>CAEFZP010000268.1:0-57500 GCA_903064625.1 Mallotus villosus | reverse complement strand
GCAGGTGCGCCCGCGCAGGGGGGCCCAGTACCCCCATCTCCATACGGCCACGGCCTGCACCGCTCGGCACCCCCCCCCGCTATTGTTTGGTCGTCTCGGAAAAACAAAAGATGAATCATTCCGAGTCGAGCGTATATGAATGACTGAGCCCATTGGATGGCCGGCGATGACGACGCAGGGCTTTCAGCCGATTACAAGCTGTTTCCCCCCGACGTTAACCTTAATTGTGTTCCGTCGCCGAGGTGAATGGATTTTCTGACGGGAAAACCAGCGGGTTCGAGAGGAACCCGACCCCAAAAAAAATCTACGTCGGGGACTGCAATTTGTTCAGATGGTATCGAGTCAGTCCGCTCATGACGGTTAGCTCGTCAAATTGAGCCCCGTTTGTGCTCCGTCAATAGCGTTTAGACAGGCTTAGTCAGGGCATGTACGTGTGTGCGCCTGATGCTTTTCTCTGTGTCTTTCTCTGTGTGTCTGTCTTTGTGAGTGTGTGTGTGTTAGTGTGTTCTGGATTGCGCCTGTGTGCGCACATGATTTTGGATATTTTGACCGTTACTTACTTTTGCGGTACCGACCTGCTCACGTTCAACAAGCATCATGATGGTGGTGCCTCCACACCCTTATCTCTGATTGGTTAAGAGTGGTGCCCCTAAAGACAACTGGGTCAGACTGTATGAGGAGAGGTATCCTACATCCTGTGTCCAAAGGAAACACAAAGCAGCACTGTAAATATTGTACCTGAAAAGGATGGCCATTGTCCTTTGCGTTTTCCCAGATCAGGACATTGATGCTGCGGCAGCCATGATGTTATTGAATACACCTGAGTCCCACGGGGTCTGTAAGTACTGTGGGGGTCACATGACACAGCAGGCCAGGATCAGGCCGTCTGTCAAACTACAAATCCAATCACAAATAAGTGGGCGATCCCAATCTACTAATGGAAGTCAGAGAATAAGTGACTCTTTTTCTCTCTCTCTCTCACGCTTGCTTTCTTTCTGCCTTGCTCTCTCCTCTCTCTCTCTCTCTTGTTTTCTTTCGGCCTTGCTCTCTCCCCTCTCTCTCTCTCTCTCTCTCTCTCTCTTGATTTCTTTCTGCCTTGCTCCTTCCTCTCTCTCTCTCTTGCTCTCTCTCTGTTGCTGCCAGCAATGTCTTTCCACAGGGTGTTCTAGCAAAGTCTATGGGAAAGAAATCAGTTTGTCCTGCTTCCATGTTTTCTTCTCTCTTTTTGTTTTCTCATATCTCTGTCTCTCACTTGTCCACGCTTTCTCTCTCTCTCTCTCTCTCTCTCTCTCTCTCTCTCTCTCTCTCTCTCTCTCTCCTCTCTCATCTCTCTATCTCGCTCTCTCCTACTCACACCCCATCGTTTTCTCTGTTCCTCAAGCCATTTTGTTCTGCCAAATGTTAAACTAATTTTAAACTAAGAAAGCCTTTTAATAGACAGGCCCTGTGTGCGCACGTACACACACATTTGCCACGGTGTGGTTTGTGTTTGTGTGGACACACGGGTTGGTTCATGAGCAGAGCAGCTTGGGCCTGTGGATGTCTGCCTGTTTGGGGTCTCTCCAGTTCTCCTGCCGTCCTCCCCCTTCTTTTCATCCCTTTTTAATCCTTTCTTTGATGATTTTCCTGGAAAAAGGGCTATCTGGGTATCGGGGTCTAAGTATGTGTGTTTGTGTGCACTTGTATGTGTCATTAACAGTGTCTTTCTCTCTGTCTTTCTCTCGCCGTCTCTCTCTTTCCCCTCGTCCAGTCCCTCAGGGAGTGATCCAGAACGGAGCCAGGATGAGTCAAGGTCTCTTCCCAGGAATCCCACCGCTTCCCGTGAGCCCCCTCGGCAGCAGGACAGCCACAGTCAGGTCAGTACACACCTGAACCTTAAACACAAACACACACACATTCACAACACCACAACAGGCACACACACACAGCCCTGTCACACACTTGCACAGACTCTCGGAGCAACAAAACAAACAAAAACTCACTCCCAAAACTGAAAAACGATTTGCTTGATATGTTTGTGTGTCTATGAAGTGATTGTGGAAAGCCTGTGTTTTTCTTTCCAGTGAGAACAAGTCACTGACGTTAAGAAAGCATACTTAAACGAATGTTTGCTGTGCTGAGGACTGTGAGATCTCCTGTCCCTGTCTCAGACCAGTTCAGTGCGTTCCGTATATGTGTACGTTCTTCAGGATTCATCAGGGGGAGAGAGAGTGAGAGGATGGAATTAAAATGGTGGACGAAGAAAAACTTTGGCTTGTTTCTGGCTTAGGGGGAGAGGGGGTGTATATAGACACACACACACACACACACACACAACAGGTGTGGACAGAATGCAATTGCCCCAGGCCATGCAGGTGTGAACAGGTGTCAGCCACACCTGGAAACACAATTCCCAACGAGTTTCAAATGGGCGTCGTGGCTTCACCTCCCGGGAGAACGTTATCATAGAGGCAGCTGACAGCTGGACACAGAAACAGTCACACCAGCTTAGCGACATCAGACTGGCTATAAATTGGCACCGGCCGATTGGTACTGTATCGCGTGACCCAATTAAAGGAGAGACTTCAAGAGATGGAACCGCCCTCCCCTCTGTCCTTCCGTTACACGCACGCACATCCCCCGTTTTCTGATTGACTTATTTTCAACCTTTACGCTAATCCTTAGCCGGGAACATGTACACCCACGCACACCCACACACAGCCTTCCCCCGCCCCGTAACCAAGGCACCTGCGAGACAACAGGAAGGTGACCCGGCGATCGAGGGCGAGAGTGAGCGACGCTGCATTTAGATATGAATTATTGAGCACCGTTTTCTTAGCCCGCTGGGCCTGTTGCCATTATTCATGAGCCCTAAATGCACCAGGCAGACTGTGCGTCCGGGCCAAAAGCACTCAGGTTCAGAGCATCTCAGACGTGCGGGGAAATGCCAGCGTTCGTCAGAGGGGAGATCCGCGGGCCGCGACGCAGCCAGGGCTGACTGATCCGTGCCCGATGCTTTCGTTCAGGTGTAATTGGCCTGAAAGAGCGGATGCCTAAGCGAGGGAACTGAACAGTGAAAGACGAGAAAAAAAGAGAGAGAAAGAAACTGTTTTAGAACGCCTTTCGACGCGATGTTATCATAATCGCACCCTGGTGGTAGCGCGGGAACTAAATTCAGTTGAATCAAGTGGAACTGTAGCTATCGGGAGAATATTGACTCGTTTGAGGTCTTCACTATCATAGGCTGCGATACCGCACTGCTCGTTGAAACAATTGCACATACACACACACACACACACACACTGAATGGCAAACATATAGAGGCAATTTCCCCCCGTAGCCTTTGCTTGCCATTGTCTCTCATTCTAGCTCTCCATCTCTTTTTCTGTCTCTCTCCCTCTCCCCAGCGCCTCTATCAGACGCTTGTTGTCTAATTCAATTAGACGCCGATTCATTGATTAGCGTTAGCAGTCACGGCTAGCTCGGCTGTGCGTTAACCGGCGCGTTAACTGCCGACCGAGCCCCCGTCTGTGTCTGTAAACATGCCAAGTCTCCCTGAGTCACACGCACGGAAACTGTTAAGTGTGTAACATCCTGTTAGTTAGCGTGCTACTTATGTTTCTTGTCACCCCCCCCCCTCCTACAATGCGTGTGTGTACCATGCACTTGTTTAGTCTGGTAATGAGCTAATGTGTGTGTTGCGTGTGTCATTTAAGCACAAATGAGAAGCAAAAGGAACACTGCAGGCATTTCTCTTGTGGCTGCAGCTTTGTGTGTATGTGCTGTAGATGCGCAAGTTTGTTTCCAGTGTGTCTGCCTCTTTATGTCCTCTGTCTGGTTGATTAAGAGTGACTGATTGATTGAGTATGTTGCTGTATGTATCCTAACACTGGTATCTCTTCGACTTTCTCTTTCCCCTACACAGGACAGTTTTGGTGGGTTGTCGGAAGCGAAGTGACAGTGAACCATCTTGCGACTCCCCATTGGTCAGCAGTGACCCCAAGGAGGACCACACCTACAGCACAGCCCAATCAGACGAGGGCAGCGACTCTAGTCTCCACGGCAGCGACACAGAAGACGACGACAAGAGCAAGATCAAGAAGGAGCCCCGGGATTGGCCCATTGATATAGACTCCGCTTCTTGCCACACCCCCCAACTCAAGAAACGACATCACTTCCTGAAAACCAAGCTGCGACTGGCGAGCGATACGCTCCCGCTCAAAAAACGGCGTACGGAAAAACCGCCCGAGAGCGACGATGAAGAGATGAAGGAAGCAGCTGGTTCGCTGCTTCACCTCGCTGGAGTCAGAGCTTGCTTGAACAATATTACCAATCGGACGGCCAAAGGCCAGAAAGAGCAGAAAGAACCTACAAAAAACTGACTTGGGCTGCCAGAGAGACAGAGAGACAGAGAGGGAAGATTTTGCTGAAAAGAGCAAGAAAATAAAACAAAACATCACTTTTAATATAGAATTTACGATTTCTTTTTTCAGGACATCAGGTGAAAAAATCTGAATGCTTTGTGGCAATATCAAACAATCACTCTGTTTTCCTAGCGTTGGTGTTAATGTTTTTGAGGGGTTGATTTTCTGTTGTTGTTTTGTTTTGTTGAAAGGAGACTAAAGCCATAGCTGAACTTTTTTTTTAAAGACATTTCAGCTAAGTTACCAACAGGTTTCTGTTAGCTGAGAGCAAGGAGGGGGAAACATTGTTTTCTGGGGGGGAAAAGACCCCGCCATTACTAAGATATGGCCTGGATACATTGATATGGAACCATCATTGTCATTGATATCAAACCGATTGTAGGGGGTGCATGTTTAGCTTTGTTCAGTTATAGGATATCCTTTCAGTTGCCTCACAGGCAAGTTACATCAGTGGGATGTAGTAAAAACTATAGCACTGTAGTTATGACATCTTTTCAACTACCCATACTAGTTTTAATAATGCGATGCAAATTCTTCAAAAAAGGAGTATTACAAAGTGCAAAAACAACTGGTATTAGTATCTAACAATAAAGTAATAGTATTATGCTGTCAGCAAAGACAACTCTTAACTTTTTGGTTTGCCAAGTAAAATGACTCATCAATTTCACTGACTTAACATTGCAGTAAAGCATCTGGAGGGTAAAGTGTGAAAAAGCAGACTGCAGAAGTTACCCTGATGTTCATTCAAAGTGAAATCTCTTGAAACTGTTAGCTTAGCCGTTGTTAGCATAGCCCGGATTTCTGCCAGTGTCCCCATAAACAAATCCACAATAGCTTGCGTGTACATGTCTTTAGTGTGTCAGCGTCTGGATGGTGCCAAAGAGGAAGTTTTGGTCAGCCCAGTGATGATGCTAGTAATTCCTTGACTGCCTTGTGTTTGCCACATCACCTGTCTTTCTAAGGTGCTGATACAATTTAGCCACCCAAATCTATGTAGCATGCCAAGGCAAAAAGAACAGTGAGCGTTACCTCTTGAAGTATAACTGTTTTGGGACAAAGGTCACAGGTATACAGTAGAAAAGGCTTAGTTGCTCTGAAGAAGTCCTCTTTAAAAATATAGTTATCAGAGTTAATAAAGAAGCCATAAGCTAATAGGCTGGCTAGTGCTTACCAGAGAGGAAGATAACCTCAGAAACTGCCTGTGTCCATTTTGAAAAGCAATCAAAGTGAGTTAGACTCAACAAGTCTAAATGTATATGAAAATTGTGATATTTTCCCTGTGGCATAAAAACCTGAACACCTTGACTGGTTGACAAGGAAGCTACAGAGCCTGCCAATTTTATTTTTAGTGAGAGAAATATATGACTATGGATTTTGTGTTTATTTGTTTGTTTTCTTACCTACCCTCAACGTAATAAAGCAATTTCATCCATTCAGGATAACACTGTATAAAGGTTCACCTAAAAGCTTTTTTCCCTTCCCTTTCTTCATTTAAGCAATGTAGCCAGCAGGATTTTTCAAATCGTGTTGCATGGGTTCTGTACAAAAAAAAGAAAAGAAAAGAAAACAGTTTTTTATTCTGAGAAAAGTTCACGTAAGGTAAATAATGTATTTAGCATGGAGCATGAATTATTTTCATATAAATATAGATCCTAGAGAGCAAAATGGTTCTGCCTCGAAGTTCTGCACCTGGTGTGGAATTCCTCTTTGTTGTTTTGTCTTAATATGAACTCAATTTATTTGTTTCTCGTCCTCGCTCATCTTATGATTGTCATTTTTTGTTGTGGAATCAGAAAATATTAAGTTAACTCTCTTCAGGGACAATACCCCGGACTCTCTGCAATATTAGGATTTCACTTTTGGAGTGGAAGTGCGATCTACCACCAGATAGCTCCTTTTGTACTCCTATTTCTCCAACACCTCTTTCTCCTCCATATAAGGATGGCCCCAGAATTGTCTAATCACCTGGTGGTCATGCTTGATAAGACAAACACAACAGTCCATAAAGTGTTTCACCTGTGTGTTCTTTTGTTATTACTTAAGGGTTAAGGATTTAACATATTTCATGTGATTTTAAAGTTTGCACCTTGAAAGTTTTTTTTGCGCATAGCCATGCTGTACATTGTCTATAGTGTCAGAGGGATGTTAGTGAATCCATTTTCAAACTCATGTCATATAGGAGAACTGTGTAGCGAGTGAAGGTCTCCCCCCCCTGCTAGTTCTTCCACCATGTTTTCTTTTTAAAGGCTTGGTACGTCTTTGATATTTCAGGGTCTTCCATTTAAAAAGACACAGCAGCAATTTGGCTCAGTACGCATTTGTGGTGTCTTTGCTTTGAGTTCTCTTTTTGTTGTTGGTTTTAACCATTTATTTTACTTTTGGGTTTTCAATGTCAGTATTACTCCGGCTACTATCAACTTGTTGCACATAAAACTCAGACAACAATACAGATTTAGTTTGACGGCGAATACAACTCTAGTGCATTATATTAACATCATTTTGCCGGGTTGCACTACGATGTTGAATTTAAGATATTGTATACGTTCAGTGCCAAAGCCTGTACAATTTTATATGAACCTAAAAATACAGCAGATACACACCTACTTGATGTGTACGTCCAACATAAATTTGCCAGTGAGTTGTAGCATGTCTGTCAGACGCAATATCTATAATGTTAAGATCATACCTTTTATTACACTACTTGCTGTGTATCGTTCAATGGGATGTTTTATGTTGTGTGACTTTTTTTGTTGTGCTCAGTTGTTTTTCTGTGGCAATGAAATTCTGGTACATGTGCGGAATGACAAAACGTATCGAGCCTAGTGAAGACCTTATTAGAAAGTTGTCACTTTTTCGTTGTCTCATTGGCCTCCAAAGTAACGTCCTGCCCTTATCCTTTTCCTAGCAGGTAAGATGTGGGACATGATAACTTTTCAGTGTGGCATGCATAAACTCCTTGTAATCTCCTCATAACATGTGACACGTAAAAGACGTTAAGCATTTGTGTCTGTTTATAAAGCAACTTTTAATGTTAATGCAACACTTCTAAGCACTATTGCTTTATAAACTTACATAAAAGTTTAAGTTGGACTTTATCTTCTCCTCAGTGTGGTCAATGTGATGAGCTTCTGTCAGTAAGACTGCCTGTTGTGTAAAATGTACCCTCTACTGATCAAAATGATGTATATTTCAGTTTATTCCCCTTAGTTTGTTACAAATACTGGGGATATTTCCTCCTTGTTTCACTACATAACTTTCCCTCAACAGTCCCTTGGGTTCCGTCATGTTTTAAAAATGAAAAAAGTGTTATTGAAAAGTATAGAGATATTGAATATATCAACAAACTGTTAATACTAGCCAGGCAAAAGTTCGGAAAGACTCCAATAGTGTTTCATTGTGTGCGTGTATATTTTGTCTCAATGTTCAACTGCCATTTTTTGTTTACTGTTTTACAAGGTTTGCAGAATATGTGATGAGTGAGCAATTAATAGTCAGATATACTTTAATTTGTGTTCACTATTTATCTGAGATTGCCAGAGAATACCTGGTAATTTGTATTCCCCCAAACTAGAAGCTTACAAACTTAAAATTCATTATAAATTGCCAACTACTTTTTTTGGCCCCATGTTTGTTTCAGTAAATATTTAGAAATACAAAGTGATTCTTTGTTAACATGGCAACTGTAAGGCATAACAAAACACCACAAAGCCAAGTAGTTTGTAACAGGTAAATGGTGTATGATGAAAAAACATGCTACCAATCATTTTGTATTCTTTATGTGAACTGTAGTCTTGACGGCATGACCTTCCAACTGATCCGTTAATATGGAGACGTATATAAGTATGCGTTCTGTATTTCCTTGATGTGTAATCATATTGCCAAAGACAAATAACTTCATTGATTAATGTAAATATCACTTTGTCCATCAAGACGACAAAATGTTTTTTTCTTCTTCTGTTGTTGTTGTTGTTGTTTGTTTGTTTTTTTGTTTGTTTTTTTATTCTGTTGATTTCCGAAGAAAAAAAACTACCATAAAGTTTCTGTGCTGTATTGTCTTCCAGTTGCAATAAAAAAGAACGCATTGCAAAATGATATTGTGTAAGCCTTCATTCTATTATATAATTTATTTGTGAGGAACACAAAAAACACTTGACCATTAGACAAGTTTTCCTTCACCACTATGTTTTCATAAACGTAATATTCTTAGACTATTCCAGTGGAATGTATTTTAGGAACAGTTTTGTGTATGGCCACACACTATAGATCCTATTAAACTTAAGGCTTAAGTTTGTTGTGTTGGCCATCACTGAAAGACATTCCGATGGGATAAGGTTATTAAAAAGGTAATACAGTACCATGTTTCAAAAGTATCGAAATAATCACTGATGTCAACAATGAAATGAATCCCATCGCAGCATGCCCTCTGTGGGTTGTGTTGAAGGAGGGAGGGAGGGTGGTTGGTTCTTTGTGCACGTCGTCCGAGACACACAGTGTGATGTTTGCTTATGCCTCATAACCCATGGAGGCTATATCCAAGCCTGTTTGTGTCGCACTATACACTACATGCAGGACACCCTTCTAATTAGAGGGACAGACTTAATGATAGGCCATTCCAAGTCTCTCTCTCTCCCTCTCTTTTTCACGCACACAAACCACACAAGCACCACACCCTCGGCCGACTCAGTTGCTATGCAACGGCAGTAAAGTAAGGAGGAAAGTGTGCATTAAGCCTGTCACTGCAACAGCAGTTGCACTGCCTGCTGCCTGCATGTCATATCAGGCCCTTTGTCTTGCTGATTGTCTTTTTTTCCCCTTTCCAGATTACAAATGGCACACGGTGCATTAAGAGTTTGGTTACAGTAGCTAATTACAGTAGCTACTGTGTCTAGCTTTAAAGGATGATAGCTCAAATTTGTCTAAGCAAACATTCATGTGCCACTTACCTAGAAATAGACAGATATTACTTGTATCAAAGGGCTCTGCTTTTTTGATAAGGTACAGAGTGTCTCAATACTTTCTGTTTCCCTGGAGCCCCGCCTCCTTCGAGACGCTTGATTGGCCACAGGTCACCTCAAGTGCCTCCAGGGTGCCTCTCTCTCTGGCAACACCAGTCCTATTTGGTAGGCCTTGTTGCCAAGGAAACAAACAAGGGGTGCCTATCATTGGAACTTATCTAACATTTCTTTCAGGATCTGATAAGTCCATTTTTTATCTTTTGTTTAGTCTGTTTGGTATTTTTTACTCATGGTTGTCATAGTGACAGAAGCTCAGTGAAAGGTGTGGAATTATAATACATTCTCCATAAACACATTTGCCCTACTCTTGAGTTTGTATGTCACATAATGTGTAGACTATTAATTTAGTTGTCAATAGTACATGTATGTACATGTATTTGGACAAAGATTAGTCAGGACTGATCAAGGGTTCTTAGTTTCCTTCTCAGAGTAACCTAGGTAAGATGTCAGAATGAACTTATTCAGTGAAAGCAACTGGGCACTTGTGCGTGCATGGGTTTGTGCATATTAGTTTTGTGTTTGTTTATCCGTATGTGTTTATTATCCACAGTATTTTGCCACAATCACTGTGCCCCCAAAAATCTCCACTCAGCGCTTATTCTCATTGCCAAGGTAGCATACAGAGAGGGAAATGAGGGATTGCTCATCCATCGGTAACATGCCAAATCAATAACTCCTCCACACGTGAACCCCTCAGACAGAGATAATAACTTGACAAATCCGCCTCATGCGTCCCCATAAGTCAGTGGTGGTTCCCATAAGTCACATACAAATACACCAGCATTACAGAAAAGCTCAGGCATTAGGGTGTCTGCCGCTGAATACATTTGCAAGTCTCCACACCTGGGCGTAATCTGCCTCATTTGCATGGGGTGAGGGGGATTGGAAGAGAAATCGGAGGGCTTTGGCGGTAGCGATGGGAAAACGTGACCTGACTTTATCAATAAGGGGAAAGACTGGAGGTGTACATGGCAGAATGGTGAGCCCGTTATCGATGACCTTCTTTGGCAAGAGGTGTTTAGCTTCGGTGTGTATATATCTTCCCGTCTCAGCAGATTGACATTTGTACAACAGATTGTTTTGGTTGTGCACAAACACATTGAATAATAACAAATTCTAACCCCCATTTGAGTTGTAATAGAAAAGAAGATGTTGATGGGATGGCAACGAATGAATTGTCTCAAATATCATTCATACGCCCCGCTTAATTGACACAACCCGACTCAATTCCTGTACGACCGGATCGGCTCCTCTCTGTGCAAATATTCTTCCCACTGGAGCTTCGGTCTGTGGAGGAACCATGGTGCAACGGTTTACAGTCCTCTGGGGAAGGGAACTAACGTTGCTTGTCAACGGGAAGATAGACGGAGATAAATCAAGTGAGTCAACGGAGCAAAAATCTCTGGAGGTCAGGAAGAGGCCTAACACTGCATTCAGGCTTGATGAGGGAGAGATACAAAGTAGCTGATAAGGTACCTGGTTCCCAGGCTGAATACAAGACTACACTTATTCTTCTGCTGCTGCTTTTTTTTGGGGGGGGGGATATGCAAAGAGTGCATTGGGATTTATGTGTAAACCTCTGCCACAGACCCCCTATAGAATGGATAGAATGAAAGGCGTTCAGGTGGTCAGCTTGTGGGTGGTGGAAGTGATGGCGTGTTCCTCTGCAGCTTGTAATGATGATGCGATGTTGGGGACGGGTGGAAGAACCATATCTACGTTTGAGCCTGATCGTTCACTCTTTTCGTCGGCTCTTATTACCTTGGCAGGAAAAGGTATGTGTGCGCACTGAACGTGTGCCCGTAACTGTGTGTGTGTGTGCACGTGTAAGTGTATGTGTGTGTGTGTGTCTGTGTGTTGCAATGGTGTGAATCAAGTTGAAGAATGTGACTGCATGGCGAGTGGGGGTAATGAAGCTGGCATTTTCTGTTCTGGCTGTGCTGACAAAGCACCTGGAAATGCCAGCCTGCGTGACACCCATTCTCTCTCTCTCTCTCTCTCTCTCTCTCTCTCTCTCTCTCTCTCTCTCTCTCTCTCTCTCTCTCTCTCTCTCTCTCTCTCTCTCTGGCCTGCCCTTCTTCTCTACTCTTCTCTACTTCTCTCTCTGCCCGTTACAAATGAGCCTGCGGTAAAATTAATGTTCTGTAACCGAGCGGCTAACTGCAGGTAGCCCACTTAGCTTGCTGCCGTGCTAATGCCCTTGCTCTTTCATTAGGAGTCTACCAATGGCACCTGGGGGAGAGGAGGGCCCAGCAGAGCAAGGGATGACGGAAAGAGAGAGGAGAGAGAGAGGAGAGAGAATATCCCTGTGGCTCCTCTGTTCCTGTGTGGAATGAAACATATTGGGAAAAGATCAAGAGAGATCTTCAGTCTTTGTTGCAGTCTTTCAGGGCCAAGTCTAAGTCAAGTCTCAGGTCCCTTTTGGCAAGACCTTTCTGCCTGCTGCTGGTTAGGTCTAAACCTGTGTTTCACTACTCCATACTCACGAATGAAAGCGCAACAGGCTCTATCGAATTCAAATGTTTTCCTCATTTAAATGTAGATACACAGTTACAAGACATATGAAAATAAGTTTGTTGTATTTTGGGCAAGATGTCTCCATTTCACTCAAATGAATCAGAAGGGAGGCGGCAAAATACCGTTTTTGGAAGAGAGACTGGCGAACAGTTGGAGACTGGTGGGGTCCATTGATCTCTGCTGCCTAATGCGATCAGCATTTAACTCTGTTTGGGTGTCTGTGTGTGTGTGTGTGTGAGTGTGTGTGTGTGTGTGTATTTGTGTGTACTAATGCGCCGCGGCACATATGTGTGTGCCTCCGTGCCTCTCGTACGTGTTTCAGTTCAGAGAAGGAGAGCGTAAACACACAGTGTGTGTGCGTGCGCGTTCGTGTGTGTGTGTGTGTGGGATGTAGAGCTCGAGTATGTGTGTCCCCGTGATTATGTGCGCTTGATAGAGCAATTGTACGGGTGTGTATGTGTGTGTGTATGGGTGTGTGGGTGTGTGTGTGTCAACGCTTCCACGTGTGTTCATCTGCATCTGTTAACTCAGTTAGCCCGCTCCAGCCAGCTGCATCCTGGCAGGGTGTGGGGAGCCAGACCCTATTGATTGGCCCCGGGTACTTAATTGAGGGGTGATTTAGTGAATGAGAGTGTCTCAGTGGACAGCTGCAGACGCTGTAATCCCACTGAGCGCTCTTATGAAATCACACTGAGCAGAGAACTCATCAAGGCCCGCTTTCCAATGCATTCATTCGGTGTGTGTGTGTGTATGTCTGTTTTTTATTTGTGTGTGTGTGTGTGTGGGGGGGGGGTGTTTACCAATACGGAGCTGCGGTTCCAATCTCATTTAACTTGACAGATTGACTGTCCTCAACCAGCCAGCTGTATGCATCTTTTTTTAATGTAATGATCTTGTTTATGGTGGATGTCGAGAGAGCGCATGTCATTTGGAATGTGCCTACCTGTATCTGGGTGTAAATATGTGCATGACATGTGTGAATGCATGTACACATATCATTAAATCTGGTCCAACGAAGCAATATCTTATATTCATGTGTGTGTGTGTGTCATTTTGTGTGTGGTGTTGGTTGCCTGTGTCTGGGTCGACATGCTGCATGTTTATCAGTCACAACGCATGGAGGATGTGCTCCATTTTGGACCAGTCTCCCGATACGTATATTATAAATAACCTGTGTTTCTTTGTTTACGGAATGGCAATTGATATAGGCGTAAAGAAGCTTTATAGGCTAAAGAGCAGGATCCAGCAGGATCCACAAGACTCATGCATAGATGCCAATTGGTTGTCGCTCAATGATACAGTGGCGACATTTGCATGACATTTGCATAGAACGGGATTTGGTTTAGTGTCTGGGCCCTTCTTGATTCTCTTACCAGGTATCCCTCCAAACTGTCTCCCACTGAATTACAATTAGCTAGGCAGGTTTTTTTGTATCCGATTTGTCCTAGTGGATATTGGCCTTTAGGTTCAGGCCAGTGTTATCAGTGGTGTCGCTTCAAATCTGTAGAAAGTGGGACGCAAGTGAAATGCTGCTTAGAAAGCGTGTTGTTTATACCCGCAATATTTTGAAATATGAATTGTTCAGGCGTCCAGAGAATGCTCACCTGATATTAGATCACTGTCACTCTCTGACAATGTGCTACATGACGTTAATACATTTTGCAAGAGGGAGATAGGAGTGTGATGTGTCTGTAATGTATGACCTCAAACTAACTGGGGGTAATTAGACAGTTCTTCTGCTGCTTCTGCCTCCTTTGATGCCTAAAGAGCGTATCTGCGTGTCGTCCCGGCCCCTGGCATGCACCTCTGCTTCATCTTGTAGTCATGGGTGGTGGGGTTGGCAGAATGAGGGGGGGTGCAACAGAGAGAAAGAGAAAAGTATGGGATGGGAGAGGGAAGGGGGGCGGGTTGGGTATGAGAGACGAGAGAGAGAGAGAGAGAGAGAGAGAGAGAGAGAGAGAGAGAGAGAGAGCGAGAGAGAGAGAGAGAGAGAGGCGAGAAGGGAAAAGTGAGGGTTAAGGGGGAGGGGCATGAGAGAGCCTTGTAAGAGAGAGAGATCAAGGGAGACACAGAAGAACAATCAAGTAGGAGGTTAGGGAGGAAGGAACAAAGGTGAGATTTTGAGACTGATTGAAAAAGATGGAGGGGAGAGACAACAATGATACATTTAACAAAAGGGGCAAGTAGAGGCGGGAGAGAGTAGGAGATGTGCATACACGGGAGATGGACTGGGTGAAACAGTGAAGTACAAGGAAATCAATGAAGGTTTTATAATAAAGATGTGTGTGTTTATTGACACATGGATGAAGGGGGATAGAGAGCAAGAGGGAGGTGTCACTGACAATTATGCTGGAGTCCCGTGTCATCGTTCATTTACAGTTGCATCTTTTACATTTCTGTAACAAAAATAACAAAGTCCTTCTTTTTTCCTGTGAAGATGGCAGCACCGATATTGACAGAGAGATGGTGAAAGAGGTGGAGTGAGTGAAGCAGAGAGAGAGAGAGATGGAAAGAGGGATTGGGTGCTCGGGGCATTTTAATTGAGATGAAAGTAGGTTAACCACAGGGATGAATTCGTTGCATGTGGTGGAGTGAATGAGCGGAGAGGGGAGAGAAAGAGGAGGAAGGAGAAATGAAAGGAGAAAACAGGTGAGGAAAGGAAGGAGAGGAGGAGAAGAGGAGTGGTAGAGTCAGCCCAAGAGGACAGGAAAGGGTTTCAAGGTCTAACCTTGTTCCTTGATGCACCCAGAAGGTATATAATCCCATACCTTATTCCCTTCACACACACGCACATGCACACATGCGCACGCACACACACACACAAACTCACTTTCACACACAACAACATCTTTACTTATCCTGCTTCTTTACCTATCAGTCTTATCTAACATTATGACAGTGGGGGTCAAACCCAACACGACTTTATCTCTCTTCCTGCCTCCAGCGGGGCAGATGGCTGGTGTCCCTAGCAACAGCGAATGAGGCAGCAGATGCGTCACTGCCTGTTACGCAATGTGTTACACACGCCGCTAAGCGAGTAGCGCTAATACGCTAGCTCCCTAAACTTCCACTCAGCGGGGGGGGGGAGCACTCCTCTAACAGAAGGACAGATGTGTGTGTGTGTGTGAGAGAGAGAGATAGAGTGTGTGTTTGGGGGGAGGGATGTAGGTGCACATGTGTCTATGTGGGTCAGTGTGTATTAATTTAAGCTACCTATATACTCTACATGAGCTGCCTCTCTCTTATGGGGGGAGTGGGAGGGGGTGGGGGTAGATTGGCTAGGCTAACCCTGGAGGGACTCACCCCAGGGGGCGCAGACAGAGAGGTTCAGAGAGGTAGTTACCTTTTCCCCTTCTCTTTCAATGGTTCCAGGATTCCAGAAAGTTTGGCATGGCCTTTCATGTGGAATGATGGACAGCTAGTGGGCGGTCATAGACTTTAGAGCAGTTCCAGTGAAGGGGTTGTCATCTCTCTCTCTCTCTCCCTCACACATTGGTCACCTTTCCTGATCCATGATCTCACACTCACTCTTTCTCATTTCTTTCCTTCTCTCTCTTTCTGTCTCTCACTGCTCTGTCTGTGGTACTGGTAGTCACCATCTGGACAGCTTTGGCTAGGTGTTTCCAGAACATTCTGGGTCAGGGTCAGGGGATGCTTCCAGTGACAGTGGCAGTAAGTGTGACTCAATCACAACAAAAAAATGTGCCCCTAACTTTACTTCTAAATCCTCTGTAGTAGAGGCTAACCTTAATAATTTGCCTATGTTTGTGAAGGAGTAGCAATTCCTGAGTGTTTCAGAATTGCATACAGCACTGCCAAGATCCAACATCATGTAGTTGAACCATTATTCCAGCTCTGAGCAGCATGTCTGATAGAAATTATGACTCTGGCGCCATCTATTGACAAAAACAGGACAGTGTCCATTTGTTCAAATTGAAAATGTATTTGCCATTTGTAACAAGTAGAGGTACATTTGAATGATTTGGTCCTGCTCTTGACAATCTAAACCTAGCATATATACTATAAACCTATAAGGAATACTGTAAACTAATGCACGAGTTACTATACTTATCAACAATATTCTGCCTAAAATAAATCATTTGAAAAATAATTATAATACTGAATAATTCATATAGGAATAGCCTTAGCGAAGAATAACAACAAAGGAGAACCTAAAAAGATGTACATGTACAGTTGTGGATGAAAGTGAGTGAGTACATTAACTTGTGCTGGCAGTTGGGTGAAATGGGAATTTGAAGTGCAGCGGGTTCAGCTGGAGCAGGTAGAAAGACAGATAGGCTACGGTAGTTCAGGAGTTGGGTGCCAGGGATGAGGGGTAGTGGGGGATCCTGTCCAGTAGAGGGGCAAATAGTTCAGGGGGTGCATGAGAGGGGTGAGGGGAGGCGGGGTTAAATTCAGTAGGGGGTCCAGAAGGAGGTGATACAGAACCAGAAGAGGGCACTAAAATGCTGTTACTTAAAAAATGGGAAACCCGATTGACAAATAATCTTTTAAAATGCAATTTGCCATTTGAAGACATGTTTTGAATGATGAATTCGCCTATTAATGAATGAGCCTGATAAACTTCTACTTCCTTATTGCCTTTCGTGTTCATGAGCAATCCTTTGGGGACCAATCACGTTCCACTGAGGTCGCAGCGCATGCTGTGTGTGTAGTCATGCATTGTCTGACCACATCTCAAAGCTGTCTACGCTCAGCAGTTGAGTCAACTCAATACGGAGATAGCACAGCGCCACACTGAAACCGAGTCGGTAATATATTGTCCGTTGTTATTAGGCAATTGTTGTTGTTGTGCAGTGTTGTTTTATGGTTCTTCGAGAGACGTGGTCAACAAACGTTTCAATGTTCTAGAGTTACTGCTCGCAGTTGAGATTTGTTACTAGTGTTACAATGCGTGCGACGAGCACTCGGCATGTCGGGCTATCAACAGGTTGCAAACAAAACAGGCGAGTCAGTATGAAACATTGAGTTCATGCAGGCTCATGGATACTTCATGGAGAAGATTTACTTATCTGATTGCAAATTTTGTCAATCCACATATGCGTTTTGACATACGAATATCCGTCTGCTACCATAACAGGTCATCCTTGTGGCATTCAGACTATAGCCTACGCAGTGTCTGTAATCGATGTCCCCAAAACTACGGCTGTTTATCCAACGAACAACTGCAATACAGGATACATTAAACAGTTTTAAGTTAATGTATTGGTTTGTGCTATAGCAGTTTGGCAAATTCAGGCAAACATTCAGGACGTTTTTGGCATGTCAGTGTTGCTCAGTGTCAACATTACGACAGCAGCTGAAGAACTGGAGTGTGTTTGTGTAGCGGAGGGGGCAGGAGCGCGCGGGGGGCACCAAGTCGAGGGGGAGGGTAGTCCTGAAGGGTCCCTACTGCGACTTTGAATACTGTGTGTTGGGTGGGTGATGGAGGCTTTACCATTATGACATATTTTGACGGTGTGTGTATGGCTAGGGGTATTGACGGATTGTAAGTGTGTTAGTATGATGTGTGTCTGTGTGTGTTCTCACATGTGCGTGTCTCACACCAACGGTAAACAATGCCCATCTTAGAGAGCGGGCGGGTTTATTCAAGCGAATTTACAACCTTGTCAAGAGACTTTTGTCTAGCATTGGGTCAGGGTTAGGAGAGGACCAATGGGTAGAACATTTCACCCTTTTGTTCCCCTGTCTTTCCACCAAATTACTTTTCGTCCTCCCTCATCTTCCACTCAGTCTATCCCAGTTGCTCACTGGCCCATCCCTTTTACCTATTTACTGTCTTATAGAAGGATATGTAATCTACTCCAGCCCTCAATCATTTTTTATATGCCCTCATTTCTTATACTCTTGTCCTCCCTTCTGCACTTATTGTTCTTAATAATCTGCTGCACTTAGTCTAGCGCAATTTGTATGATGCTTTGGATACAAGTGTCCACTCAATGAATACATGTAAAACTCTAAATGTAGTTACTCGACTAAATATATCTGTCAAGACAAAAGCCATTTTGTATCGCAAACCGGCAACCCTAAGTCTACCAATCTTGATCGGTAAAATCTGTCGTAAACCAAACAAATCTGTCAAATATCCTAAATTCTATTCTAAACTAACATAATATGTAATCCTAGCAAACTGTCACAGCCCCCCCCCTCCCCCCCCCTCCTTTTCTCCATGTCCTGGGCACCACAGTTCAAACTGGCCTGATAGGATTCAGAGGCACTTGGCTTCCACTTCTGAGGTATATTAAAGAGAAGTGGGGTGCGGGTCATGCTGATAGAATCTTCAGGGGCGTGCGAGGTCATTGTGTGGTCGCTGTGGTCAATAAGCCGTCGTTGAAGCTCAGTCGATAGGGAGATGAATAGAGCCTTGTCGTTACCTGCTTCAGCCGCGTGTTTGTTAAGTGCTTGGATACCTACTCCACAGCATGGCTGTCTAACTCGTATCCTCTCCACCTCCTCAGTCACCGGCCGGGAGAAAGAGGTGTGGGCTCGTGGTCGTTTGTCACTTCGAAATGATGCCTCTCGGGGCAGGGTTTGGATAGCCACGGGAAACAGGAGTTAAGTCTTGAGAAACAGAGACTGAATAATGTCACCAGTCGTGGCTGTTTGCACAAACAAGCCAGTCCACTCCTCTCTGCGAGGAGGTCTGTTTTGGTGCAAGTGTGTACAGTGAAGGGTGTACAGTAGACTTTAGTGAAACCAAGCTTGGGTGTGCTGGCCAACAAACAAGGAAGAGAGGAAGAGAGGGGCACGAGGAGGATATGACAGAGGGTGTTCCAAGTTCTGTAGTCTGTATTGCAAAGGCATGGAGAGCGAGATCCAGTGGAGAAGAAGGGATTCGAGTCGCTTATCTCTGGGAAGGATGGGAAGCCGAAACGGGATGAGAGTGTGCGAGGGAGATAGAGAGAGAACAAGGCAAAACAGAAGGGCTGAACTTGTCTGTCTTATCGTTAAAGAGGCTCTAAGTGTGTTTCCTTTCAGCAAGGAAATGTTTCCTTCCCCTCTCTCTCTCTCTCTCTCTCCCTCCCTTCTCACTGTCTGTATTGACAGGATATTAGTGCTCAGCCTTTGCACCCTGTGGGAAACTGGGTGACGGATCTGAGTTTATTTCCTCTCGCTTGACCTTATGTTGTGTTGTCCTTCATCTTGAAAGGTATAATAGGAAAGATATTATCAGTAAAAAAAAATATATATATATAAAATAAACTAATTAGGTCCTCTGAGATTTGTTAAGAGAAACTTGAATTATGACAGCTCAGTGCCAGTTGAGTTTTTTTTTGGAGCGATCTGCTACTTTACAGCCAATTTTGTTCCAGCAGTGCTGTTCCAGGCAGAATGTTTGTCTACGGAGAGGTAGGCTTTTTTACTTGGCTTATTTCGTGAAACCACTATCAATCGAACGCGAGCTGGGGGAAAGCACATAAGTTCAAACTAAAATTGGGGGCGCTGTTTCTCTATCTCACACTCTCACTCTCACTCACTCACTCTCTCACTCACTCTCTTTCTCACTCTCTTACTCACTCACCCACACACTCACACACACACACACACACAGTTACTTGGACATGTGTATCTGTTCACATGGTTGGCTGGACAATGACTTCATATCCTGACTATCAGTGATTCCCAAAGCAGTGAGCAGTGGGGAGAGACCCATAAATCACAGCTAAGTCTGGTTTACAAGATGGAGTAGAAATAGTAGACTGCTGATTTCAGTTCAAATGGACTAGAATTTCGACCAGATTTCCCATTTCTTTCCCATTTCTACCTCCTGCAGTTTGTTACCCGTGTAGAACCATTCGTAAGTCACTGATCATTTCAAACGGTTGACAAACCACCAATATCTACTTGAGTCTTTGTTGTCGGTCAAGTACCCTGTTCCAACCAGCAGTTTCTCAGGCTCATCCCTTGGGACGGGAAGGCATTGATGTATTGTGATTGGAGTGAGTATCAGCTGTCGTCACGGTTACCCCGCGGGGCTGTTGGTGTGGGCGGCCGTTAATGACAACATCACCTCGAATAAATGTCACAATGATTAATCGTTTTCCTCCCTAGGCTGGGAGAAACCTCTTTTCCTAACCTTTAGACAAACAGCATTTGTAGCATCTCTTTAGTTGTTTCGAGACAAATACCATGTCACATCTAGACTCGATGGATAGACGTGCGTTACTCACTGCAGCTACAGTCAAGTTTACTCTGGAACAATGTATTCATCTGTTTTTTCATCTCTGTCTGTTTCCTTACTAGTTTCCTGACAAGGCGGGAATGGATTTTACGATGGATGTGAGGTTTGGGGACTCTCATTCTTAAAAAAACGTTTGCACTCACTCACTCACACACAGACACACACAGACACCCAACCCAACACAAACTAGTACGGCTCCATGGCCACTGATACCACCGGCAGAGTGGGGACTGGGAGAGTTGGCTGGGTGGCATTTCCTGATGAAGGTTTCCGGGCAACAGCAGAGCAGCAAATAACCGGTATGTGTTCAAAATATAAACACATTTGAGGGAAATGACACTTTGTGATTAACTAGCTGATGCTACTAGCATATGTACTTAACCCTTACACCCCTCCACAATACTGTGTTCCTACAGTTTTGGCCTAACATTTAATACCAATTTCTGCAATTCCTATGTACCTACAATGGTTTTACTAGACGTATTGCAATGTAGTTACAGTAAATGTAAATGTGTAAACACCAATTCTGGCCTCATCGGTTTAAATATCTAGTTAGTAAAGTGTTTCTGATGATGATCGTTTTGCCAATCTCTGCCACAATGAATCAATCCCCCATATTGGAAATGGAACAGAAATTTGATTAGAAAATCAAAAAAGGGCCTACCAATGGCTCGTGTGCATGTAGTAGATTGAGAATCTGGTGAGACGTATTGTGTCTGTGCACATCTGCCCTAGTGTCTGCCTGTGTCATAGTGAGGTTTGCCACGCAAATGTGGACCTCCGTCTCTAGGCTCCTATGCTGTCCTTTCTCCTCACCATCAAATGCCTTCAAGAGTTGGAAAGAGGAAAATAACATCACATTATGCAAATGTTAAACGCATTATGAAGTGTTATGCTTGAATAAATAAAAGCTTCACTGTCCTTTTATGGGTGTACTGCCTGCCTGCCAGGGCTTTGACAACCACACCGTTTCTTGTCTATGATTGTAAATAATGGTAATATAACTCAATTCTTTCATAGTTGTTTAATGTCATTGTTAGTGAGATGTCATTTCATTTGATCAAGGTTGTTGACCATTTGCTTTTTAAATCCCATAATTCACTGTGTCTCTCAGACATGAGTAGCAGGCCAAGCTCCGCCCCCGTGGACACTTCCTCCTCAATAGAGCCTGTGGCCCCGCCTCCCCAACAGAATGCCTGGGTCCTATTCGATGAGAAGCCCTGGCTCTCCCCAGGTCCTCAGAAGCAGGTGAAAGGTATGACCCGGATGCATTCCGTACATTTTGCATTCACAGAGGAAAATAGTTTTGTGTTGAAAACGTTTACGGCCTAACAGTGATTTCTGTTACCCTCTCTGCTGAATGTCTCTTCCATTTTCAGCACTATGATCATTGAAGGATTTAGCCCACATAATGGTGGAAATGTCTCTGCTCCATATTGCGTCATTTTTGGCATTTAACACAAGTCTGTCTTTGCAAAAGAGACTTTGGTATCACTTGACACCACACAGACATTCCAAGTCTCCCAGCAGTTCCAGGACTCTCCCACATTTTAATGGCGGTTCCCGGACGCCCGCAAATTGTATACAATATCACAATAACAATCTTTTATTGTATTTTGTAGACCGAGCTCGATGGGGGGGGGATGGGGTGCAGTTACCTTTCGGAAATGATTTTTTGCAGGTTTGGGTGTCTGTGCTCTGTGTAAATCAAGAATCAATAAATACAAAATACCATCACCAACAAGCCAGGTAGATAACCCCGCCCCTGTGTCTCTCCAATCAGATCAATCCTCCAGTTTCGCTCGGCCAACATAACGGTTGCTTGTCGCTGCCAGGGCAACGCTGATCATTCTTTGCCGCAGGTTTATTTGTGGCATGGGACCAAGTGGCCTTTCTCAAGCTCCTGTTATGTAACGGCAACATGAGGGAGACCAGGGTGTTCCCATCAGGACACCATAAGAGATGGGAGGACTTGTGGGAGTGGCCTCCATCTGAGGTGACCTGTCTAGAGAGCCAATCAGCAGCGTAGGGAAGAAGATGGAGGACGAGATGTATTCCCACTTATTACCCTTCCTAACCAAACAAACGGGCAGTCCCGTAGGCGTTGCATCACTCGCACACACAACATATAGAGAGACCCGCATACTCGAGGTTCGATGCAAAAACATTCCTCTTTATTCGTCTCCGGCGCTGAAAGGATTAGAGGATTCTTGTCGTCTCCTTTTTCTACCCTTTCACCCTCCCTCTTTCTGCCAGCCAGCCTCAATCATTACAGCAGTTGCGGTTTGGCATTTGGAGGGGCTAACTTGTAGGGGTTTTGGCCTCCACCTCCAAATCTTCAGTTTCTTTCTTCGTCAGCTACATCCTTCTCTGCATTTTCCACTGGTGGTGGGCATAGGGTTCTCCAGCGACGACCTGCACCGGCAAGGACAAATGGCGGTTGTTGTTGATCCAGTGAAACGGGGGGGGTTTTGATCAATGCGCCCTGCTTGGCGGCTTTAAGCCACAAATTCCCTCAACCGGCCCCAGTGCCAGTGCAGGAGCATGCTGGCCATACTCTCGACACCAGCTCGCCTCCACATAGGAGGGCAAAGGAAACCCCATACCAGCCTGGGCGGTGGAAGAGCTGGACAGGGATAACTTATTTACTTCCTTATATTTACTCGTTACAGATACCTGGGAGTTTCCTATGGAATAACACCATTTAAAAGGTTGCCGTTTGGATTCCGATAAATTGAACTAAATCTAAAAATGGAACCTAGGAATGGAATGGAAGATGGTTCCAGATATGGAATTGAGCCCAGATGCAGAAATGGAATTGAGCTCTCACCCAATTCCATTTCTAGGGCACCTGTTCTATGACACATTCAGTCAGTATGTTATAGTTTTTTTTGCAACAAAGCCTGTGTGCATACTTAAAATAAAGGAGTATTAAAAGTGATATAAAGCATATAAAACAGGTTCTTATAGCTTCCATTCAATGTCATGTTTTTTTTTCTAGCCAGGTTACTGTAGCAAGGAAAGCTTTGCTCAGCCAGGTTATCACTCTGTGTGAGTGTGCAAAATTATAACGTTCTAAATATGGAGCCCAGGCCAGTTATTACATTATTAAATTCTATCACATATTGTTGTCCCTCCCTCATTATACTTGCCAGGCGAGCATACATCAAGACGGCTTCTGTTTACTCCATGCCTTAAGCACACACAGCATTCAATATTTAATGTGGAGCTTCATTTTCATGGGGGAGAGTTTGAAACTCAAAATGAATGGTGTGTCCAGTGCTTCGTTGTATGTGGTGATTTAAAACAATGGTTTTCTTTACCATTTGAGCTACCTAGTTTGTGGTGTGTGTTTCGTATTAGCATAAACATGTTTGTCTGTCTCTTCCTGTCAGGTCCCAGAACCAGCTTGTGTTCATTGGCCAGTTTCTGGAGTGCTGGGCCCTCCTCTGAAAGTACCTGGGCCACCCAATCAGAATTGAGCTCAGTCAGCATGGGGGCATCGTCCTGCGATCTGCCCTCCCTAAACGCAGAGGACACCCCCGACGGGACCTCATCACGACCACAGTCACGCAGTAAGTGCACACACACACACACACACACACAGACACACAAACTCTGTTATCCAATTGAAATCTTTGCCCCTCGGGTGTGTTCTTTCAGACAGGAAACAGGCTAGGATAAAATCAGCCCAGAGGAGTAGAATGCACACACACACACACACACACAGTGCACACAGACACACACACTTCAAACACCACCCACCCCTCTGGCTCGCTCTCTGACTCAGCATTGACACACACTTGAAGAACCACTCCCTCCCTCCCTCTTTCACACCGAGAAAACAAAGAGGAGGGGACTCAAATCCTGAAAATCCCATATATATCTAGAGGGTCCAAACTCTCTAATACCTGTTGGATAAGGTGGGGTAGAGGACACACTAGAATGAAGTTTCTGCGTAGCGTGAGTGTGTGTATGTGTGTATGTGCGCTTGTGCGTGCACAGGTGTGTGTATGTGCGTATGCACCTATTGACAGGTTTATGGCTTTCTGTTGTCTTCTCTTGACTGGAACAGCAGTAATGATATTGGATGTCTGATCTGGACGACCATTATCTGCTTGATATAGACTGGATGATATATCAGAGAGACGTTACTGTCTGTTTACATATACACATATATACACCGTTTCCTTGGAGATGGAGGTTAGAGGGGGAAGCGGCATGACAAGTTTGATTTGTGACATATTATGGGATTCTCTTCTGAAGCTATGTGTTTACTGCACAGAAATAATCTCCATAAAACGGTCCCACACACAACGCTCACATGAAAACCACTGGCGCCCACACATCCCACGCATGCAGAAAAAATGGGAATTGAAGTCTGAAGTTTGCCATATCCAAATATACATATAAAACATTAGTGTTTGTTTTAAAATTTGAAATGATAACTTTAGGGAATGACGGACTGAAAGTAAATCTGCCATACATGGCCACTCATATAGGCTCATATACTGGAGAGGTTTCAAAGTTAAACAGTTTGGAAAATATAACTAGTATCCACGCGGATGCACCAGACAGTCTAACAGTGATTCATTGTTGTCATACTTGTCATCATGCTGTTACGTCAACACTTGCTGTAATTGACCCAGGTTTGGCCAGTGTCCTGTTGTGAACAGCCCGGAGTGCTTGAAATACAGTAGCCAGACTGACATCTGTTTTCAGCCCTCAATCACAGACGTGACATATGGCTTCCAAATGGTGAGGTGGTGTGTCACAGCTCAGAGAAGACACGCTGAAAAAGACAGCCGTCTGTCCCATGGTTCACCCCCATTTCCTGTCATTCAACACCTGTTGTTGTCACACACACCCACACACACATACTGTCTGTGGCAAGAGGTTGCACCCACAACATTGTTTCATGTTGCACTGAACTTTGATTTTGCTGCACTGTACTATGCTCTACTGTAATTATGATATAACAGAACTGTAGCTGAGCTATCGCTAATTTGCATTGTGGCTAGTGAACAGAGACCTTTCCTTGGCTCTGACCACTGTTAGAACCATGCTCTTGGGGAACGTTCCAGAAGTGGTCATTAGCTTGATTTACGAGCATGTAGACATCAGGACCTGAACTCCCCTGCACCCATCAGAGACTGGTAAGCTGCTTAGCGCTAAATCCCTCCAACACCCCCTTACCTTATGGCGACGACTCAACTTCCACTACCCTGAGATATACACACATCCTTACACACTCGTGTATCTGCAAGCAGTGAGACAGAAAATAAAAGGGGTTGACGGATAGCTCCACAGCTTGGCATTGGTGAGGGAAGTACAGGTAGAGAGCCATTGAATAGCCAAAAGGAGAATGAAAGAAGCAAAAGTCATCGATTTTAAAAGCGATTCCTCTTGTTGACAGGCTGTTTTCCACAGATGGTCAGGTGAGAGGAAGGTAAGTGAGCAGGAGGAAAGCAGCCATCGCACGGGGTGCGGGGAGAAGCTCTGAAAGTCCTGGTCCAGGAATGAGGAAGTGAGCGATTTCAACAAGGAGAAGGGTGAAAAGGTGTGAGGAGAGAAAGAGAGGGACAGAGAGAAAAAGGGAGTGCCAAAATGTTGGTAGAGTCAAGTGGGTAGGCTGCAGGTCCGCACACGCCTCTGTTCAAACATGCCCGGTGGCTGGTTAAATCACATGACTTTCTCAAAGCACGACGGGGCAAGAGGGAACTCTCTTCTAGCCTATAGTCAGCATATATACACACACACACACAAGCCAATACACTTCTCTGCTTACCTCTTCCTGGTGAGTTCCGTTCAATTTCTTTCTCAATGGATTTGTTATTATTCTTCCTCTACTCATTGATTGAATGTACACGACTGGTGTGCTCATGATTGTGTGCGATAAATGTGTGTGTGTGTGTGTGACTTAGGGAAATGTGAAGTGTAACGCAATGAGTGTGAAGAGGAGCAAGAGTGAGTGCACTTTACTTTGAAGAGTGGCAGCATGGGTAAACAATGGATGGCTTTTCTTTGTGTACTTGTCCTTGAGGAAGGGAAGAAAACACTGTTCCGTGAGGATAGGACTTTTTCAATATCTTCCCAATTCTGTTTTAGTTACAGTTTACACATTTTTCTCATAAGCGATACTTTAGGTTGACTGAACTCCAAACAGAAACTGCAAGACATGCAGTTTCATATCGGCCAACAACTGTCTAGTTTCCTTATTTGCTGTTTCCAAGAATGGTTAAGTCTGTAGGCTAGCATGAAAAACTGGTTTGTATAGATTATTTTGTTTGTTTTATATTCCAAAATGCTGCCTTGTTGCGTTTTTGGAGCTCTCCCACTCGCGCCACTGTAAATCGCAGAGCTTTGTAGGGTCTGCATTGTTGTGAGACAAACCCAGATAAGCTGGTGCTTAACAACACCGACAAGCCTTTTCGACAAGATTCTCACAGAAGTTTTGTTCAGTAAAGCTCTCCCAATCCCATTAAGCACAATACTCCTTATTTTTGTCCAAACACTGGCCACCAAAACGGTGTGTTTATGCGCAGACACGTGCGTGTGCAGAAGCGTGCGCGTAAACTGCGCGTGCCCCCGCTGCACAATAAAGCCCAAACTGGTCCGGATTAGATATGAATGACCTTCTTTGTTTGTCAGTTTCGCTGCTTCTGTAAGTTTCCACTTTCCCCCAGTGCGTTCCCAGAAGCATCCCAGTCCCTGTGTTTCTGTCTCGTCTCCCCACGCCTCAACATGAGGAGACTTGCACAACTGACCGCCACAGAGGGAGTCTAGTTAGCATGTTTCTGCTATTTTGTCTCCAGCACTTGAAAGAGGATCTCCCCTCTTCCTAATAACGGTACCCAATCAAAACCATCACTTCTCAGTTCTCAATAACAAACCCTCAGTTCGTCTTATCGTTTTCGCTTTTTGTCGCATACTGTGTTTGTCCTATTCCGTTCAATTAAACTGGCAAGGAGTGGAGGATTTGGTGAGTCAGTGACTTGAGTGATATCATCTGAAAAGAATGATCAGGTAACAGGCTTAATGCATCCATTGCTATGGTTTCACCTGAGAGTTTCCCCTGGTAGTTCCCCCCCCCCTCCTCAAAGTCAGTTATCAACATCATTGTGGAGTCCTCGTATGGCCTTGGGTGGGTGAGGTGTGGGTATAGGTGGGTCTCTACTCAGTCACCGTGCATGCTTGTTTGCTGGGTGTGTTTGTCCACAGCGCAGGCATATGTCATGTATTTACGTCCCCGTGCAAATAATATCTTGTCCTGTGTGGTCTGGTGTGTTTGGGCCAAAGTGTGTGTGTGTGTGTGTGTGTGTGTGGTATTCAACGATTGCATTAGTGTACCCCACTTGTAATTAGTTTCCCACCCTCGTCCAGAGGCCTCTGACGTGCTTCCCCAGCTGAGTGTTGTGCTCCTAGAGAGGGCATTCATCCACTCCCCCTCCCCCGTTTCTTTGTTAGACTGCTAAAAGACACAGAGGAACGTGGTACAGACCTCCGGCGCCTAGCAACAGGTAAAGAAGTGTGCTTTCACTCAGAGAGAAAGACGGCTACTTTCTGAAGAGATGGCCAACATGGAGAGGGTTCTTATGGATGGAAGCCATTCTGTTTGTAGAAAATACATTCCGCATTGGAAGTAGAAACAAACGAGTTCTCCGAAAGCTCCTTGAGAAGGCGACAACCGTGTAGAGAAGATAATGATGGCACTGTCACGGTCAGGTTTCTAGATGTTTCATCGAGAAGAGTATATCAACACTTTTTGTTTTAGTGTCTGTTTTCAAATAGACATGGAAAGAAGGAGGAACATTTACAGTTGAGCTCGACTCCGACGGTAAACACTGCATAGGTACTTTGAAAAAGAAAGAACAACTGCGACCAGATATGTTTCTTCTTTCATAGTACCATATCTAGAAGATAAGCTGAGGGACGATGCAAACTGACTTTGTGCGTGTGTATTGTTACTAGCGGGGTCACATGGTTACGAGGGGGGTCAGATGGCTGAGCAGTCAGGGAGTTCGGCTATTAATCAGAAGGTTTTGGGTTCGATTCCCGGCGATTCACTTACCCCTACTGCTCGGGGAGAATGTCCCTGTACTTACTGTAAGTCGCTCTGGATAAGAGCGTCTGCTAAATGACTAACTGTGCTATGGTGCATGTGAGTAAGTGTGTCATGATGAAGGGCTTACTTTAGAAGAGTCCATGGTTGCTGACACATGCCCGCACACCAACCCTCTTAGTCAGCATAGCTATTGTGACACCAAAACACGCCCACATGCTCCACGTTAATGCTTGCTCTCAAATTGGCACCGAGGCATGCTTTGCACACGCACACTGTACATACAAATCTATATACACACATACTTTTAGTTTGAGTTTTCTTGGTGTTACGGAGGCCTTATGCGCTGTTTTGACCACAATGGTTTAACACGTCTGCCGTTGTTGAGAAATAGATGAACAGTCCTTGTTGCTTTCCGGGACCAAAGAGTGCACTTTTTGTGTGGTTTTATAGGGAGATTGCATCAGGCTTGTGAGTGAGTGTGTGTGTCTGCGCCTGTCTGTGCCCATTGAACCGTCTTGTCTGTTGCCAGTGTGTCGTGGCTTGTCAATGGAAAATCCGACAGGGTTTGCTTTATGTTACATTCATTTTTCTTATAATCATATTGGTTGACTAATTTGGTAAAGAGAAGAACAGAGATCCCGATGTCGAAAACAGGATGTCTTCGTTTCCCAACTTTGACACCAGTAATTCATGTGCATTTCCTTTTTTCTTTGGACAGATTCCTCCATCTTTGCCGATGATGAAGGTATAGACATGGACTCCATAAGCTGGACCTCCAACAACAAACAAATACACGGGCCTTCGGAAACCACCTTCAACCGTCGCTTATCCACCTGGGTCACTTTCGACGATGATGAAGAGGGCCAGCCCCATCAGCAGCGCCCTGAGATGCCGTCTTACACGAAACAGGACAATACCGACCGCAGCCCTCTCCAGGACGGCAACAGCAACCTCATCGGAGTCCCACTCCGGAACCAGAAGCAAAACCATGCTTGTGAGCTCCGTCTGTTGGGTCTCACTCCGGATGGTTCCACGACAACGCCACTCGACCCACTTCTTAAGAATAGCACCCCCTACAATCAGAAGAACCCGTTCCTGCATGAAGAATTCAACAATCTCCAGCCCTCTCCCATCAACCCTTTCAGCTCTTACTTTGATAGTAAACCGGATCTGGGCGGTACTGAGGAAATGCGGCCGACGACGGACAGTAAAGGCACGGGTCTGGAACGTTCGTGTTCCTTTTCGCCGTTCTTCAAATCCCACAATGTCGATGCACAACAGGAGCCCACTTTCTTCTTCCCCTCAAAGATTGAACCCGCCGGTGGGAGTCGGAATGGGAGAAGGAGGACAGACGCTGGTCTTTGACGGTCCCTCCCCAGACTGCCTGGACTTAAACCCACTCAAGAACCTTCACATCTCCGATCCGGACGATCCAGGAAGCCCAACCCTTCCCGATGACCTGTTGGAAGGGGAGGAGGAGGAAGGCAGGCCAGAGGGAACAGAGAGGGAGGAGGAGATCCCATACCAGCCGGATCACATGAACCCCCGGGAGGGCTGGACCATGCTCCTCCGCATCCCGGAGAAGAAGAACATCATGTCTTCCCGCCACTGGGGACCCATTTACGTCCGTCTGTCCGACGAGGGGGTCCTGCAACTCTTCTACGAGCGGGGTCTGGACAAACCCTTCCGGACGGTCACGCTGAATCCTAATCAAGAGGTGTCAGAGCACCGCCTCCAGAGCTACGAAGAGACCAACCGAGTCCACACCCTTAGCGTGGACCTCGTCCAATACCGCGAGAGGAAGCGCCTCCAGCCAAAGTCTTCCGTCGCCCATCAGCCAATCCGGGAGCAGCTGGTGAAGCTGGGCACCACCTGCTACCAAGACTACCTGAGCTTCCGCCACGCGGTCGTGGAACTGCTGCGGCGGTTGCCGTCGGCGGCCGCCGTGAGCGGATCCCCGGGGCTGACCTCGCCTGTCGGGAGCGGCCTCTCCGAGGAGGAGATCCAAGTGGAGGTGAGGGACGACTTCTACGGGACCGTCGGCGAAGGCGACGGGAGGATCCGGGAGCAGCTGGTGATCACACGCGTGCACGTCCTGGCGTTCCTCTCCGGGTCCCCCGGCTGCAGCCTGGGACTCAACGATGTTCAGGTAGGCCTCCGATTGGGAGTGTGCATAGCTCTGTTTTTTGGGGGGGGTTACGATCGTGAGGTATTCTTAGTTATTGAGGCTGTATAAATACAGAGGGAAGTACATACGATACATAGACAGTAACTACAAACCGGTGCCTGGCGTGTTGAGCAGTTTAGCCAGCATTCGGCTAATGAGTCGGGTTGAAACTTTAAATTCTAAACTTTGGAGAGGAACACTGGTTTCCAGGTCAAAGGGAAAGAGGTGGTGTCCAGACATGACATCATCCCCAACAGCACGACGAGGTGGATCCGCTTGCGGGACTGGGAGCTGAATGACGAGCACGCGGACGAGTTGAACTTCCTGTCCTCCCACGCCGTCACCTTCACCCCTCCTTCCTGCCGGCGTTTCGAGCTGCTGCGCTTCCGTACGGCCTTCGCCGAGAAGACCCTCCCCTTCACACTGCGCACTGTCGCCACTGTCCGCGGAGCGGAGATCACCCTCCAGTCTTGGCTGCTGATGTCACAGGGCTTCTCCTCCAATCGAGACGCACTCAACCTGATCCCCTGCGAGAATGTCGCGGTATGGCCCGTAATGTGATATCTGATCACTATGACGTGGCAATAATGTAGCACAATAGCTCATTTCTTTTCGCCCTTGCTTGTTTTTAATCCATGCACCTGAAAGTTAAAAAAAGAGTTGTTAACTGACGTTGCTAACAATAGAATCTAATTGTGACTTTGAATGCCCAATCTCGTAGGTGCGTTATCCCATTCCAGAGATCTGGGCCAAGAACTTCAAGCGGGAGGGGGTCATGGGAGAAAGGTCACTGAAGGCCCGTTTCAACAAGGGGGCCAGCTTTGGCACGGCCAGCACTTCAGGGTCGGAGCCTGTGATGAGGGTCACGCTGGGCACGGCCAAGTACGAGCAGGCCTTCAAAGCTGTGGTGTGGAGGATCAACCGCTTACCTGACAAAAACTCAGGTTAGGAACGGAACGTCTGCCATGTTCAGTCATCTGGGCAGCCCAAAAGAGTCTCAAATCAGTTCTACTGTGAGAGACCTGTCGACAGACATGATCAATTTAAACTGCCACCGGTAGATTCTTTTAAAATCTCTGTCAGCTGTTGTTGCACCTTTTCCTCAGTCCTTGAAGCCGTTATCCTTAATACCTGACTGATATTTGACTGTTTATTAAAATGACTAATGTTACTTAACCCCGTTTAGGGGCATCACTACATGTTAGTGGTCTCAATTTCATATTTGTGGCAGGGGCACCACACAGTGAGATGATAAACATTGATCTGTTGCTGCTGTCACATCCGTGCTCAGGCTCTGTCAATAGTCCCCGCCAGAGGGGCCTGTCAATGAGATGTGTGCGTGCGCACATGTGCACACTAACTCTCTGCGTCGGTATGTCTGTTAGAATGCCTGTCCCTCTAGGCCCATTTCAATAGTCGTCGGCATGGCTGCCCGCTCTGTTTGCTGATAGGCTAGACAAAGCCCTAGCTGTCACAATTAGTTACCTCACAAACCCATAGGGGCCGTCCTCTCTTTTGTAGGCCCCTCTCCCCTTTCTCGTCTGTCCTCCTCTCTCTCCCCCTTGTTCTCTTGCGCTACAGTGCCAAGCCTGCCTTCCCCATTCCTCCTCCACTAAAACCTTCCTGTTTCTCCTCCCTCTCTTTTGTGCGCCCTGTCTGTCTGCCTTTGCCCTTTACTCGATTTTTTCTTCTGGTCTTTCTGTTGTTCCGTGCCATGTCTTTCTTTTTGTTCAGTCATCTTTCTCCTCTCAGGGCATGTATCTGTGATATTTGCCTGATAATGTTTTGGCTTTTAAGAGAGTAGTAGCTTCAGCCATACACTGAAACAGTCCCTCCACGGCCTCGCGATACCCGGCGCTCTATTTGATTGGTAGTATCAAAGTCATCCAAACAACCCAATGCTTCCATGAACCATGGTTTTGTTTTTCCTCTACCCCGCCCCGCTTGTCCAGCACTAGGTCACCCTCACACCTTCTTCTGCCGCCTGGAGCTGGGCTCAGACAGGGAGGTACCAGACACGCTGCAGAAACACCTGGAGGTGGAGTTCGACATGCCGGCGGCGTCCGCTTCCAAAGCCACGGTGCGCTCCCTCTCGGTCGGGGAGAGAACCGACGTGAAGAAGTGGGTCAACTACAGATCGCACTACTCTTACCAGGTACCTGGGTGTGTTTGTGCGGGGTTGGGGCAGTTCAGACAAGGGAGAGAGATTGTGCATGTGGGATGCATGTCATACCTTGTGTATCGAGTTCTAAAGAAGGGGTCTGTCTTGGGTATGGGTTAAAAGGTCTCGTAGTTTAACACATACTTTTGTCTCTAGAATGACAAGTGCTGGGTTTCCACCTCAGCCTTCCGTCTCTGCTGAGGGACTCATCTTCTCTGTTTACGAGCTAAATATTGTTATTAGAGTTCCTGTTTTCCCATAAACGGTTGTTGACACTGTGTGCACCAGCACAAACAGCAAATAACAAACTGTGGTTGGTTATCTGTCAGGGAATCTAAGAGTAGATGGACCTACTGTATGTCTGTATTTAGAGCATCAACAAGACATTAGAGATGACCTACTGCACTTGTGTTCATAATAGTAGAGTGCTTTAATGAACTGTCACGAATGGCAGATGGTTTCCACAAGTTCTATTGAGTGGCAGTTGCTGGTCTTAGCCAGCGTCTTAGCCAGGTCAGAGGAACAAAGATTTGATTTGAGGTCCAACCTCGGGTGTGCTAATGTTTATGCCTTCACTGCCCCCACCTGAAGCAACTTGGGCTACACAGGTCACGTTGGAAAGGTTTTAATATATTCCTCTACAGTGCTCTCCCACCTAACCTACCTGCATCGTCTGAGTTTATTTAGCACCACTGGAAATAAAGACATAAGATATGAAATGCCTGTGTTTGTTGGGTTAGGTTTGTTGGTTGATATGGGCTGTTATTGCCACCTTGTGGTTACAAATCTAACTTGAACTTTATCATACAACATAGAACATATTTTTACTCTACTTTGCACATTGTACATTTACAGTGAGGTCCATACATATTTGGACACTGATACAAGTTTTGTTATTCTGTCTATTTACCCAAACATATTTAAGTTAGTTAAATCACGAATACGGGCCTAAAATGCAGTCTCAGCTTCAATTGGAGGATATTCACATCCAAATAGAAAGGAGGGTTGAGGAATGACAGCTCTAATACTATGTAGCCCCTTTTTTTCAAGGGACCAAAAGGAATTGGACAATTGACTCAAAAACTGTTTCATGGACAGGTGTGGGATATTCTTTATTATTTCTTCATCCATTAAGCAGGGAAAACGTTGGGAATGGATTCCAGGTGTGGCATTTGCATATGATCTGACAGTATAATCTGTCAGATAATATTCTCAGCATTATTGTGAATACAAGTATATCCTCTCCCTCTTCCTTCAGGTACCCATCGAGCAGAAGAGAGACGGCATCACGGATGGCAGCCCGACGCAGGACCAGCCTGGAGAATGTGCGCAGCAGTGAAGAGAGAAAAAAGAAAACAGGACTGTCTGGATACAGAAATGGGAGCTTAGAGCAGAAACCATTGGTTGGATGGATGTCAGAATTGACACATGCCACATGAGAAGAAGAGGGGGGGGGAGGGTGAGTCACTTTTGCACTTTGAACTTCGAACAGCAGGACTGGGGGAGGACGCCTTTGTGTTTGGACTCACCTGAAGGTAGTCTAGAAAATCCGAGGGGTTCGATCAAGGTTCTTGATTCGATCTTTTGTTTCTTTGTTACACGGTCCACTTGGTGTTACTGAGAGAAGCTGTTTGTTTTATACGGCAATTAACTTATTTGGAGTGGATCCAAGTTGTCTGGTCTCCCTACAGGGGGGTGTCGCGTGCTCGGGGAGACGTTGCTGAGCAGAAAGTCACCTTTGCTCGTGATCAACCAATTGGATGCTTTCAATAGATGGAAAGGCATGTGGTGACGGAATTGGTTCTTGTGTTGCTTCATCTTGTTCCCAGCCTTACCGTGTCGTGTGGTGGAATATAGTACATGTGTGTCAGTAACTCATCAGGTTTACGTAATTCAAGGGATAATGATGAAAATGACCTTTGTTCTTTAGTCAATAGGTAATTAGTCTTAACATGAGTAGAGGCAGAGTAACTAAAACTAAGCTGATATTGCAAAACAATTGTATGCAATAAGTGTAAAGGTTTTGATTGAATTATTCAGATGTCATTCGAGTGGACTGAAAATTCATCATTCATGGACAGCTATATCTCCTGTGTTCTAAAGCCTTCCTCGAGAACGTCAGTGTGACTGTGTCATTCTTTCTCTGAAAACAAACTAAGAAGTTACTTGTCAAATAATGCCTTAACACTGTAAAACCCTGAATCCTCTCATTTCAAAATGGTCAGCATGGGCATGAATAGACCGTACGTGTTGAAATTTTTGGTGGTTTTTGTTGTGTAAATTTGACATGTAATGTTTAATGTCCATCTGCTACTAATGGAATTTGTGTAAGATACTGTAAGACCAGCTGCCCTTGAATTTATTAAAGGTCTGCAAATGGTTGACAAACTGCATTGTGGCAAAATCTCTTACCATGCCAACCTTGATGTTAATAAAATGAGTCTTATATGAATAACTAATGACAACTAAAAGAACAGACTACTTCAAAGAAAGAAAATGTACTGTAATCTAAATGTTAATTCACAATTCAAGGATATTTTGTAGAGATAAGAATTAGAAGAGCTATGTAAACATTTAAAGAGGTTTCCAAAGGGATTCCGATGAACAGACTGCCTGTCCAGTCTTAACAAACATACAGGGTGAAGATCTAAAATGGTGTCATTGAGCTCCACAATGTTAAAACAGCAACTGATAATGTATGTTAAAATGACCAAACTTTAATCGCAACGGTAAGCATCATAAAATGTACACAATTATAGCTGGGCTATGCCTAATGTGTTCAAGCTAATGGATAATAGTCAACCAAATTTTTACACAATTTAATGACGGAAAATATATAAATTCTTAGTGATTTATAATTTTCCTGAGACAGAAAGCAAGCAGAGCTCGAGCATAGCAGGTATGCTCAACAAAACCATATTTAGGCCAGTATGATATATCTGCATGATATATCTTAACTTTTTTTAAATTCTCAAAAAAGAGTTGGCGAGGTTTACTTGGACTTAACTGCACATGGTTTGGAGCTCTGGAACCTGCCAATGACTAGTTGTTCTCGGTAGAGCTGGGCCTTGCTCCGACAGATGCCCATCTTGCTCAGCAATGTAAAGATGTCTGTGTGGAAGGCCCGTGTAAGGATGGCATAGAGGAATGGGTTGGCGCAGGAGTTTAGGGGGGTAAATCAGCACCAACAATACCTGTTGAAAAAAAAGATCAACAAACAAATTCAGTGAATAAAAAGTGGAAAATGAATCCCCCTTAGATAAGTGATAATATGAAAATAAATGCACAGTGCTGTACAGTCATCTTACAGGGGATACTGTGAGCCTGACCGATATATCGGCGGGCCGATATTATCAGCCGATATTAGGCATTTTCCAAACTATCGGTATCGGCATTTATAATGGCCGATAAGTTAATATTAATGTTTGTTTGTTTTTGTTAAAAGTGACTAAATGTAAACTACAAATAACTACTGTTAGGGAAATCAGTTTGTTTTGTTACACGTTTCTGGATTAAAAAAAAGACAAATAAGATGCAGATTTTTAAATCACCAAATATTTGTTACAGTATCGGCCTTAAAAATCCTTAATCGGTCGGGCTCTAGTCTATATACTCTTTTAAATATGAAAAACGTGTTAAATATGGAAAAACAACAACATTTTAAAAAGGCCGACCTTGGAATCAGTAACCGTGATGAGCGGTCGGTGCAGGGTAGCAGAGAGGCCGTAAAAGCAAATCGGGGCCAGGCATAAGAAATTGGTGAAAATAAGTACAGCCATACGTTTCGCCATGCTGGCATCTCCTCTGCTGGACTGGTGCTGTGGATTATGGACCATGCAGTAGATGTGCACATAGCAAACGCACACCACCATGAACGCCAGCACGTTGATCACCAGCCCGGAGACCACGTAGATGCGAGCGGCAGGTGTCTCAATATCCATGGGTAGACAGATGCTTACCCTCTGGTAGCTGCTTACACCGACTAATGGCAAGAAGGCTTGCAGCAAACAGAGAACCCAACCCACTAGCATCACCACCAACGCGTGGCGTAGCCGCAGGCAGCGTTGCGGGCTCATGGCGAAGATAATGACGTGCCAGCGCTGGAGGGTGATGGCTGTCAACGTGTAGACGGAAAGCTGACTCGCAAAGACGGTGAGCGCCCCAGCGAGGTGGCAACCAGGGCCCGTCTGCCAGGCGATGGCATAGTGGTAATACTGGGAGCGCGTGTACCAGTCGACGGAGGCGATGAGCAGCAGGTAAATCCCCATGCAGAAGTCCGCGAACGCCAGGTTGCAGATGAGGAAGCGAGTGATCGTCAGCTTGCTGTGGCTGGACAGCAGGATGAGCAACACCAGAAGGTTAGCCAGGATGGCTAACGAGCTAACGACCCACAGGGACACCCTGAGGAAGCCCAGGGTCATGACGTCTTCACAGGGATTGAAGGCATCGGGCTTTGGGAAGCAAAGGACACCCTGGTCCAGCTTGTCGTCGTCGCACAGGGTGTAATCGAAGCCTTCATCCAGATGCTCTGTAGGAAACTCCACGAAAAAGCCCTCGATGCACTCCTCAGTTAGACAGTCGTAGGTGTCGTAGTTGTACTCGTATGGACCGTCGGTTGCGTGTGGATGGCTCCTGTTGATCTGAAGCGGATCCAGGGAAACAGACCCCAGACTCTGGTACTCCAGAGATGGAGCCACTGCAGACCTTATGGATATATGTTGTACTCCACCATTGGTCAGATTGCAAATACCTAGCTCCACAAGTCTAAAAAATCAGAGATGACAATTGATAAGGGGTTACAGTCCAATAACTGAAAGCTCCATTACTTTGTAAAGACAAATTTCATCCAAAAGATTGCATCCATCTGGATGCAACTGGGTTTGTATTTGTTCATCCTGAAACACTCAATTGAGGAACACATTTTTGTTTAAGTCAATTTGACCCAGTTTAAAAATTAAATAAAGAGTCCAGGTACTGAGACACTTCACTCTACCGAAACACGCACACACACACACATATATACACGCACATACACACAGACACACATAAATACACGCCGAAACAGGAAAGGGCCTCATCAAATTGTTGCCATAAAGTTTGAAGGGTTAGAATGTCTAGAATGACAGCTTCTGCTTTAGCATTAACTAGTGCAGCGCCAGTGATGCAGCCAGTGATTATGATTGTTACAAACCTAACAAAAAAACAGGTTTCTGGAGCAAACCTGCTTCTCCAAAGCAGAATGCAGGAGAATCTGCATGCAAAGTAGAGCGTGGGAAATATCTGACGGCATGTGGTACTCACCCTCTCCACCGTTTCATCTTTCGCAGTCCGCAGCAGTGGCTCGGGTAGGTTAATTGAGCACTCTGCAGATGCTGAAAGGCTTCAAGGGGTGGTAGTTTTTTAAGGGCCCAATTGTTATTAGCTAGAAGTTTCTCAACAAACTCCAGCCCTATTGATGGTAAAATGCTCACCCTCGACTCTGAAATGTCTCTAGCGAGACAAAGAAGGAAAGAAAATACGGTAGAAGACGAAACATGGCTATTCTAGGCTGGAAACCAAATAAGTTTGTACACAGCCTTACTGTGTCCTTTGGCACGCATTTATTTGGGGATTCAGAAAAGCTTATTTGATTGTTTGATGAGCTGCTGCACACCACATTAACAAATGTATTTCCACAAATGTATCACAGTACTGTTAAACATGTTTGAAACGTCTGCATATACTTTAGTGGAGCATGTTGGTAAGATAAGACACTAGATTTCTGATAATGCATTTATCTCGAACACTGAGCCAAAACATACTGTATGAAGTCAAATTCTGCTCAGCTTGCCAAATACTTACAGAATAACAGGGCCACTGATCACACCAGCGAATGCTTTCTCATCCATTCTCACCAAATCCATATTTCTATTAAGATTCCTGAAAAGACAGCATTGCAAGAATGAGTTTGAAAGTCTGTGGGACATTAGAAAAAGTACAAAATAAGGCTTGTTGGAGACATACACTTCCTCCAGTCTGCTTTCATTGAACGCAAAGGCCTGAATCTCAGTCAGTCCATTGCGGTTCAGCATCCTGCAATAGACCAAAAGTTCAGTGCACAAGTTTCTTCATATGATGTAACATTGAACATGCGCTGAGCGCCCATAATTGTGGCTTTAGCTTCAAGCGATGATTTAATGCAGATAAATACTGTGTTAAATGTAGGTTATAAACATTCATCACTAAAGCTGGAGGTCCCACAGACCATGATTTCAGAAAGTATTCACATTCCTTCACTTTCTCCATATTTTGAACGGAATTGAAAATGAAACACAATAAGACAAATAGAAAATATGTGTGCTATTCAGCAAATCTTTTGGCTTTGTCAGGAATTGTCACTATTTGGACCAGTTGCCCAGCATGTCACTGCCACCAACATTTTTCACCATAGTGATGGTAGTGATGGTGATAAGCAAGTCCTGGTTTTCCAAAGATAAAGTGCTTGGTACTCAATCAAAGTCAAATTCCCTTTACTCTGTCCAGCTATAGTGACTTCTGTCTCCTCTACCACAAAGTGCCCAATAATGGTCAGTTTAGCAGATCATCCCATCTCTGAAGGTCTGCTTAAGTGGCCACAAGGTTTTTTGTCACCCCCAGGTCTGGTTATTTCGTTTTGCAGGATGGGCAGCTCTGGGTGGAGACACTTTGGTTGGGGAAACCTTCAGCGTTTTTGCACTGTTTTCTTCCCACAATGTTTATAATCCATTTTAAATTCAGTCTATCCCAACAAAATGGGGAAAAGCAAACAAGTCTGAATACTTTCCGAAGGCTATCTAAATCAATCACAGAGACCTTATATTTAGACATCAGAAATTCTATAAATGCAACAACAAATTGTGCTCACAGGGTTATGGTGGACTCAGAGATTCCATTGAATGAGTTGGCAGGTAGTACAGCTATAAATGGATTGTCTGAAATATCCCTGTGGGGAGAGGGATTTTATATTTTATGAAAACATGTATTATCTATTTTCCATGTCCCTGTTTAGATTGTTTGATACCATATGGGTACAGTTTGTGGCCATAGATATCATTTGGTATAAGATGGTCTTGGCTGCACACGGTTTCATTTAGTGTTTTTTTTATGACATAGTTTAAATTGAGTCATCTGATTGTGCTTCAACATTTAGCACTTCTACAAGTAAATCACATTTATTTTTAGGAAAAAGCTGAGACTCATCTCACTTCAAAATGACAATATTCCAATTATTATGGGATATTTAGCTCTGATTTAACCAAATGGTGTCTCGCCTCCTTGTTATGTCAAACATTGTAAAATCCCCATGCCTAAGACCTTGTTACAGGATTTCTGTTCAACAACCAATCCGTGCCTATTGTATAATTGTGAGACAGGTCGGCACAGGTTTATATAAAAGCATCCATATATACGTACACGGTTAGCTCTTCTTGGCTGGAGTGAATGTGTCCCAGTTCAGGGAAGGCGAGAAGCCCTGTGTTGGAAATCTCCCTGCATTGAAACCAACACATTAGTGTACCAGATATAAACTAAATGTTTTTTCCATGACAAGTGTTCAATTTCTCATTCAGTGGATTCTAACACAGTGGCCCGACTTGTTGACTTTGGATCATTTAACTTTCAACTGTTCACAAACTCAAAATACCAAATTAATATCTACTTACAGATATTTTAAATGTGGCAGGTCCTTGAATGCCTCCCTGTCAATGTGTGACAATGTCCGGATACTTCGTATTTCTCTGTGTGAAACACAAAGACATAAGCAAGTTGACATACAAACTCAAACACACTTCAAACATGTATACTGTCCACAAAAAATGTAAATTGTATTTGAAAAATGATTAAATTAAATAAAAGGGATTTTATAAATTGACGGCTGGCAATGGAAAACCAGTGCTTCCTATCTTGCGAGGGAGCTAGAAATGTAACTTCTGGCTTTGAGGAAAACATATAACTTGTTCATGGTAATGCATGTCTGTGTGATCTTGAAGCAAGTTTATATGAATGATGTTTATCTCCAAAATGTCTGTCAATCTCATGTGATGATGTAAGTAGACTGTACCAGGGGACCTCAATTATATACTGTAAATCATCAAAAGGATAGTTCAGTTCATTTGGTAAACCTGATGATCAGTGAACATTCATGAGTAAAACCTGAACATTTACTACACATGAGTTGATTAAATGAATTGCACAATATCCAGAGGTGTAGTTTATATGTATCAAGTTTCTTAAGTCAAATGACACTAGGCAATTCATTTATTTGTAAACTTGACTTTGATGATTTTACAGGGTACAACAGTTTGAACGGTCTAATAAAGATGCTGTCTGAAATTGTATTAATTACTTACATGTGAGCGGCTTTGGGGAGGTTGTAAAATGAGTGTCTGTCCAAAAGCTTTAGGGATTCATCATCAAATATATAGCTAAAGAGTATATCAATGGAAAAATTAAAATGGGTCATTATAAGCCAATCACACAAATGTTGTGTATTATTGTCATTAGTTCTAGTTGTTGAAAGAAGCATCAATGATGATTCAATAAAACAAGACCAACATACTTTTCAATACAATATCCATACAGACGAATTTACGATTTTTTTTTACTTACATGTGTGAAATATTAACCATGTCAGAAAAGGCATCTGGGGGTATTGAGGAAAGCCTTGTCTCTTCAAGCCATCTTTTCATAAAATAGTCAAATGTAATCAATAGAGCTGTATTCACTAAAGATGCATACAGCCACTAAAGCACTACTAAATCAAAAAGGAACAGCTGGGTAAGCGATTTAAAATGTATTTGAATGTATTTGTTGCAATGCAATTACACTTACAAATGAGTTGTGCTTGGAGGGAATGAAGGTAAGACTTCTATCTTGAAACATGAAATCGTTCGGATATCCCAATTTGTGCAGTCGCAAAAAGGCGGACAGAATCCTAAACTATCTGAATTAATAATTGATAACATGTAGAGCAAAAGTACCTTAGTTAATATATTCATTTTACTATGTTGTTTCCAAGAGGAGACGTCCACTTGCAAAAGTAGAGAGTTGCGCATGAAGACTCCGCGCGCACCGGGATTTGCAACCCCATGCAGGGTGGAGGGAGGTGGAGGGGGCGTATGGCACTATGGCAGGCGTATAGGGTAAAACATCAGCCAGCCAGTGAATGTTATTACAGAATAGAATAGCCGAACTGTTTGCATTGTCTTTTGCAAAATGTGGTAAAAGCCTATTAGCTGGTTATTTAATATGATAGATATAGTTAATATAGCATTTTTATTTTTATTTGGAAGAGTTAAGATGTTGAACAAATAAACAGATCATAAAATGTTTTGACATGTTTTGTACAATTATTCTACAGTTGGGTATAGGTTCATGTGTACAATTCGAGCTCTACCTTTCTTCCGATTTATAGTCCTAGGTCAAGTCTAAAGTTGATCGTCAATTTTCTACCCAAGCCAAGTGACAAATCCGTGTTTTCATGGTTAAGGGTTGTTTGAATGGGAAACTGTTTTCGATGGCATGATCTTCATTCATTAACATATTTATATGATCTGACGCAAGCACGGCACATGACACCAACACAGGACATAACACCTGCAAATGCTGCAATGATCAGAACATGAATATGTAAACGATGGCGAGAACATACTGTGTGTTTACTGAACAAGCATGAAAATAAAGGTAACACACAAGGTTGCGTAAGGCTGCATCAATGTCACTGATACTTAGACGGCATCAATGTCACTGATACTTAGACGGCTTCCAGAGGAGGTCAAGTCTGAGTCATTAATACACAGTGGCGGTGCATAAACGTGGATCTGACATTACCTTTTGGAGGTTCTGAGCGTCAAACACAAATAAAAGAACATTACGTTTGTCTAAAAATTGTATTAGATTGTTCACAACATGCTGCTTGATGGGAATATACTGAACATTTATGAAATTCAGAACTCACTTTTTCACAATTTTCCACCAAACATGAAAAAGCTCATGGTGTGTCCCAAGCACGTTTCACAACATTTTAACTTGAGTAAAACTCAACAAAATGTACAGAATGATAACACAGAATGATAACACAGATATCTGTTTGTCCATACATCATATTTTTTGTCTGCTCTGGTCAAAAAGATTTTGTCCCAGAAATGGATACCATATGGTGTGACACTATATTGTGATATTTAAACGACCAATTGTTTGGAGACCCTTGGGGAGAAGTACAGAAGACATCTCAGAACAAGGTTACAAGGTGAGTTGTCTCTCATCATTTTTTCAATAAATCAAATCTTTTTGGCACTCCCACTTTAGTCCCCCTTCCAAGTGTATTTTAGTGTGACAAGTTTTACATAAAAATACTTTCGCATTAATACTTTAGGCACTAATGCAACAAAGTAGTGAATAAATTCAAATTTCAAGACAAAATCTAGAAAAACCACATATTATTGGAAATGTAAGAGTCAAAACAACACAATTCAATAACCTTTATGACCTGAAACTTTTTGTTTCAGGCTTATATGTCAACCACCCACCACATACTGAATACATTGAACATATCCATTCAATACAAGGAAAAAGAAAACCCTGTTTCAGCTCTCATCACTATATGTATGTAATCTTTTCATAACGCACAATGAACCTTTTGGTGCAGTTGAAAACTCACTCTTCATCTCCTTAATTGGACATGGTAACTCTATCAGCCCCTCCATAAATTGAATATACAACTACAGAAATGATCCTAGTAGTACATTTGATCCCTAGAGGGCCCTGGCAACCTAGGTAGACCGTTGGATGGCTCACATGATGGCTTCTCATGTAAAGTCTCATGTAAACAATTTGAGATGTTTTTGTACACAAGGGACAGTGACAAGTGACATCCCATCTGGATGTTTTATCATCGGTTATCCGCATATATTATGAGCAACCTGTAACCTAACATGCAACATAAATTGGTTTACTGAGTGCGTGGTGTTCTTTCACCCAAAGGGATGTACATGGTACAGGGTTGGATTTGAATCTGTAATCTCTTGATTTGCTGTCAAATGCTCTGCCACTGAACTATACCCACTCCTTACGATCGAGATCCTGGGACTACCCAAAGGCAACAGGAGCCTGTCATACTATCTTATTGCCACTAGATGGTATCAACAACATGTCAGCAGCATGTGTGGCTCTCACTCAACTCGATTGAACACACTAAGGACCATCCTTCTTGTTTCTGTTCAAGCTGAAATTAATTTGAATTAATTTGAATTAATGAAGCTTATCTGTGACATTGATGTATTGCTTAATAAAATGTGATTTAAGATTTAACGTCCTTGAAAGGGGATATTCAAACGTATTTAAATATTCTCTAATGTTTGATTTAGTTTTCTCTCTCTTTCTGCATTTCTTTCTGATTCCATTACCGTCTTTCCCCCATCTTCATCTGCCCAACAATCTGAAGACAACAAACATGCTTCAGTGTCCTGCAATGATGACTGCAAAATATCTCTTAAGTGAGCACTGCTATACTGTTAAACACCAGTAGGGGCTACCAAAGCTTGATCTACTAACTCATTCCCAACATGATCTTATACACTTTCATAAAGTTGCCCCGAGAGTGTTGACATGGGGATGAAATGAAACATTTGCATTTTTGTGATTACATTTATATCAAATCATGCTCGATCCATGTCTACATTTTCAAGTCTTATACTGTATATATCCGAAATGTGTGCCGAATTTGCATGCAGTTGACAATCTGGTCATGATGACAATTACACAAGTCAGGTGAAAGAGGAGGAGGAGCCAATAGCGTGTGTCATACCTGCGTGGTTGGTGTCAGTTAACCTGAACCCACTTGTGCCCATAAACGGTGCTAACACAGTGCTTGCCAAAACGTCTGCCCAGTGTCAAGTGTGGCCAGATGTCACCAGTATTCCCTGCTTTTTGTGCGTCTATCTGTTTATCTCAATGGTGAACTGGCACTCACATGGCGCATGCAAACACAGATAGTGAGAGGACAGGATCTGCCTGTCTGTGTGGTCTGTCCTTCTGTCGGGGTGTCGGGTCTCTGTCTGTCTGTCTGCCCTTTGGCTATCTGGGAGGCAGAGAGCATACTTTGAGTGTCAAGGTTACATTTGTTGTTCTTGGACGGTCAACAATTCATTATCTGACCGTCCGTTCAGTGCATAGTACACCTGGGTGTCCTTCCCCGTTGACCAGACAGAATGACTGAACGATTGGTCAAGCAAGTGAAGCAAACAGACACACACATGCACGCACAGAAAGATATACTAGATTACACTTGACCTGTAAAAAACCTGTGTCCTGAATGAAACAGTGTCCTGAATGAGAGATCTGACATATTTGGCCAGCTTGTCAAGTAGGGCTACCGGATGGACAGAGACAAACTTTAGGCCCTTACTCTAACCCTTATGTTATGGATATTGTAGTCTTTCATTGTGGTGTACATTACATATTGTATGAAAGCCAGCTCTTTTGGGATTTTATTCTCCCATAATAGAAACCATGTTGGCTAAAATGATACCTAGGTTGCTTGTCAGTGCATTTGAGGAATTTACAAAGAGGACCCTTGAAACCCCTGTACTAAAATGGGCTCATCTCCATGATACAAACGCCAGGTGCTTTCACTTCTCAGAACGTTCACTGTAAATGAATACAGCTTTAGTAAAACAGTGTGTGTGTATGGCGGTCTGTCCGAGACACACACATACTGTACACTCTTCTGCATTTGCATGTGTGTCTGCAATAGAACATACGGGTATACGGTTACACTTTACAGTCGCCAAGAGACTCACAAAAAACAACAGAAAGTATTGTTGTGACACAAGTAAGGTCATGTTCGAGTCAGCCAAGCTGGCCCTCCCACATCACGACCGCCTTCTTCCTGGACAGCTCATTTCACCTTTCACAACTTTAAAAACCCATAAACACCATCCCCGCCCCTCCAGCACCACTAATCAACTCGTGAGTGTTCTATTCATATACTGTATTTGAAACCCTGTCTGTTATAAGTGGTGGAGGTTTTTTCGTTTTCCCGTCAAGCTTGCCAGTCAGACAAAAGGCCGCTGTGATTGATTCCCATCAACGGAGAAGTCATCTAAAAGCGCCCTAGAAGCGTTCAAAGGAGTTCAGAGGTGATCACTTCATTGTTGCAGTACGAAGAAGTGTGACAGGGACGAGCAGCTGTGTGTGTGGCTTAGCTTGAAAGCCTTTTTTTATCCCGAACATTTAGGGATTTGACACAAAGTCTCGATATTAGGGAGATTGTCTAGATAGAGTGAATTATGTCGTGTATTCTCATGATGGCAAGTTATGCAAAATGGGTCATGGCATTTAGATAAATTGTATGTCTACTATATTATTTATTGATAATGTGCAGCAAGATGGTCTGATTTGTCTTTTTGCCTCAGATGACGAAGCAGTAGACGGAAACAAAATCAAGGGCAAGTTCATATGAGTAGTATAATGGACAGGAACAGGTAAATGTTTCCTTTTTAGTCTGCCAACGATTCGCCGCAACACAACATCCTGTGACGCAACAAGATTTAACTTGCTTTTTGGCTGAGACACAATAGTGATGGCTGAGTGATGGTATTACGTAATCCAATTCTATTTACTGCGATGGGGAATTACATGTTTAGGACCAGTGGGCCGGGGTTCAACACGTCTCTTTTTGCTGATGATGGTGTTGTGTGGAGGCCCCACTTCCTGGAAACACGACAGGAGCAAAGTTCTCAAGAATGTATTTTCCTCGGTCGGTTGTCAGTGTCTTATTTATGTCAATGCGATACAGAAAATACAATTATATTTTACAGCACTGCATAGCACAGCACAAAACATACAAATGTTACTAATGTAAACATAGTCACTTGCAAAGCTGCCCCATAGTCAGAACTGCGCATGCAAGACTGTATGATAAATTAGGCCAACAGTTATGCGATATGCTCAACCATTGTGCATGTAATGACTTTGTCATTAACTAAATGTCTAGATGGTTGTGGGGGTAAGACTATTTATCAGAGAACCAATCATGCATTTTGATCAACATGATATAAGCAATTGACAATGTAGCTATATAATGTAGATATACATAATTATTAGTATGAATGTGTTTACCATGGTCATTTAGGCTTACAGTGTTTTTAGAACATTCTTACTTGAATTGTTTTTTTATTTGAATAAATGCAAATAGATGGCCCATTTTCAAAATTACATTTGAATATCAATATACAGTTTTTCTGGAACCATCCCTATTCTCTGGAGGAAGCGAGAGGGAGGTCCTCCAAGGTTTAAACTGCTCCTGGGCAGTCTGCATACCCTGTGAACTTAAAAGATCAAGATAGCTTTATCAGGTTGTCTAGTGTTGGACAACCTCCTTTCATCTCTGGCGCGTCCAACATTCCACCCCTAAAGGAAGAAAAAGCTTAAAAAGTACAACATAATGCACCTCTAAATATTACAATAAAATCCCACACAGAAAAACTGTGACTGAATGACAAATTGAGACATGATAAGCATCCAGACAAAAGTAAACCGTTAAAAAGACACATAAATAACCACAAAAATACTAATAAGAAATGCCAAATCACGTGCTAGGAATGATGTTTGACATCATTTTGATGTAGTCCAAATGGGCATTGAACTCCTTCAAAAATGTTTTACAAAAGATAGTCCCCCCCCTCCCAAATATTTATTTAATAGTGAGGATTGCATAACTGTTTGTCTAACTGCAAATACAGAATTCAAAGCCAACATCCGACCATTTTTCCTTCTCTGATTGTATTCATCTGCCTTTGTCTATTGCCTGGTCCAATCCCTCAACAATATTTTTTATCATGCAATATAATATACCATTAATTGGTTGCCTGGTTCTGTTATACAAATGAACAATCATTATAATCCATGACTATGCCACTTGATAGTTCTTGGAATTTTGGTCCTAAATCCCCCCAAATATTTTAAATCCTTTAAAACTATAAAAAAATATGGCCCCCCTCACTTGCAATCAGACATCCACTTTGAGATCATAAGCTGCTATTAGCCGACAATCCTCTGACACTGAAACCCACAATGACAAGCCATTCTCATTGAAACATTGCATGCACTGACGAGGACCCAAGGATTCCATTTGTTTTTCCTGTTCATGTTTAATACCTATTTTAATCACAAACATTTTGCACATCCTTTTTAGCACATAATGTTGGCCACTTATTTGATCTTGAAAGGCTTAAGCCTTTACTTAAGTTCAGTGATAGCCTTGTCAAAAGCCAGAAAGCAAAAGGCTCTGGTTATTATCCTGGTTATTACCCTTAGCCTACCCTCAGTGTATCATTGTGCCAAGGCTGTTTGTGATTTACTTAAGGGTCATTGTACTGTTGAAATACAAATGATGACATCTTCAATTCTTTCAGGGGGGTTAACCAGTTGGAACAGCACAGTTCTGCAGTTATGCTACATCAACCATACTGGTTCCACGTGCCTTGAAACGAGATGGACTGTAGATCAATAGGGACTTTGGGAAAAGTCCGCTAAATGAATGCATTATTATGACATCTATGGATTTTTACGGTAATAATTCATTAACAGTGTGGCCAGCAAAGCACTATACATCCTCCTACATGCTTAAAACACACATGTGGTTCACCTACTCTTCATCTCACAATGTGATGTTATTACCATTATTCTTGATTGTAATTTGCAATGTAAGGCGACGTCCGCCGTTGTCAAGGTCGTGCTTGGCACTAGCGTTGCTAGGAAAGATGAGACGTACACAGTGACGTATGACGTGGCTCTGTGGTGGCTCTCTAGCCCGTGGATCAGCAAACTGGTTCTCAGAAGGCTCGCCAGTTGAACCAACTCGAACTAGCACAAGCACCAGCTCAGAACTAACACCCAGTCAACGCTAGTGGAAAAGGGGCTAAAAGACTTTGAACCAAAAATACCAAATTTTGAATCATCGGGCCCAAAGACTTGGCCCAAACTTGGCTCAAAGCTCTAGACATGTTTTAAAGTAACAATGGACTGTAGTTATATTTAGTGTGTTTGCTGAAAGCAAAGACACTACTGTTATTCTGCATACTTATTATTAGTGTGTTTGCTGAAAGCACATTGAAAATGCAGAAAACACCCACACTGGATGTTGTAAGTGTTCAAGCTTCCCACGGTCAGAGTGATAATAAATACGGTTCTTTCTCCAATAATCGACAGTGCACCTGTAATTTCTTCCTGTATTTCCTGTAATATTTCTTGTCCATCACTTTGAGAGTGAGCATCTGCAAGGACCGGACCTTGACGATGTTTGGAAGAAAGGTGATGCCATGTACAGAGAGGTTAAGACAAAGCTGATGAAAGAGGGAAAACTTGTATCTGATTATTTGCCATTTGATGAAATTCCATGCAGAATAACAACAGATGGACATCAGTACATTGTATTAAAAGCACCTGTAATGAATGGTGACATGAGAGCTTCTGCCCAGAGTAAAGAGATGGAGGAGTGGTACTTTAATCTTTCAACAAGACTTGAGTCTTTGGCATCAGGTGTTACAGTAACTGTGCATTGCTCACACTGGCTTCAAACGGCATTGCTCTGTTCAGAGACATCTCTGGAAGGTATGGAATCTTTGATCCTCACTCAAGAACGCCTGAGGGGTTTGCAAGTCCGAATGGTACGGCCATAATGCTCACTTTGCTAACATTGCTAACATTTAGGTGAAACGATCGATAGGATCCACACAATGTTTTAAGATGTGTCTGATGTCAGCAGCTATGATTTCATGCCACTCTCCTTCTAAAACGTAATAAGCTACGCAAATGACAACCAAGACATGGCCTACATGTATGGAAGCAAATCAGTGACATTATGTTTTGCATTTTAAAAGGCATTGAATACTTAATATTGAAATTTAAACAACTACGAATTCACATATGAATACATATTTCAATGTAAAAAAAATTCTGATCCAAAAATTCAAGTTTCGGAAATTCAGGTTGTTCAAATACAAGTCCCAAAAATTGAGGTTAAATATTTCGAGGCAAAACAATAAGAGCCTATCAAATTCGAGCCAAAAGAATTTGAGCTTGAAAAATTGGAGCCTAAAAATGTTGAGCCTAATAAATTCAATAGAGAAGAGAAAACGCATGATGGCTACCAGGGAAAACCACCATGCTTCTTCGAGTCCGCTCACCAATCACCTTTCTCCGAGACCCTCCGCTGGCAGAGGAGCTTAACCTCTTCTCTGCCCGTTTCGAGGTGGAGCCACCGGAGACAGCTGCACTACAGCCACCAGCCCACAGCAGCCCCACCCCCTCACCGTCGAGAAGCATGAGGTGAGGCATGAGGTGAGCATGAGGTGAGGCATGAGGTGAGCATGAGGTGAGGCGCACACTGAGGGCTGTGAACCTGAGGAAGGCTGCTGGACACGACGGGATCACTGGACGTGTGCTGAAGGACAATGCAGACCAGCTGACTGGGGTCTTCACCAGGATCTTCAACCAGTCCTTACTCCAGTCCACTGTCCCACCCTGCCTCAAGTCCTCAACCATTGTCCCCCTGCCCAAAAAGTACACAATCAGTGGCCTCAATGACTACAGACCACTAGCCCTCACCTCGGTCATCAAGAAGGGCTTGGAAAAACTGGTCCGTAGTCACATCATTTCCTACCTCCCATCCACAATCGAAAGTCACCAGTTTGCTTATAGAACTAATAGATCCACAGAGGACGCCATCACCACCACTCTCCGTACTGCTCTGTCCCAGCTGGAGCAGCTGCGTGAGGCTGCTGTTTGTGGACTTTAGCTCCACCTTTAACACCATTCTCACCCACAGACTGGTGTCCAAAACTAGAGGGCCTTGGACTATCCATCCATCTGCCTCTGGATGTTGGACTTCCCGTCGGACCGCTCCCAGAGGGTTACAGTAAGCTCCCACATCTCCACAGCCCTCAGCCCCAACATCGGCTCCCCACAGGGCTGTGTGTTGAGCCCCTGCTGTTTGCTGATGACACCACGGTGGTGGGGCTCATCTCCGGGGGGGATGAGTCTGCCTTTCGGGACGAAGTGGAGTGGCTCTCGGTGTGGTGTGGGGACAACAATCTGGTCCTCAACACCACCAAGACCAAGGAGCCGATAGTGGACTATAGGAGGAACAGAACAGACATTCAGCCCCTGTGCGTTGGCGGGGAGAGGGGGGGGCTGCCTTCACATTTCTGGGCAGCACCATCAAGGAGGACCTGACCTGGAGCGCTAACACCACTGCTCTGGTTAAGAAGGCCCAGCAGAGACTGTATGTCCTGAGACTCTTTAAAAAGAACAACTTGAGTGAGAAACTGCTGGTGTCCTTCTACCACTGCTCCACAGAGAGCATGTTAACATACTGTGCCTGTGCTTGGTTTGTCAGCTGCACAGTGGAGGACAGAAAGGCACTCCAGAAGGTCACCACGTCAGCCCAGAAGATCATCAGCCATCCTCTCCCATCTACTGAAGAACTGTACAGTTCCCGCAGCCTGGAAAAAGTAAAAATCATTTTACAGGACTCAACACACCCGGGACATACTCTGTTTGAACTGCTGCCTTCGGGCAGACGATACAGAACAAAAATCACTGACAAACTGATTACAAACTTTTTTTATCCCAGAGCCGTAGTCACTAGTAACCCTAAATGCTCGTGTACATACAAGCTTACAAGTGCAATATTCTAACGTTATGAGCAATAACCTGTGTGGGAGCTGTGCAATAGTGGAATGTGATGGATGTGTGAGTGTTTTAATTTATAATCTTAATCTTTTTACATTTTTATCTTATTTTATAAACTTGATGTCCTTTTTCAAAACTCTTTACAAAAGTCATTACTTGTAACACAGACTGTCACATGTTCAAAGCATTGTATGTTCATATCTTTACAGTAAAGACACCTTGCGCATGCAAAATCATTAGTTCAAATAACACCTTTATCATGAAATACCATAGGAACATTCACTTAGTCTTAGATCATCCACACACAAGATACTCATAGTTTCACCATGTAGTTGTTGGTAAAATCATTACATATTGTCCTACAAAATATGTGATACATGTTTCATAAGCTACTACATCATCCACATCGCAATGGATTCTTTCATTTGACAAACATCTCTGAACGAATCTACGGGCATGGCGAATCCAGGCCTGACACTGGTGTGCCATGATGTCATTGCATGCCTCATCCATAGCCTGGAGAAGGGCAACTTGTTCATGAAGGTGCCTATCATACACCTTCCATGTGGAGAGGAATCCTCAATAGGGTTCAGGAAGGGAGAGTATGGGGGAAAGTACAAGTCTGTAAATTGTGGATGGGCCTGAAACCATGCTTGTACCAATTGAGCATGGTGTCAATGGATCTCATTATACTGAAACTCATTATACTGAAACTTTCATGTTCTAATCTTGGAATATTGTCTGTCAGTTTCTATAAAACTATGCATTAAGAGTAATGCAACAGTTACTTATCATTTTGAGCAGTAGTATCAATTGACAGTTAGATCATTGTAATGTAAGGAAATGACAGACATTGATATTATGAGTGAATTTCATTTGAAAATTGGGATACTTTGATGTGTAGTTGTGTCATTTTGAACAGATGATTATAGTTCAACGAAAAAATGATCTAAGGTGAATGTGTATTGTATCCAAGCAATTGAAAATTGTGTTAGCGTTTTGAAAAATGTGCATTTTGATCATCAGTTGTGAGTTTTGTGTCTAGACTTTTGACATCAAGGTTCTGAAATTAGTGTTAAAGTCATTGTAAAAACTGTATTTTGAGCTGTTGTCATTACATACATTTCATCTTTATTTTCTACATAGTACAATAACAGTGATGGCATCATAACATATTGGAGCCATGTAGTCAAAAAAATAAAATAAAAATAATAATCAAACTATTCTCTAATATATTTTAGATTCTCCAATGCAGCCATCTTCTGCTTTGCCTTGATGACATGCTCTTGCCATTCTCCCAACCAGCTTCATAAGATGGTATAGATATAGCCACACATCTGCCCCAAAGTACATACTGTATAGACTGCCAGACATCTGTTCAGTGCAAATGGTTACAAAGTGGATCAAAAGTACAACTGCAAGCTAAAAGAACCAGCCTTTGGCTCTGCAGATGCCATCAGTAATATTGAGTGATTTTGGAGTGAATTATCCAGGATTTTAAAATCCCATTTCGGTGTCCACTGTGTGCTTCCCTTTCACATGAATGGACTTCTGCATCTACCTGAGCGGCATGCCTTCATGCTGGGATCAATTACAATAGACCAGGCCAAGCCAGATGTGGGAAATGGGAATGAGAACTTGCTTGATATTGAGCAAATCTGTTCCTCTTCAGAGTTTTAGTAGTCAATTTAACAGCAATATAAGTGGTTTCCTAATACCTATTCAGACTCAGTGAAAATATTGAATCAGACAGACCTCATCATCCTCTGTAACATTATGTAACATATTTCACAATGGCTAAAAGCTAGCGTGTCATCCGTCTCGGCTTGCATAGTGGATGCACTGCAAATTTCAAGACAAAGGTTACTAAGCTAGCCATTGTCGGAAACTCACAATGCAGGGATGTACTTTGAACTGCTTTTCCTCAGCCTTCCTGTTGCCTACCTCTCTCTCCATACAATTGAGTATATCATAATGAGCACCAAAGCTGTGCTTTTGACCACTGGGTACAAAATGTTAGCAAAATCACCCGATGTCCTGCCTCAAAAAACAACTTCTAATTACCACAACAGAGTGGTGGTAATTGCGGGAACGAGCTGTAATTCATGCTTGGAATGAGACATTAAAAACAGCTTTTATCATTTGTTTCCCATGGGTGAAACTGAAGGCAGGATTGTATTTTAGTTTTTTCCAAACACAGTGGACCACACAGACACCAAAAGGACTCTGAGTCCTTTGCACTTTGGAGCCAGCATAAATACATATTTTAGTCAGAACAAGAGGGTGATTTAAAAGATGATCCCTAGATCCGTCCATTCCCCCTTCTCATTATTGGCTATTGGAGAGGAAAAGGAGATGAGAGGCAGGAAGTGTCCATTATGGTCTTTTTTGGACCAGGAAACACATAATAGTTGAACAGTATGAAAGGTCTAGCCATAACCCAACACTGTCACTGTTCATTGCAGAGTTCTAGTGAAATATAGCCAGGCAGACAGAAGAGGGAGGGGGGAAAGCACATACCGTACTTTTGGAGGAAAGACACAAGTAAATCAATCAAAGGTGGAACCCTGTCTGAACAGTTCATGAAAGACTTCATAAAATATGGGTTCAACTGGCTCTTTACCAATTATTCACACCCTTTTACACTGTTCCTAGCATTTTATGTCCTGTTGCAATCTGTCTGTCACTTATTTGAGCAGAATGAGGATCTGGAAAGAGAAGAGTTGACTGCCAGAGTGAGGTGCCTCACAAGGTTCATGGAGGTGTTCATAATTAACATTTTTAATTTGTCTTCACAAATCTCATATTTTCATCTCAGACCAAATGTTTGAATGAAGGAAGTTCCAGCTTTGTTATTAATCAAACTGAATCTGAGACATAATTTCTGAATGCAAAATCACTATATAAAGGTTAGGTCAGTCCCTGGCTACTTATTTGTTTATTATTTGTTACAACTACATCTTTTCAGAATAGTCTTTTCAAAAGTGTAATGTTGCTAAAATAATATTCAGTAAGAGTTTCCACTGAAAGAGATTTGAGGATGCCAGTATCGTTACATTAATTGCCCTGTAATAATAATAATAATAATAAGACTTTATTTATATATCGCATTTCATACTAGAATTGCAGTTCAAGGTGCTTTCCATAAAATCAATAAAAACAATAATATAAGTAATCAAATGAATAACACTCTGAAGTCTGAACACAGGCCGCAGTCTTTGCGGTAATCCAAAACACACAAGCCACAGTAGTAGTAGTAGTCTCACATTTGGGATCAATATTAATACAGAATAAAGGAAAGTAGATTCAAAGACTTGCGTAAATTATTTGTTTCACCAATATGATCAAAATGTAATTAAAACTGGTTGGAGAGATCACATGGAGAAAATATATGTGGTTAGGTCACTGTTTCCCAATTGGACTGAGCTGTATTTCTCATTTGTTGGATTGCAAGGGCTTAAAGAATGTTGTTTTAGTCTGTGAAATGTAGCCCTTGGTAAAAAAAAACAAAACAGAGGTCAAGAAGACTCCTGACTGTGGCCACACACACACAGACCCCTGTGTGTCACTTGCCAGTCTACTATTTCTTTGAATGACTGAATGACAGACAGGCCTGTATAGGTTTGTTAGGAAGACCTCCACTAATTCCAGACTGAGAGAGGACAGAGACTGGGCCTTGTCCCAACTGTTAGCCTGTTACTGTTATTAGAATGAGTTGTGTGTGTGTGCATGTGTATTTGTCAGCAGCACTTTTGGTAGGCCTAATATGCTTGTGGTTACCAGATATTAAAGAAAGGTCTTGATCTAATTGTAATTAAAGCAGTAATGAATCCAAAAGTGCCTAAAATACACATGAATCCATTATATATATATAATATATATAATACAATGAATATTACAAGGGTTTAAGATAGGAGGACTAGGTACACACACACAAACTCACATTTGATCGACCTCGCTAACTCTGGTTGAAGTTGATGTTGTTATCGCATCATGTTGTAGACACACTCATGGTGACATGTGTACCCAGCTAACAATGTTTTGTAATTCACAGGAGTAGCTTAACTATTTGGTTGGACTGTCACCCCATGGGTTTATATACGTGACATGTGAGACCTGTTCATGTGAGAGCACTCACTGACAGCATCTGCAAGCAACACCGTAGTATAGAGTATGTACAGCACCTACAATATATATCTTTTTTTTTACGTGGAGGGGATTACGCTCTTAAAATCCAACCAGTTTAACAGTTATGTTAAAGACTAACAAACACGACAAAAGCAATGGACATTGATATGGACACTGAAACACTTCTCACTAGTCACTTTAGACAGCTACTGATCAGAAATATTGCACTATTGAACTTCACTTGTCTTAGGTTATTATAGGTTTCTAAAGTTAGTATAGGTTATTTCAGCTATTGGTTGCACTATCAGCAATACTATTGTACTTCACTTGTCTTGGGTTAGTATAGGTTTATAAGGTTAGTATAGGTTATTATGTGCATTATGTGTATTTAGACAGGTTTAGTATACTGTATTTAATATTGTATATTATTGTATATTAGGTGTTTTACTATATTTTAGCTTATCATAGTGTAATCTATGTTCTGTGTACTTATATGTTATCTTATGCCAGGTTGCTTCGCGTTGTCTTGTCCTAAGAATTTCAGTGCCCAGTCTGACCCTGTGTTGTTCTGTGCCCAGTCTGACCCTGTGTTGTTCTGTGCATCTGACAATAAAATACTTGAACTCTAAGGAGGCACTCCACAGACATAATCAATCAATTAATGAAAGCATTGTAATGCTTTCTGTTGGCTTTACATCAAATGGAAATTAAATGAGGAGCAGGTTCCAATTCAAAAGCTGTTGAAACTTCTTAATGTTTTCTCTAAAGGTTTATTTTATGATATGTTGTAAGAGGGTCTTAAATAGCAAGATTGCTTATAAAAATGGGTTTTATAGCCTCACCCTGAATGGAAAATGCACTTGTGGCGGACTGTTAATGCTAAATCTTTGCTGTATTTAAATTGCTTTCATCTTAAAGGCTGCATCTTGATGTTCTTGTAACACTTCCAGCTGTTAAAGATTAAGATGGCATGTGAGGCTAAATGTCCTTTCAGAGTAGTTCTATGTATTAAGAATCTTGACTTCCTTGAAGAATCTAACCTAGCCCTGTAACCCCTGGTTGTAATATTACAACGTCACCTTTAGCTCTCCCAAAAACACATTTGCAAAAAAAAATTAAGACTACATTTACATAGCCATTGGGTCTTATTGTATTGCCTTGCAATGCTATTGGATACTAAATGTGTATATAGATCTGGCCATAAGGCCATGAACTCATTTCACCAGGAAACTTTCCTGGAAGCAAATCTCTAGTTTCATTTGACTGGATATATATACATTGAAGTAAGTAAATTCCATGAAATAATTATTTTGGTGATTGTTAGAATGTGTAGTTCATGTAAATAATAAGTTATTGTGGAATTCATCCATCACATTAGATTTTTTGTTTTGCTGTCATTTTACAACTTTGGGTACAAATGGTAGCTAAAATAGCATGTGCACCTTGCAAACTACATGGAGACATAATACTTCTCGAATGTTCAGATACAGGATACATACTTACAGAAATATAATGTATTTGATGATTCACACTTTACAAAAGGGTTATTTGTTATAATTTTCAGTTTAGACCAGATTTGAATAATTCTAAATCAATGTTATTTCTATGTTAGCAGTAAAATATAGTCAACTGTTTTTTTAATCTGGACTTTGTTTGTTTGCCAAAACAGGCAGATACTGTTTGTGGAATGCTTTGGAGGATGGTTGTTCAGGGACAAGAGTAAATGTTTTGGAATGTGTGGGTTGCATGTATGTGCATTGTTCAGGGACAGGTGTGAATGTTCTGCAATATGGGGATGTAAGAGTTGAAAATGTTGAGGAATTGGAAAAAGACATTTCCGGTAAAGACAACGAGAGGACGCTGCAGACACTGCGTGAAAGGATATTTGAATACGCTCTGCAAAAAGTGCAATCTCTGCTTCAGTGCGTCTCTGCTTTTCAGAGGAAAGGAACTGCTTTTGGGACCACCATTGCAAGTGAACAATGGACGTCGGGGTTTTTAAAGTCATTTTTAGTCATTCATTCTGTTTTGTAACATTTTATCCAGTTTTTATATTTTTTAAATAAATTATGATTCCTAAAAATATGACTGTTGGGTGATTATTATTAATGAAATGTATTGTTATAGTGC
>CAEFZP010000267.1:0-39900 GCA_903064625.1 Mallotus villosus | reverse complement strand
ACATAGTACCTGCAAACCATTAGTCACATGAACTGCCCAATCCTGATTACGAAGTAAACTATAACTTTTTTTTATTTATAAAACTTATGATGTCAACCCCCAAAAGAACCACACAAATCACAATGACGCAACAACCAAGCATACTTACAAAATTTCAGTGGTGTTCGATGTTCTGGCCCACCTCGCGCCACCTCCACCCCCCCCCACTAGAAACACCTCCACCACCCTTGACGACAACCTCACCCTTTGTCTAGTCTATTCAGAATACCACTTTTACTAAAATATACAACCAAAACTGTGAACAAAATCGAACTTACTCTGTGTCCTCTCATACGATGCTCCTCCCCCGTCTGACTCTCTCTCCTCTCGTATATTTCCTGGTCTTGTTGGTCCATTTTTTCCTTCCCCTCTTCCTCCTCGCCGGTGCTAAAGTGGACTAATCAAACGGTTCCTGCATCCAGCCCGGCGCGCGGAGGGCCCGGGTTAATAGACCTACCTAAGGTGCTTGCTATCGTCGGTTAAAATAGACAACCTACAGAGGTGCTAGCTAGCAAGGTTAAAATGGACCACCTACAGAGGTGCTAGCTAGCGCGGTTAGCTAGCGCGGTTAATAGTTTACCAGAGGTGCTTGGCTAGCTAGCGAGCAAAGAGCACATGTCTGGACATGTCTAACTAACCAGTTGGCTTACGTTATTTTGTGAATACAGCAAGGTATAATATAATTATATATAAGGTATATTATAAACTACTACACAAATCTAATAGTTCAATAATTTACCTTGATATTCATAAGTCGCTTCGGCTCCTTCCTTTGGCTCCTTCAGTAAGGCGTCTGCTAAAATGATTGAAATGATTAAACTCGAACAACGTTCTTGCATTAGCAACCGAGTTGTCTCAGTAACAATTAGGCAAGTCTAGCTAGCTACCAATTGAACATTTCTCAATGCTAACCGCACGGTTACAATGGTTCGTTTCAAACGGGGTTCTAAAAACTTTTGTGTGAGAAACTACTTGTCTATCATAATACCAACTTATACCAAATATACAACCAAAACTGTGAACAAAAGACGAACTTACTCGGTGTCTTTTTTATGTTGGATAGTTTAACCGGCTGTCCATTTTTTCCCGCCTGGCTAAAGTGACTAATCAACGGTCTGCAGCCAGCCTGGCTCGCGAGGCCCGTTTAAATAGAACACCTAGAGGTGCTAGCTAGCGCGCTTAAAACGGACAACCTACAGAGGTGCTAGCTAGCAAGGTTAAAATAGACCACCTACAGGGGTGCTAGCTAGCAAGGTTAGCTAGTGCGGTTAAATAGATCACCAGAGGTGCTTTGCTAGCTAGCGAGCTAAGAGCACATGTCTGGACATGTTTAGTTGGCTTACGTTATTCCAACGTTATTTTGTTATTACAGCAAGGTATATTATAATGATATAATTATATATAAGGTATATTATAAACTACTACACAAATCTAATCGTTCAATCATTTACCTTGATATTAAGTAAGTCGCTTCGGCTCCTTCCTTTGGCTCCTTTTACTAAGGCGTCTTCTTAAATGATTGAAATGAATGATTGAATTTTCGCACATGCGCAAAGAGCAGCCCCCCCACATTGTGAGTGGTGTACTCACAATATCAAGTTCACCAGCCACTCGATTTTTTTGCATTTCATTGAACTGACTTACAAACCTGAATTTGAACACTGAAAACTAATTCAAATCAGTTGAAATTGCGTAAAGCATCATGTTAAGTTGACGTAAATTAAATAAACAAGTTACCATGACTTATTGGTCAAATCATTTTTTACAGTGAAGGATATTGTTAGATAGTTACATTCTGTATAGACTGTAGTTAGAATGGCTTGTGTAGTGTACTATTGTCATGAAATACACGCCATAGGCCTACCATCTATTTTTGTGTGTGTTTATCCTGGTGATTTCGTTCAGCCTTCAGATGATCATCCCTTTTCCAATAGTCCTGAACTCGATTACAGCAAAACGACAGTTTAACAAGACGAACGGTCTGACTATAGAAACCATTCCAGTCCTGTTAATTGTCCTCATTTTCAAAATTATCTTTGATATCGGAAAATGCGCACTTCTTATCTGTGACGGAAACAGAAAAGGCGGGGCCGCCTAACTGACTGTTTAGAGGACAACCGATAAATAAAAGATTTCTAAGAGTTCTAGTTGCGCTGTTATTCTCCTGCTGTTGCCAGAGTCTAATCCACTCTCAACTCGTCACAAGTTCTCATTTCATCTGAAAGCATCTCTCAGCTGGACTTGAGAGACACGCTGCCAACAGGACTACAACGATGGGGAAATTATTTTAACCTCGCGTCCTTGCCTTAAATCGTATTGTAGGCTAAGCATGTCTAGACGCTCCCTTTGAGACCGGCAGGAAGCCGGATTCAGAGTTAGAGAAGAGCGGCCATTTTGTTTTTTAATTAAAATTCAGTTACATCATAATAAATGTAGGCCTTGCATTAAAATAATGTAAAACTACTAACAATAAGGGAAGTTTGTAGTTAGGGTCAAACATTACAATCGTCGAACTACAACCGCATGTTTAACATGTTTAACCGCAGAATCACCAAAACGCGATTTCTTATTTCATTCCCGACAGTTATCCAATATAAATGCTTTGCAAAGGCTCACATTTCAAAACGCCTGAATAAGCATCGGGTTTAGTGACTGGAAGTCTTCTACTACACATCAGTCCTGCAGTTTCATGAAAAGTTAGAAGCAGCTATTGTGCCACTATCACCGCTCCACAAACGTGAAGAAAAGTCGTTTGTGTTTTTTTACTCTGACTCAGCAGGAATGCCGAGCACATCGTGTCACTTGACAGCGTAGGGCCGACTCCTGTCCTCAACTCACAAACCACAAGCGGAGAACAGAGAAGGGCTTTTCTTTTTTTAAATAATCTTTATTCTTTTTTGCATTTCTTGAATGCAATTCAACTCTTGTCACTCAGCGCCAGAGATAATTCTGATTTTATTTCTGATATCTGCACCGCGCCAGCCAAGTTAATAAGAATACGCCTACTTTTGCTCAAAGCTGAAACCGTTGGACCGATAAGGAGTAAAAATCTCGTTGTGGAGGAGAAAGTGAAAAAAGAGACGGGGAAAGAAAGAAAGGATTTTATTGCTTGTGCCAGCAGGTTGAATAATTATTATCACGCTGTCTATCTTTCTTATCGCGTCTGTGGAGCGGCCCAAGCAGGGAACTAGTCAGAGACTCCAGTAGGCACTTTGGTGTGTCGCAGAAATAAATTCTGATCTCATTAATAAGAGAAGTAAGCCCCGAGAAGAAAAAAGAAATACATAAAGTAAAAGAACTGCCACAATATTGCTAGCTAAATCCCTAAGAGGCATTTTACCATCCAGACAGGCCAATGTTTCCACACAGCCGACATTGTGATTCAGGGGACTGACACGGCAGCCCTTTCTCGCTGTTTGGTACAGCATCACTGTTCAGCTTTTGGTCTTTAACATCTTTGTTTCACTCATACACTTAAACACAACACATATTTATGACATAGTCAATGAGAGAGGACGTTTATGTTGTGTGCAGACAAAGAGCGGGAGGAAGAGAGAGAGAGAGAACGAGAAAGAGAGTGAGAGAGAGAGAGGAGAAAGAGCTAGAGAGAGAAAGAGCTAGAGAGAGAGGACAAAGAGCTAGAGAGAGAGAGGGAGAAAGAGAGAGAATGAGAGGACCAAGGGCTAGAGAGATAGAGAGAGAGTGAGAGGACAAAGAGCTAGAGAGAGAGAGAGAGAGAGAGGAGAAAGAGCTAGAGAGATGAGAGAGAGAGAGCTAGAGAGAGAGAGAGAGAGAGAGAGAGATAGAGATAGAGAGAGAAGAGCTAGAGAGAGGATGAGAGAGAGAGAATGAGAGGACAAAGAGCTAGAGAGAGAGAGAGAGAGAGATGAGAGCTGAGAGAGGCAAAGAGTAGCAGAGAGAGAGAGAGAGAAAGAGAGAGAATGAGAGGACAGAGAGCTAGAGAGAGACAGCGAGAGAGAGAGATACCAGGAAAGCAGTAGGGGGGAAAGGGGCCCATCTTTTCTTTCTTTTTTTATGACGCCAGGAAGAGTAATGTTGCAATCTTCTCTGGCTAATTGTATTATGATTCTGCACTGTAGCAAGCTTCCTGCTCTGCTCATTTTCAATCAGGCACATTAGCCTTCCCGCTGGGTCCTAGTGGTTGCAGCGCCGGGAGAGAGATCATTAATTTCAATGACTGATATGTTTCTGCACTCTTGGAGGGAGGAAAAAAGAATGAAAACAACTATTGTTTCCAGGGGATGCACCACCCGGCCTCACATTCAGATCCATCAAGAGGTTGTGATTCGATGAGGTGATGTCAGTCTGTCCTGCAGCAGACACACAACAAGGAGGCTTTCAGCAGGCTACCAAGGTTAGCATAAAGGTTTATAAAGGTGTTTCCTGTGCTAACATTTACCTCAATAAATAAGCTTTGAGAATAGGCCTACGCAGAACAACATGACATGCTAACTAAAGAGCTTTTTTCAAGGATTTGTAGAGCCCTTTTCACCTGCAGTGTCACAGAGGGGTTTACAGATGCGGGAATCGAACCGTGGGCCTTCCTGCTGGGAGCACTGTGTGTATCTGCACTGTGTGTATCTTCCCTACAAGACAAAAGGTTCCAAGCTTGAACCAGAAGAGCTTTACACAGACATAGCACCGCTGAAGTAAACGCTCAATATTTTGCCACCTTCGCCATTATCTTTATAACCATTGTCCTTGGTATGTCATCAAACTGTACGATCGCTCTTTAAATTGCACTTCATATTGACTGGTAGTCGGGTTTTTCTCAACATGAAAGTTTTTTCACAACAAATGTCTGCTTGATTTAGTTAGTAGGCGTTTCCAGCCAGCTTGTGCAATTAAGCCCGTTAACCCAGGTTGTTTATTAGTCATTCCACCTACGCTTTTTATTTATGCAGCTGGTTCATCTCCAAAAATAAAACAGAATCCTAAAAAGTTTTGTAAGCAAAATACATTTTGTCAAACATTAACAGATGTTTGTTAGAGACTGTAATTAGCATCTACATCAAAAACGCCAGGAGGGAATCAGAATGTTACTTGCTCACAGTGTTTGACACGGAGGAAACGCTAACTGACTGAATATTCAGGAGCTCGCTGATCACATCAAAACGGAAAATAAAAGCTGTACATTTCCCAAAAAGTTAAATCGTTAACTTTTTCAAAATAAAGAAATAAAAATGATTGTCCAACAGTTTGATTCAAAGGTTCTGACCTCATTTTAAACCCAAACAAACAGGCAAACTGTGAGTATTGGTGATCTGAGTTGGTGTTTATGGCCCTGGTGAGACAGATAGAATCTTTCAGCATTAAGCTGAAAGCTGATGCTGCTGGCCAGCTCTCCACCATTAATGGTCTCTGTAACCTTTCTAACACAATTTCACAAAAGAGCGCTCTGTTTGTCCTGCTAGCAGAAACAAAGCTAATTACAAACCCGCCCAAATGACTTGACCTTCTGCCGTGAGTAATTACAGCTTTTTGCGTTGCGTCCTGCCGTTTCCTGCCATCTCCTCTCAGATGTCGTTTACCCTCTCGTCACTTTCTCCCCTTCTGTCTCAGTCCCTCTTGACCATGAATGGGTGTCCTTCTCAGCTTGTCAGTTGAAGACATACAGTTAAGTGTGTGTGTGTGTGCGAGAGTTTATCTGCATATGTGAATGCATGCATGCTTGTGCATGTGTGTGAGAGTGGATGGGATGTACAGGAAGTGTGAGTCACAGTCGCATGTTCTGTGTGAGGACTTGTTCACATGGAGAGATCCCTGTTACACAGCCTCAGGTGGGTCTAAGACCTCTATTTGCTACCCTGACACCACTCTCCTCTTGGGGGGCCAAAACCATCAGCTAACACAGCCTCTGGCTCCGTGCCACATGACTCACTCTGAGTAAATATGCAAGGTGCCAAAGGTTGGCTGGGCTGGAGGGGGGGAAATATTGTTATTATTATTATCACATAGATATGTAGGCATCCATTAGGCATAGAAATATGCAACAATATGCGGATTCTTCCATTTGCATGGATCATAAACTCCTTGAGGATAGGCAGCACATAATAATCTATGTTAATGGAATTCGGCAACAACCTCCGATGGCACGCAACAAATTGAACTGCGCTAAGTGTAAATTTGTTTCTGCCCTGATTCACAAAGCAACGCTTTCATTAATTTTCAACAGTGGAGCAAGGGTCACTAAAAGCTTGATATGAATACCTATTGCCATGATGATAATAACCTTGTTGTCGATGCCCTACAAAAGACTCGTGACATCAACAGTGGACAAGGTGGCAGTTTGCCAGTGTAAGAAACAGACTATTAACAACGTTCCAGTGGTCCAAGATCCAACTTTTAATACGAAGAAATTATAACCACAATGGTACCATAAAAGTTCTACTATGTTCTATAGAAACCCAGTAATCCTGAAAAACAACTTCTACTAATCCTAATCCCAACCTACAAATTTCATAAAGTAACCAAAATACTTACAAATAAACGTAAAAATATATATTTTTATTCAACCAAGAGCACTAGCATTCTATTCAACTGAATGTATTTATGAATTTATTTTCACAATTCTGACAGCCTATCGATGATGTTATAGCATCAAAATATCATATGAAAGTATATTCATGTACATTCTGTGTGATTGATTGGGTTTCTGATTCGAGTGTCTCCCAGCACATGATCTTTCTGCAACACTATCGTAACACAAATTGCTTTCTTACTCTAATTGACAACATTGTCACAGTGAGCTATAGTGGGAAGAGGAGAGTGTTTCTGCTTTTCCCAGACACCATTAAGAGTGGGCGGAAAGAATTAAACGCCATTAGTGACATCCGCACGCAATAACATTTTGTTTTGTGAGAGTGGAGCAGCTGATCGTTGTTCTTTTTCATGCTATATTGAGGAAATGTGTCCCTGCAAACCATTTATAAACTTTAATTATGTTTTGTCAATATCCAAGTACTTTGGCCTGTATTAGGCTCTTGAAATGAAAACAGGAAGAGAGATGTTTCTATCCGGAGATTTCCGCTAGTCGTGTAGCGGACCACAAAAACAACCAGAATCACGGAGGCTGCAGAGAGGAGAGGACAGACCCACCCCTCAGAACAGACACACCCCTCAGCACAGACACACTCCTCAGCACAGACACACTCCTCAGAACAGACACACTCCTCAGCACAGACACACTCCTCAGCACAGACACACTCCTTAGCACAGACACACCCCTCAGCACAGACACACCCCTCAGAACAGACACACTCCTCAGGACAGACACACTCCTCAGCACAGACACACTCCTCAGGACTGATACACTCTTCAGGTGCGGCTGCTGTGTACATACGTCACAATTCTAGCATCGCCACCATATTTTTTGCCCATAGGCATCATTCTATATTTGCTTATCATTTAATGATACAAACTTGGAAGTGACAGCTCAGGTGAGAGGATAACTTGTCCGTTCTTCGGGGCGTTTCTGTGTACAGCAGCTCTAATCAGACATGTCAGATAACATCATCGCTGTCCAGAGGAAAGTGGACGCTTGGGAGGGGACGAGAGAGACCGTAGTCACGGATGTTTCTACAGGACGTCTGCTGGTGGTCCCTGCAGGTCCCCTCAGTGGGTCCGCAGACCTCATTTCAAGCCTCCTCACTCCTCCCACACCCTCATCTCCCTCACCTCCCCCATCTCCCCCAACCCCACATCAACAGACCAACCAGTGTTATTGATTTCCACAAAGCAAATTCCACCCTGGTGGAAAGTCCTTCTCATCACAATCGTGTGTCTGTGAGAGCGGCCAGTTCTGTCCTTTAGCCCACGGCATGGCTGAAGTGGACAACGAGACCAAACAGACTCTGATTGGGTCAAAGAAACGGCAGATGTTCAAGTGTGCTGAATCTCAAGTGATTGTGGCAACCGTTGTTTTCCGTTTGAGAGCAGACAAGGGGGCTCCCAGAGCCTTTGAATGACAGAAGGGAAAATAGAAACATTTAGAATATTTTTTTTTATAGAAATGCTACTCCACAGTTATGGGTCTGGATGGAGTCCAAGTTCAAGTGCTGATTGTTAACAATGTTTCTATTGTATGCACATTTATTTTAGTCCCACAACAGGATGGATATTTAGCAGTAGGGACATGGTATTTGTTCCCATGATGCCACAAGCATGATGACAACACATGCCCATTTCCAGAGTGACACCATTCAAAGAATACAATGATACATCTCTTTGTGTTCTACTATCTCACTCTGACATGTTGTACACAGCTGATTCTGCAGACAACACGCTTTACTTTCCACGGCCATTAGAATCAAGCAACAGGAGGTTTGTGCTCGTGAACCTGTATGAAACTCAAACATTTACAACTACAGGGTCGGGCCACTGTCTCCTCTCACACACCCTCCTCACACACACCCCTCCTCACACACACACCCTCCTCACACACACACCCCTCCTCACACACACACCCTCCTCACACACACACCCTCCTCACACACACCCTCCTCACACACACACCCTCCTCACACACACCCCTCCTCACACACACCCCTCCTCACACACACACCCTCCTCACACACACACCCGCCTCACACACACCCTCCTCACACACACCCTCCTCACACACACCCTCCTCACACACACCCTCCTCACACACCACACCCCTCCTCACACACACACCCCTCCTCACCACACCCCTCCTACCCCACACACCCCTCCTCACACACCCCACCCTCCTCACCCCACACCCCTCCTCACACACACACCCTCCTCACACACACCCTCCTCACACACACACCCTCCTCCCCACACACACCCTCCTCCCACACCACACACCCCTCCTCACACCCCCACCGCCCTCGCTCACACCCACCCGCCGCACCCCCCTCCCACACCCTCCGCACCCACACCCCTCCTCACCACACCACCCCCCTCCTCACACCACCCCTCCCTCCCCACCCCACCCCTCCGCCACCATCACACCCCGCACACACCCTCCTCCCCACCACCCTCCCGCCACCACACCCCTCCTCACACACCCCCCCTCCTCCACACACACACCCTCCTCACACACACACCCTCCTCACACACACACCCGTCCTCACACCACACCCCGCTCCTCCCCACACACCACCCTCCTCACCACACCACCCTCCTCACACACACACACCCCTCCTCACTCCTCCCACACCACACCTCCTCACACCACACCCCCCTCCTCACACCACACCCCTCCTCACACACACCCTCCTCACACACACACCCCTCCTCACCACACACCCCTCCTCACACACACACCCTCCTCACACACACACCCTCCTCCCACACACCGCCCTCCTCACACCACCCACCCTCCTCACACACACCCGCTCCTCACACAACACCCTCCTCACACACACACCCTCCTCACACACACACCCTTCCTCACCACCACCCCTCCTCACACACACACCCTCCTCACACCACACCCTCCTCACACCCACACCCCTCCTCACACCACACACCCTCCTCCACCCACACACCCTCCTCACACACACCCTCCTCACACACACACCCTCCTCACACACACACCCTCCTCACACACACCCTCCTCACACACACCAGAGGCCAGTAATTGACACCAGAGGGATCTGAAAATATCTGAAATTCTCACAAAATGTTCAATTTATTAAGAGTTCTGCAAATTGTTTGTCGTTTGTGTGTGTGTGTGTATGAGTGTGTGTGTGTGTGTGTGTGTGTGTGTGTGTGTGTGTGAGTGTGAGGGAAACTATCAAGGCTCATCATCACAATGTCACTTTCCAAATTAAAAAGAAACCGATTGAATTATCCAATAATGGGGATGATATTGGTTTTAATGGCTATGGTGGACAGCAGTACATGACATCACTACCAAGGACATGATCTCACTGCTGTCAGGGAAGGCAACCAATCATGTCTGACCTTTTGCTAGCAGCAGTCTGATGATGTCATCGCTATGCGCCAGCGGAACAGGAGGCCATGAGGAGAATCCCTCCAGATAGAGAAGAGGGGGTTAAGTAAAAAGTTTGGGTTGTTGTGAGAGGTGAGACGTTACAGGAGGAGAAAGGAGGTCTTCAGAGATGTTCTAGCGTGGAGCCCGAGGCCATGCAGTCCTGAGGACGCCTGATTCAAAATGAAACAGATACACGCCCATGGCAGTAACAGACGTTACTCTCTCGCAGGCACCAAGTGTCAACACCAAGGAAAACATCCAGCGTGTTTAGATGAAGCAGTCTCACCAAGGTTACAGGAGCTACATTGTTGGTAGATCATTGAATAATTCATGCAACATGGGTTGTGTATGTATCTGCTTATTTATGAAGGTAGTGTGTGTGTGGTGTGTGTGGAGTGTGTGTGGTGTGTGTGTGGTGTGTGTGGAGTGTGTGTGGTGTGTGTGTGGTGTGTGTGGAGTGTGTGTGGAGTGTGTGTGGTGTGTGTGTGGTGTGTGTGGAGTGTGTGTGGTGTGTGTGGAGTGTGTGTGGTGTGTGTGTGGTGTTAGCGCTCAAATGCTTTGGAGGTAGATGAAGACATCTTAAGAGTACGAGCCAGCAGAGGCGGTATTTTGATTGTAATGGTGTCATCAAATTGGATTCTCTATGATCTTCATTTCCTTGGCTTGACAAAGGGGCTGTGACCAATCGGTGTTGCACGGAGGGCCGGGCGAACAGGGGAGGAACTGTTCCCTCCGTCCTCCTCAGTCCTGTGTCTCTGTGCCTCTCACGCTCCACACTGCAGACGCCAGAGGGGAGGCGCCCCTCATCTCATCTCACATTTACCAGGAGGGAGGGACAGAAGGAGGGGGAACAAGAGAGAGAGAGAGAGAGAGAGAGAGAGAGAGAGAGAGAGAGAGAGAGAGAGAGAGAGAGAGAGAGAGTGACAGAGACAAAGAGAGAGTGTGAGAGAGAAAGCGAGGGACTAAGAGGGAGAGAGCAAGAGAAATAAAGAGAGAAAGAGTGAACCAGAGAGAGAGAGAGAGAGACTGAGGGGATGAGAGAGAGAGAGAGAGAGAGAGACAGAGGCTGAGGGGATGAGAGAGAAAGGAGAATAATTGAAAAGGAGAATTAGATACAGAGGGGAGTGATGAGAAAGAGACACTCAGGGAGACAGAGGGAGAGAGGAAGAAATGAAAAAGAATTATTCCATGTTCCACATTAGAATTTCCAGTATTCAAGTTCATAGGGATGGTGGCTGTAGTCAAGTAATTGTGGTCATGGGTGGGTTAAGAAGTGTCTAACCACCACTTTTCATATTCTTAGAATGGCATTAATACTGCGTTTCCTCTGAGATACCCACAGACCCACATCTTTTGATCTTTTCCTTCACTCCGCAAAAAACCTGTCGCTGCAGGGAGATCTTACTGTGTGACTGATGGAATTAACCAAGGGATACTTTCCTGGGACACTCTTCTGCTAAATTATGCTCTACTCATCAGTGACTGCCTGTGATTACAGGGGACAGGGGGGGGCAGGGGGGGGGGCAGGGGGAGCAGAGGAGAGAGATAAGGAGAGCAAGAAAGAGTGGAGGAAAGAAACAGTCAACCGAAGAGAATGAAAGAAGGAGAGAGAAAACGTATTTAGGTGGGTAGCACACAAATTCAGAAAATGTAGGGGAACCCAAAGCTGTGTGTGAGTTCATGCTCAAAATCCCTTGCTGAAAGAACATTCAGAATAAGCAGGGGTGGAGGGGAGGAGGGTGAGGAGGAGGGGGTAGAGGGAGAGGAGGGGGAGAAGGGGGTGGAGGGGAGGAGGGTGAGGAGGACTGTGTTCGATTATCGTGCGTTGCGCCTGTTTGTTGCTCGTTCGTGCGTGCTTAGTCTTTTTCTCTGTCTCTCTTTGCTGCCGTGTTCTCGGTGCTTCTGTGTTCTCTGCTTTGTCTCTGTTCTCTTGCGTTTCTGGCTTCTGCTTCGTGTTTTCTGCGGTTTTCGCTGCTCTCTTGCGTTTTTGGCGTCTGCTGCGTTTTGTGTGGCGGTTGAGGTGGGAGCGGATGGAGTTGTGGAGTGTTCTGGTGGAATCCACCAGGTTTTAACAGTTCCAGTGGCGATGTCTCCAGGCTTCCTAATCTGATGCTTGAGCGCTAGTCACAGCCCACGGCTGATCTGATGTGTGAGCGCTACTAACAGCCCTGCTGACCTACATCTCATCGGGCCCCAGAGGGCCCCAGAGGGCTCCAGGATCCAAGCCACAAACAGAACGGCGTCTCTCCAACCAAACATCAACAACAAGAGCGCCGGCTCTTCGTCCGTGTGGACGTGTTCATGGCGGAATTATTTGTACGAACGCAAGAAAGAAAACATGATAACAAATATGGTGTGGGGGCCGGTTAATGCTGCACCTAGTGGTGTGGGTGGCGCGTTGTCGAGAATAGGACTTTCATGATGATGGGGCTCAAAGGATTTTTAATGACTTTTGGAGAGAAGGAGAGATGGAGAGAGGATTGTAGATTGTTGTGTTACTTTCAATGTCTTCCATTTATCTTTCACAGAAAAAGGGGGGTGTTGTTTCCTCTCCCAGTCTGACGTCAGCTAGTAACAGAGCTGCTGGCTGAGAGTTGCTCCACGCTGATGCCTCCTGCACAGTCACACTGCAGACTGTGGAGCGTCTTTCTGATGGAAGCAGGACAGGGTTAATGTTGGGTGAGGGTTGGTTTAGGGTTAGGGTTGGGTTGGTTTAGGGTTAGGGTTGGGTTGGTTTAGGGTTAGGGTTAGGGTTGGGTTGGTTTAGGGTTAGGGTTGGGTTGGTTTAGGTTTAGGGTTAGGGTTAGGGTTAGGGTTAGGGTTGGGTTGGTTTAGGGTTAGGTTTAGGGTTAGGGTTGGGTTGGGTTAGGGTTAGGTTTAGGGTTGGGTTAGATGGCCCAGGGGATACAAGGGTTTCCTCTCAAAGAGATCTGCCATCTAAACCTCAAGGCACACAGAACTGACCCAAGCCCCCCTCTCTCTCTCCCTCTCTTTCTTCCCTCTGCCACTCTCTCCCTCTCTTTCTTCCCTCTCACTCTCTCTCTCTCTTCTCAGTCCTCCATCAATCTCAGCTGCTGTCCTCATCTCATGTTTCCTCTTCCTGACAGGCAGCAGGAACCCTCTCCTCGTCTCCTCGTCTCCTCAGACGGCTGTGGAAGCTCCTCCTCGCATCTCCGAGCTCACTTCAGCAGCCATCACTCTGCCGTGTGCCCCAAACAGGATCAATATTAATCATCCACCATCAATGTGAAGCGGTAGTTCCTGAAGCTGCCCTTGTTCTGCAGACCAGCTTCTGAAGCCTCACATCTCTACGTTTAGAGAACTCTGCTCAGCATCCTCTGGTTGTGTAACACTGAGAGCTGGGCTGTTGTTCCTGGAGTGGAGCGGAGGAGGCATATAGACACACACACACACACACACACACACACACACACACACACACACACACACACACACACACACACACACACACACACACACACACACACACCACACACACACACACACACACACACACACACACACACGGACACGCACGCACGCACGCACACACACACACACACACACACACACACACACACACACACACACACCACACACACACACACACACACACACACACACACGGACACACACACACACACACGCACACGCACTCACGCACTCACACACACACACACACACACACACACCACACACACACACACACACACATACTAACGTACACACACACTAATAGACACACACACACACACACACACACCACACACACACACACACACACACACTAACGGACACACACACTAAGAGACACACACACACACTAAGAGACACACACACACACTAAGAGACACACACACACACTAAGAGACACACACACACACTAAGAGACACACACACACACTAAGAGACACACACACACACTAAGAGACACACACACACACTAAGAGACACACACACACACACTAAGAGACACACCACACACACTAAGAGACACACACACACACTAAGAGACACACACACACACTAACGGACACACACACTAAGAGACACACACACACACTAAGAGACACACACACACACTAAGAGACACACACACACACTAAGAGACACACACACACCCTAAGAGACACACACACACACTAAGAGACACACACACTAAGAGACACACACACACACTAAGAGACACACACACACACTAAGAGACACACACACACACTAAGAGACACACACACACACTAAGAGACACACACACACACTAAGAGACACACACACACACTAAGAGACACACACACACACTAAGAGACACACACACACACTAAGAGACACACACACACACTAAGAGACACACACACACACTAAGAGACACACACACACACTAAGAGACACACACACACACTAAGAGACACACACACACACTAAGAGACACACACACACACTAAGAGACACACACACACACTAAGAGACACACACACACACTAAGAGACACACACACACACTAAGAGACACACACACACACTAAGAGACACATACACAAACATACTAACAGACAAACAAACATATGCAGCTAAACGCACTCACATTGATTTAATGCATTATCCTTCACACATATTGATTAAAAATAAATGTGTGGGACCTATTTGAGCGGCAGTGAGCATCTATGATAAGACTTGCACGTTGTTGAGACGGCCTCACCAGCCCACCTGTCAGGTGAGAGGTCACCGTCAAGGCCTCCCCCCCTGACCCCCCCTCCAGGGACTCCTACTCTCTCTCTGTACCCTGGTGAACACACGCACCGGGTTTCAATAGGCAGATAAATAATGCAAAGACCTGTGTGATTGAACTGTCATATACTGTCGGAGGGAAAAGCTTGACAGCTTTTAGATATGTACGCTGGAATAACATCATCCATCCTCAGCTGCTGATGAACGAACCCCATGGTCGTCTCTGATTGGTCGTCTCTGATTGTGTGACTAGATGAGCCGACGTGCTCTGCAGAGCTGGAGGGTCTGGATGTGTCTGCTGTTACCAGAGCAACGACGTCACACTGGTCTGATCGGGGTGTGCACTTCAGGTTCTGGCTCTGTGTTCCTGGAGAGATGTGTTTCCCTCCCAAACGCCACGAGCCAAACCACCGCACACCCCAGGAGGATACAGCGTGTTATTTATTTCATTTTCAAATACTTATTTATTTATATGTCAACAGTTACAAAGCAAATGCCCGAGGCTACCAGAGAAAATCTTTTGGACGTTGTATTGAAACAATCCCAGAGCTAGTTGAATAAAGAAGCAGAGAACTGTGGCTGCTCAGAAGAATTCTCAGATCCTCAGGGAAGATGAACGGGAGGACTGCTTCAGGCTGAATCACTTCTCACTACTGGAGTTTTGCCAAGTTTCACACTGAAATCTGGGTTTTTGGACCAGAAATGTAAAAAAAAACTAAGAAAAATGGGTGAATACATGAAAGTCTAAAGACATAATGTATCTGTGATACATTCCAATCCATGATATTATATATTATATATATATATATGTGTTCCATGATATTATATATATATATATGTGTATTGTCTTGACAGCACTGGGATTACCACATATGATCATTCCATCTGACCAGACCCATCTCAGATGTTCCTTCAATGTTTCTGATATCTAAACATCGACATGCTGAAGACATGGTTTCTACTATAAACAGTTTGGTGAAACCACCTAACAATTTCATTTGCATGCATTAAAACTACTATTTTTAACTTGTAAATGTTTTGGCTTAAATATGCTATTTCCAATTGTTTTAAAATGTTCCTTGATTTTTGGAAATCATCTCGCGACCGCCCCCTCGCTGTCTCTCGACCCCCCCACTTTGAGAACCACTACTCTACAGGAACCACTACTCTACAGGAACCACTACTCTACAGGAATACAGCAACACTAAGTTGTGATGTGTAGCATAACATGATGATGTTTCATCTCAGAGATCTTCTTGTGTCTTTGTTTACAGTCGATACACCTCGTTAGCGTTTCCGTGGAGACGTTTTCTGTCAGATTGTCAGTTTCCTTGACCCCTAAGCCCTGTGTGAAGGTTCACGCTGCGGCCTCAGGACTCGGACTATAGGGAACACTCGGATATTCTCAGTGTGGGATGGATGTAGAATAGATAGTACATACATAGACTTAGAAGACTACAGTTTACTGTAGAAAGAAATATACAAATTCAAATGTTATATTGAAAATGTGTCAGGAGTTGACTGAATGCCGTGTTCACAAACACATCAGGAGTTACATATGCAGTATTTACATACATCAATATAGAACTGAAGCCCATCTTTCATTTTTGTAGAACAAGATTAAGTGGGAGTGTAATATAAATACACTTTTTCTTCTTGGCTTGGATGAGAAATGACAGTGCCTCTCTCATTCTGTCCATGACTGGTACTTACATTCACATCAGGTGTCATTTAAACAGATTTGCATATCAGTGCAGTTTGTTTGAACAGGTCTTATTTCACTTAGCCTTGCCTATCCAGAGTTTGCATTCAAAACCAACTTGTCTAGGTGGACCTGGCAGAGTGTTCGAGACGTCCACCACCCTGTTCTCTCTCAGACTCTCTCCTGTGTGTCAGTATATGCCTGGGACACAAACACAGATTGACAGCCAACAAATTGCTTCTGGAGTCGGTGGTAAGGTGTTTCTGTGGGAGATCTTTTTTAAGGCTACCATTTAAATAACAGCTCAGCGCAGACGACTGGTTTAGCCTATATTGACACCAGCTGGCGAAAAATGCAAAACAAGATATTCCCCAGACGAGAGGGATTTAAAGGGAGTGCGAGGGGAGAAAAAATCTCATTGTTAGCTTGGCAGATTTCCATGCAATTCACTTTTTATCGCTCGAATAGGTTGGTTGAAATGACACATTCCGTTGGTGTTTGTTTTGGTTATTTCCTGTTTTGTTTAAAGCTCTCAAACTTTTCAATCCTGCGCCGCGCGGTCGGAATCACTTTTAGAATGGAGACAGAGGGCGTCATCACTGGAGACCTGCTACCATTTGCTTTTAGAGTTTGAGAGAAAACATCTCTAAATTGCTTTGAAGAACTATGAATATAAAGAACGGGGTTTGAGAAGGCCTGATTGGTCGTTCCTTTTGAATTGATCTCACAATTATTACAAGATGCTATCTGCGGCCATGAAGGGATGATTACTGAGGAACAACCAGCATCTTTGGTCATCTTTTCAGAAGGTGGACCTTAAACAGGATGTGACATCACGTCTACCCCCTGCTGACCCCTCCTACTCTGAAAAGCTTAGCTTCTGCCCCTTTCCAATACTCTTCTGGGCAAAACTCCAAAGAGATTCTTCTCATCCCGTGCCTGTGTTAATGTGGCAGTCACTTTGAAATTATGGTGAGAGCAGGGGTGGGTAGGGGGGGGGATTAAATTAGGCCTTTAAAATCCTTTTGGAGTCGCTCGTTCAGACGTGAAAAGATTAAAGACGGACAATGAAAGGGGTTCCAGTTAAGACCTGCGTTATGGGGGCCTGTGAGGCCAGACAGAAGGGTGTGCAGACCATTAGAAGTCAGGTGAGGACCTGTGTGAAGGAATTCATTGTGGATGAATGAATGAAGTGATAGAGCGACCTGGCTTGCTGCTGTGAATAGGACGGGCTTTCAGTTCTGACATAAAGGTTTTCGAATTGGGGAACACACTAAGACTTAATGGTTCTGACAAGTCAATCATGCAGCCTCATAAACCGCGTCAAGTCGCTGCTTTGAAACACACAGTGTTTTGTACAAGTATAAGAATTAAGGTGTGAACATTTCTTTACTCAATCTCCAGGGATTATGTTCAAATGCAACTGTTTTGTGCAAAAAGGGTTTGTGTTGAATTTTGGTGTCTCACCTAAATACAACCTTGAGACACTCTTACGGTGTTTGGAGTTCAGGAAAGGTGAGGGACAGGTGGGGGGTGAAGAATGAAGATGTGGAGGACCTTCAGAGAACACAGAATTCTCTGCAGACCCAAAATATGAGTGAAATATGACCCGAAATATGAGTGAATATAACAATAATATCACTGCATTGTTTTCTACTCAAAGTCACCTCCCACTCCTCCACATAACTGTAAGGTCAAGGAGAAACAAGGAGAGATGAAACAAACACACACAACATCGCCCCTCCCTCTCCCCAATTAAACTGAATGGGAATATCTCATTTCCCCTTCTGCTAAATTGGATTTATATTGCTGCTGGGTTGTTGCCTGGTTACCTTTGATCGGCGTGCTCATTTCAAAATGTTGATTAGCTTGAAGACATTAATAAATAAATGTATGGGAGTGGACTGTTGTATTCAGATGTGAAGACAGGAGTAATTGTTTCTGTGGGAAACTGAACTCAGGGTCTTCTGCAGAACAGTTCTATTTCAAGTCTCTCCACAGACTTCACGTCAACTGTCAAGATTTCAAAGTGAAACCTGTGCGTCTGAAAGCTTTTCCTCTTAACGTTTTCATGTCTACGGTTGTTGAGATGTTTTGTGAACGCGAGGCACCGGGTTATATCATGTACTGTAAGTCAAAGTGTCTGTTTCAGTTATATAGAGTATGTCATTGAGATTATTGATTCGACAGATTACCCAGAAGCTACTCATCAAATTCATACGCATTTTATAATCCCCCCCCAGACAGGAAATGACGTCAGGATCCATGAGGGAGGAGAAACGTTCGAAGGCCTCATTCGATCACAAACAATCATACAGATTACTGACCTTTGTCTGCAGGCAAAAGATAACATTGCTCATATTTAGCTGTTTAACAGTCGTGTGAATTTGATAGCCCGTACATTCATGACATACTTTAGATCAATAAACATCACACACACACACACACACACACACACACACACACACACACAGCTGGTCAGTCAGACTGACAGTCACACACACACACAGCTGGTCAGTCAGACTGACAGTCAGGGTTAGGTAGAAACCTCTAATCAGCCTAGTGTCCACCTCTGGCACCTCTTCAAACAATCACAGCCAAACCAGAGTGACAGCTAACATCTGGAGGGTGTCACCCATCTCCCACACACACACACACACACACACACTTGCACATATGTTCTCTTTCTTTCCCTCTCTTTATCTGTCGTCTCCTTCCGCTCCTCTCTCCCAGCTGTCCTCCACACACACAACTCCCTCCACATCCTCCACACACACACAACTCCCTCCACATCCTCCACACACACAACTCCTCTCCACACATCCTCCACACACACAACTCCATGTTCAGCACTTTGATGGTCTGACAGGTTCTCTTCAGGTTACATCTAGGTTCTACCCAGGTTCTATCTGGGTTCTATATTGGTTCTCCTCAGGTTCACCATCAGCAGTCCAAGTCCAGTGGTGGGTTGGAGACAGGCTGACTGTTTGGCTGGGATCTTCATTTTCCTCTGCTCTGTCAGAGAATCGAGATTTTCTAGAGTCTTGCCAGATCTGTAACAACTGAGTGTCGTTGATCTGTGTGGAGGATGGTTACTGTTTTATCTCATGTTCACTGGCAGAAAGATCACAACAGACTTTGCACCACAGTCGTATTTGAGAATATTTCTGAAGACCATCTAATCAGTCATTCAGGCTGGAAAAGCTCCACTGCAGATGGACAGAAAACCACTTTAGCCTTTGACTAAAAGGATTGTTAACCAGAGCTCTTAAGGAGACGTTGCCATTTGAATATCCTCCATCGGGTTCCAAGATGAGGTTGGCTGAGGCGAAGCACTGAGGTAGAGGAGGGAAGCCACCACCTAGTTAAAGAGAAAAAGTTCCTCTATGTAAGATGGATGAATCTCTATCACTGAACCCCCTCTCTCTCTCTGTCCCCTCTCTCTCTCTCTGTCCCCTCTCTCTCCCTCTCTCTCTCTCTCTCTCTCTCTCTGTCCCTCTCTCTCTCCTCTCTCTCTCTCTCTCTCTCTCTCTCTCTCTCTCTCTCTCTCACCAACACTTCAGAGCAGTTACACAACGTCATGTCGCCATGTCAACCCCCTGTTCCACAGCAACACTACGCCATGTCAACCCCCGTTCTACAGCAACCCCCCCCCCAACCCATAGCCCCCACCTCCACCACACACACCCTCAGTTATGCGTCCATTTGGGTCACAAATATCAGAAATCACTGTAATTACTTTTGAAATAATGAACATTCCGCCCCCGTGGCGCTACATAATTAACAACCACTTTGCATTTCCTAATGTTAGCCAGGCCACCTCCCTCCTGGGGTTCCTGTTTGCTTTTAGCAGAGTCGTGTTTGGGGCCCTGCCAGGACCTGCCAGGCCTGCAGTGAGAGGCACTCTTGGGTCTTCCATCTCAGCCCTCCAGGGTGAGTGCATGTCACTCAGACTGGGGAAACAATTGAGCTTTATTTGAGTGAATGACTCTGACTCTGTCGACAGTTACTACACTGCTCTGAGGACACAGACATTCAACTGCTTGACAAGTTGAATGTTTTTCCTTACTTTGTCAGCTTCACAGTTATAAATGAAACTATGTTTGCCAAAGAACTTACTCAATCCAGATATATCTGTGAATTACCTATTTCATATTTCCCAAAGACAATGACTCTATAAGAAGTGAGTTGAAAGAATACCACAACCTTAATTAGATCTGATTCTGGAAATGGGCTCCGGGGGAAATGATGGCTTTGAATAAAATAACTTTTGTACAATAATCTTCAGAGTGAATGAGCTGAAACACTGAATCCAGTTTATGGTTAGCTGTCTGCGCTGAGGAACAGAAAGTATCAAACCCTAGTAACGTATCCACCGTATCCAAGGAGGGCTTCCTGAAACGTTTATTGAGTGAAAGGAAACACATACATACACCCACAGCCCCCGCCCACACCCACAGCCCCCGCCCCACCACAGCCCCCGCCCACAGCCCCCGCCCACAGCCCCCGCCCACACCCACAGCCCCCGCCCACCCCACAGCCCCGTCCACACCCACAGGCCCCGCCCACACCCACCTCATCCTCCAGACATCCCACAAGGCTTCCATCACTATCCTCTGTTCCACATTTCCTGCAAAATGCGAATCCACCAGCGGCAACTGGGGTGAGAACAGGATCCAGGGTTTATCAACCTCTCCTCCTTCTGGTGATCAGACTGATTGCCGGAGCAGGAATGTCATTAGAGTCCTTCCAGAACAACACTGATCATTAGAAACCCCAGGAAAAAGGGAGGGGGAGAGAGAGATAGAGAGGGATGAGAGTGAGGGGTGAGAGTGAGATGGAAAGAGAGAAAGAGGAGAAGAGTAGTGAGAGAGAGGAGAAAGAGATAGATTGAGCGAGAGAGGCAAAGGAAAGAGAGAGAGAGAAAAATAAATAAACTGGGCCACGTAGTCATTACTAAGACAAGAGAGAAGATTCTGCCGGGCAGCAGTAGCTAGATGACGTCCATTGATCTTCCTGCTGTCACTGTAATTAGCACACCATTAGTGTGGCATGTAGCTATAGTGTGACAAGCATCTAGCAAACATTCACTCACCTTCATAACTGTTCAGATTATTAGAACTGTAACTGTTTACTAGATACCCCTCCCTCCCTCTGTCCCCCTCCTGCTCACCCAAACAGACAAATCAAACTGAATCATGGTTTCATTACAAGGCTGCGAGGCAGATCTCACATGGAGATTCAGGAGTGTACCTTCTCCGTCTCTCCTGTTGTGGGATGAGGAGTGTTCTACCCCGGGAGCGCTCTGGATAAGTGTACCTGAGGGCTGAGGCCTGAGGTCTTCCACAGTGTACCTGAGGGCTGAGGTCTTCCACAGTGTGCCTGAGGGCTGAGGTCTTCCACAGAGTGCCTGAGGGCTGAGGTCTTCCACAGTGTGCCTGAGGGCTGAGGTCTTCCACAGTGTGCCTGAGGGCTGAGGTCTTCCACAGTGTGCCTGAGGGTCTGCACAGTGGCCTGAGGGCTGAGGTCTTCCACAGTGTACCTGAGGGCTGAGGTCTTCCACAGTGTGCCTGAGGGCTGAGGGCTGAGGTCTTCCACAGTGTGCCTGAGGGCTGAGGGCTGAGGGCTGAGGTCTTCCACAGTGTGCCTGAGGGCTGAGGGCTGAGGTCTTCCACAGTGTGCCTGAGGGCTGAGGTCTTCCACAGTGTGCCTGAGGGCTGAGGTCTTCCACAGTGTGCCTGAGGGCTGAGGTCTTCCACAGTGTGCCTGAGGGCTGAGGTCTTCCACCGTGTGCCTGAGGGCTGAGGTCTTCCACAGTGTGCCTGAGGGCTGAGGTCTTCCACAGTGTACCTGAGGGCTGAGGTCTTCCACAGAGGCCTGAGGGCTGAGGTCTTCCACAGTGTGCCTGAGGGCTGAGGTCTTCCACAGTGTGCCTGAGGGCTGAGGTCTTCCACAGAGGCCTGAGGGCTGAGGTCTTCCACAGTGTGCCTGAGGGCTGAGGTCTTCCACAGTGTGCCTGAGGGCTGAGGTCTTCCACAGGGTCCTGAGGGCTGAGGTCTTCCACAGTGTGCCTGAGGGCTGAGGTCTTCCACAGTGTGCCTGAGGGCTGAGGTCTTCCACAGTGTGCCTGAGGGCTGAGGTCTTCCACAGTGTGCCTGAGGTCTTCCACAGTGTACCTGAGGGCTGAGGTCTTCCACAGTGTGCCTGAGGTCTTCCACAGTGTGCCTGAGGTCTTCCACAGTGTGCCTGAGGGCTGAGGTCTTCCACAGTGTACCTGAGGGCTGAGGTCTTCCACAGTGTGCCTGAGGGCTGAGGTCTTCCACAGTGTGCCTGAGGGCTGAGGTCTTCCACAGTGTGCCTGAGGGCTGAGGTCTTCCACAGTGTGCCTGAGGGCTGAGGTCTTCCACAGTGTGCCTGAGGGCTGAGGTCTTCCACAGTGTGCCTGAGGGCTGAGGTCTTCCACAGTGTACCTGAGGGCTGAGGTCTTCCACAGTGTGCCTGAGGGCTGAGGTCTTCCACAGTGTGCCTGAGGGCTGAGGTCTTCCACAGTGTGCCTGAGGGCTGAGGTCTTCCACAGTGTACCTGAGGGCTGAGGTCTTCCACAGTGTACCTGAGGGCTGAGGTCTTCCACAGTGTACCTGAGGGCTGAGGTCTTCCACAGTGTGCCTGAGGGCTGAGGTCTTCCACAGTGTGCCTGAGGGCTGAGGTCTTCCACAGTGTGCCTGAGGGCTGAGGTCTTCCACAGTGTGCCTGAGGGCTGAGGTCTTCCACAGTGTGCCTGAGGGCTGAGGTCTTCCACAGTGTGCCTGAGGGACTGAGGTCTTCCACAGTGTACCTGAGGGCTGAGGTCTTCCACAGAGGCCTGAGGGCTGAGGTCTTCCACAGTGTGACCTGAGGTCTTCCACAGTGTACCTGAGGTCTTCCACAGTGTACCTGAGGGTCTTCCACAGTGTACCTGAGGGCTGAGGTCTTCCACAGAGTGCCTGGGTTCAATCCCCCCCGTTCTCTGCCTGTCCTGTCAAACTTAACTTCAAAACTGTCCAATAAAGATGGAAAAAGCCAGAAAAATATATTTTTTAAAGTGCTTATGTGACGGGTATGTAACAGACGTGGTCTTGGTTTCAGCGATTCACACCGACTACACGTACATATTCACATCAATGTCAGATCATGCTACTAGTTGCTTTCCACGCTGTTGTGTGTTTTCCAAATGGCTCATTATCATGTCACCGCCACATGAAGACCTGAATGCCTTCAGATACCTCTCTATCTTACAATTCTGCTAAACTGCAATTTTTTCAGTTCTCAACAATATCAAGTGTGTGTGCAGGACCAACTACCACCACTGCCTGCAGACTGGTTCTACAATGCTGTCTTTTGTCACTTCTGCAATCATCATTCCATTGTGAGAGTGAATTGTAAGCCTTGCTATCCCTCAAAAGACATAAATATCTAGGCCAAGAAAGAGGTTAATAGCCTACATGACTGTGAAAGAGTGAAATACAGGAAGGCAGAGAGAGTTGGGGAGGCAGGGGGGCAGAGAGGCAGGGTGGGGGAGAGGCAGGGGGGCAGAGAGGCAGGGTGGGGGAGAGGCAGGGGGGCAGAGAGGCAGGGTGGGGGAGAGGCAGGGGGGCAGGGGGGCAGAGAGGCAGGGGGGCAGAGAGGCAGGGGGGGTAGAGGCAGGGTGGCAGAGAGGCAAGGGTGGGGGAGAGGCAGGGGGGCAGAGAGGCAGGGGGGCAGAGAGGCAGGGTGGGGGAGAAGCAGGGGGGCAGAGAGGCAGGGGGGCAGAGAGGCAGGGGGGGGGAGAGGCAGGGTGGGGGAGAGGCAGGGGGCAGAGAGGCAGGGGGGCAGAGAGGCAGGGTAGGGGAGAAGCAGGGGGGCAGAGAGGCAGGGGGGGAGAGAGGCAGGGGGGCAGAGAGGCAGGGGGGGCAGAGAGGCAGGGGGGCAGAGAGGCAGGGTGGGGGAGAGGCAGGGGGGCAGAGAGGCAGGGGGGGCAGAGAGGCAGAGTGGGGTAGAGGGGGGGGATGTAGAAACACGTGGGCTCATCTGTCTTGTCACCTCCAGTCTACAGTGTGTCATGTGACATGTGTGTATCATGTGACGTGTTACTGCAGCGCAGCATGGAGGGACTCCCTCCACACCTCCAGCAGGGCCTACAAGTTCACCCTTTCATGCCAAACAGCTTTAACTGATTCATCGCTTTGAACCAGATAGATCCTTACAAGCTCACTGGCCTTGACAACCTGCTCTGTAATGATGAGCTCATGCATGGAGCCCTCCAGCATGTCAGACCTTAGTAAGAATATCCTTCCAGATTGCTCAGATAATGACACAACTCAATTTGGAGGCAATTTCATGGCTTGGAACCTTGACACACAATCCTTATCACGTGTGTTCGATGATGTCAATAATGCCACATCAAGCCTGCGTTCTCTCTAATGAGTCCTGGTGAGCAACGAAGCTGGTCCGAGCCAACAGGAACATGTCTGACATGTTGATGGGGCTGCTGTGTATCAGCTGGCATGTAATAGATTTCATTATGTTCGCATACCAAGACTGATCAAAGACCGCAACTCCCATCATTCAGTTGGGCGATGTAGCACAACTGACATTTGAAATGCGGATTTTTCTTTGCCTGTAATGTGCTTTACCTTTCTTGACATTGCAGCATGCGACTAGTCAGTCTGACTTGTAAATTATGTCAAAATTCCCAGATGAAACAGCCCTTTGAAAAGGCAGTAAAATGCATCAGATTCTTTTTTTCTTTTTTTAACTTCTCTTTTGAACATCAACACGTCTGTGCTACTGTAGTACACATACAACCCAGGAAGAAAATCTGATCAAACTAAAACATTTTCCCCTTTTTGATTCTGATTATTCTTTATTTTTATGACAGCAACTAAAATAAATTGTCAAAGTAATGAGTGCATGGAGAATTATATATATTTATTTGTCTTTTTTCAAATGGTGATGAAAACGTAGGAAGCAGCGGATCTGTGTAAAAAGGAACTTCAAAGAGAATGAGAAGCGAACGAAGACGAGCTCTCATTCTGAATCAAGTCGCCTGTCGCTTTAATCTATTGTTTCTGAGGAATCAAAGCAGGAAAAACCTGTAAAAGAGACTTCATCACTGCTAGAGAGAGGGAGACAGAGGGAGAGAGAGGGGAAGGGTAGAGAAGGAAGGGAAAAAGAAAGGGAGAGAGAGAGAGGGGCGAAGAGAGGCAGAAGCAGAGATTTAAAGGCAGAGAGGAAGACAAAGACAGAGAGAGAAGGTGAGAGAGTTTACCAAGAAAATTGTTTTTTTCTTTACAGTGAAGAAATTGCAACATTTTGGGTGGTTGACCCTGTGACCGGTGGCGCTTGCTTGTTGGTAACAGTAGCTGCAATCGCTTTTGGAACTGGAGAGAAAATGTGTTCTCTAGAGCCACTGCAACGTCCACAAACCCTGAAGCTGTTTCTAAGAAACTTTCTCAACTGCTGCAGCATCCAGACTACCATGTGCACCATCAGGAAACAACAAACTCTCCCACTGAGGAGAGACCCTGTCTGTCTGCTCATGCAGCCTGAGGAGAGACCCTGTCTGTCTGCACATGCAGCCTGAGGAGAGACCCTGTCTGTCTGCTCATGCAGCCTGAAGAGAGACCCTGTCTGTCTGCACATGCAGCCTGAAGAGAGACCCTGTCTGTCTGCTCATGCAGCCTGAAGAGAGACCCTGTCTGTCTGCTCATGCAGCCTGAAGAGAGACCGTGTCTGCCTGCTCATGCAGCCTGAAGAGAGACCCTGTCTGCACATGCAGCCTGAGGAGAGACCGTGTCTGTCTGCTCATGCAGCCTGAGGAGAGACCCTGTCTGCTCATGCAGCCTGAGGAGAGACCCTGTCTGTCTGCTCATGCAGCCTGAAGAGAGACCCTGTCTGTCTGCTCATGCAGCCTGAAGAGAGACCGTGTCTGTCTGCTCATGCAGCCTGAGGAGAGACCGTGTCTGCCTGCTCATGCAGCCTGAGGAGAGACCCTGTCTGTCTGCTCATGCAGCCTGAGGAGAGACCCTGTCTGTCTGCTCATGCAGCCTGAGGAGAGACCGTGTCTGTCTGCACATGCAGCCTGAGGAGAGACCCTGTCTGCCTGCTCATGCAGCCTGAGGAGAGACCCTGTCTGTCTGCACATGCAGCCTGAGGAGAGACCCTGTCTGTCTGCTCATGCAGCCGGAGGAGAGACCCTGTCTGTCTGCTCATGCAGCCTGAGGAGAGACCCTGTCTGCTCATGCAGCCTGAGGAGAGACCGTGTCTGTCTGCTCATGCAGCCTGAGGAGAGACCCTGTCTGTCTGCTCATGCAGCCGGAGGAGAGACCCTGTCTGCTCATGCAGCCTGAGGAGAGACCCGTGTCTGCTTGCTCATGCAGCCTGAGGAGAGACCCTGTCTGTCTGCTCATGCAGCCTGAGGAGAGACCCTGTCTGCTCATGCAGCCTGAGGAGAGACCGTGTCTGTCTGCTCATGCAGCCTGAGGAGAGACCCTGTCTGTCTGCTCATGCAGCCGGAGGAGAGACCCTGTCTGCTCATGCAGCCTGAGGAGAGACCGTGTCTGCTTGCTCATGCAGCCTGAGGAGAGACCCTGTCTGTCTGCTCATGCAGCCTGAGGAGAGACCCTGTCTGCTCATGCAGCCTGAGGAGAGACCGTGTCTGTCTGCTCATGCAGCCTGAGGAGAGACCGTGTCTGCTCATGCAGCCTGAGGAGAGACCCTGTCTGCTCATGCAGCCTGAGGAGAGACCCTGTCTGCACATGCAGCCTGAGGAGAGACCGTGTCTGTCTGCTCATGCAGCCTGAGGAGAGACCCTGTCTGCACATGCAGCCTGAAGAGAGACCCGTGTCTGCCTGCTCATGCAGCCTGAAGAGAGACCCTGTCTGCACATGCAGCCTGAAGAGAGACCGTGTCTGCTCATGCAGCCTGAGGAGAGACCCTGTCTGTCTGCACATGCAGCCTGAAGAGAGACCCTGTCTGCTCATGCAGCCTGAAGAGAGACCCTGTCTGCACATGCAGCCTGAGGAGAGACCGTGTCTGTCTGCTCATGCAGCCTGAGGAGAGACCCTGTCTGTCTGCTCATGCAGCCTGAGGAGAGACCCTGTCTGCTCATGCAGCCTGAGGAGAGACCCTGTCTGTCTGCTCATGCAGCCTGAGGAGAGACCCTGTCTGCTCATGCAGCCTGAGGAGAGACCCTGTCTGTCTGCTCATGCAGCCTGAGGAGAGACCGTGTCTGCTCATGCAGCCTGAGGAGAGACCCTGTCTGCTCATGCAGCCTGAGGAGAGACCGTGTCTGTCTGCTCATGCAGCCTGAGGAGAGACCCTGTCTGCCTGCTCATGCAGCCTGAGGAGAGACCGTGTCTGTCTGCTCATGCAGCCTGAGGAGAGACCGTGTCTGTCTGCTCATGCAGCCTGAGGAGAGACCCTGTCTGTCTGCTCATGCAGCCTGAGGAGAGACCCTGTCTGTCTGCTCATGCAGCCTGAGGAGAGACCGTGTCTGTCTGCTCATGCAGCCTGAGGAGAGACCGTGTCTGTCTGCTCATGCAGCCTGAGGAGAGACCCTGTCTGTCTGCACATGCAGCCTGAGGAGAGACCGTGTCTGTCTGCTCATGCAGCCTGAGGAGAGACCGTGTCTGCTCATGCAGCCTGAGGAGAGACCGTGTCTGCTCATGCAGCCTGAGGAGAGACCGTGTCTGCCTGCTCATGCAGCCTGAGGAGAGACCCTGTCTGTCTGCTCATGCAGCCTGAGGAGAGACCCTGTCTGTCTGCTCATGCAGCCTGAGGAGAGGGCAGTATCATTAGTCATTCCGTAACAGTGGGTAATGGAATGTTCCACGGATGAGCGAGGGTTGTCACGGCACTGTCAGAAGCTTCAGTAGAGGGACGAGCGACCTGGACGGAGAGGAGAGCGGCGGGAACACAGCCCGGAGCTGGGAAACCCTCTCGTCTCCAAGCTGCCTTTGGTCCACAATTTGTCGCACATTTTAGGCCTGACGACCTGTTTGCCACTCGCAGTGAAACATTTACTTGACAGCGGTACACAAATGAGAGGCCACTCCTGTCCACACCCAGGATCAAAAACACACCACACAGTCTCCACAACACACAGTCTCCACATTGATTTAGACTTAAACGGATGATAAACAACTCCCGTCGAGAAATCAGTGAGCGTGTGAGAGTAGCGTTAGAGGACAGGAGACGGGCTCTGCTGACAGGTTCTTTATGGGGCGTCTCCCTGCCCCCCTGCCCCCCTGCCCCCCTGCGGGGCAGAAACACCGGGGTGTCAGGGCAGAGAGGCAGCGGGTTGTAAAACAGGCAAAGCAGTCATTAGCCAACATCAACGTTTGTGATAATACACACAGCTGGGACACATGTGATAATACACACAGCTGGGACACATGTGATAATACACACAGCTGGGACACATGTGATAATACACACAGCTGGGACACATGTGATAATACACACAGCTGGGACACATGTGATAATACACACAGCTGGGACACATGTGATAATACACACAGCTGGGACACATGTGATAATACACACAGCTGGGACACATGACTCTCACCTGGTCTAAACACACAGGAAGCTGAAGAGAGGGGAGAGGAAAGAGTTAAGGCATGTCTTCATGAGAGGAGGCGTGACGTCAGGGTTAGGTAGACAGGCCAGACAGCAGTGTGCAGGGGTACCTAGAGGTCTGTTGCGTAGACGCTAAACACATTTGCTTTCACATCCATTCAGGACCTTTGCAGACTGATGTCCGACAGTCAGACAGAAAACGTCCCCTTTTCGAGCTTTCATCCACAACTGCACTTGTAGATGAACTTCCTGCGTACGGACACAGACGCAGAGGAGGCAGACGACCTGCTAATGAGAGCAACCCAGAGAGGCTCCTGCTGAGAGCAGCGAGTCAGAGCAAACATGTGATCACACACAGATCAGGGTTCAGTAGTGAAGGTGTTTGTGAGGTGTTAGACCATCTGTGACCTGAGCTCTGTAAATCCTTCTCCCAACACATTCCCCCCCCCGACGTCACACACACTCCCCCCCCCTGACGTCACACACACTCCCCCCCCCTGACGTCACACACACTCCCCCCCGACGTCTTCATCACAACACACTGAGAGGAAACAGCTATTTTTATCCCATTTGAATGGTAGGTTAAGAAAATTCATGTTAGGTTGGTAAAATGTTAATCAAATGTTGTAGATCTCTCACATGTTCATATAGTGGTCATGAGATGCGTGGCCTCGATGAAGATAGGAAGATGTGTCTTGAAATGTTAATAATTAAGTATTTGATATGCAATGTGTTCCTTTGAACCTCCCTCAAAAATATCTACCTACTTGTACAATACCTCAGCCAAGCTGGCTAATCAGAAGAAGAATGAAACTTGATGAACCAGTAACTCACAGCCTATTATTAGATCTTGTATTTATAGATGATAACACCAGTATGAGAGTATGTCTGTTTGTTTAAACAATACGTGTCACCACACAGAAGGTCTTGAAGGAAGGGCATGATCTCATGGAGGCAGATAGGGGTCCTCACTGATTCTATTTTCAGAACCACATCAAGCCAATTAGCACAGCAGTGTCTAAGCAAGTGCATGCTGGGTGCTCTCCGCGTGCGTGTGTGTGTGTTGGTGTGTGTGTGTGTGGGTGTGTGTGTGTGTGTGGGTGTGTGTGTGTGTGTGTGTGTGTGTGGGTGTGTGGGTGGGTGTGACGCTCAACACAGGCAAGCCAATCTCTCACCATGTGGAAGGTTAAAATTATCCAGGGCTCGTTAACTAAACTGTCCCCAGCGTCAGATAATTAGCACATAATAGGACAGGCGAGTCAGACACAGAGGGGACTGTCATTTGAGAATAAAGTTCATTTTCCTTCTGAAGACATTTTTCATCCCCATGACTGAGCAACTGCAATTAAGAATTAGCATTAGCACTGCTCATTAGCTTGTGAAGACTTATTACAAGCTAATACGGTTGTTATTACGAATGCTTATGCATATCAAGCTGCATGCAGGCCTTCCCGGTGTGGTCATGTCCAGACTGGGAGAGGGAACAGGACTGCAGCACAAGCTGCTTCTCATACACCATCACCGCAGAAATCTGTTTTTTTTATTAGTTTCACCTCAAAATCCAATTTTGCTGCCAATGAGAATGAATCTTGATGGACAGGCCTAGAAGCAGATTGTTTACACATTACAATGAAATATCTGTGGTTTTAGACAGGACTCCATCTATCCTATCGTACCCATATCAGACCATTCATACACATAATTAAAATCAGTCCAATATGGTTCTGTCGCTCATTCAGTCTGTTGCTAACTGTTGATTTAGCATCAGAGAGAACAACTTCCTGTTCCCATCCCACACAGGGCATCAGAGAAAACTACTTCCTGTTCCTGTCCCACACAGGGCATCAGAGAGAACAACTTCCTGTTCCTGTCCCACACAGGGCATCAGAGAGAACAACTTCCTGTTCCTGTCTCACACAGGGCATCAGAGAAAACTACTTCCTGTTCCTGTCCCACACAGGGCATCAGAGAGAACAACTTCCTGTTCCTGTCTCACACAGGGCATCAGAGAGAACAACTTCCTGTTCCTGTCCCACACAGGGCATCAGAGAGAACAACTTCCTGTTCCTGTCTCACACAGGGCACCAGAGAGAACTACTTCCTGTTCCTGTCTCACACAGGGCATCAGAGAGAACAACTTCCTGTTCCTGTCCCACACAGGGCATCAGAGAGAACAACTTCCTGTTCCTGTCTCACACAGGGCATCAGAGAGAACTACTTCCTGCAGGCTGCAGCCCTCTCAGGCTGCTGGAAGAACAGGAGGAACCATCCGGAAGAATTACATTCAGGCCCCAGACTCAGCATCCACCTGGTCCAGCTTCATCACTGGTTGTGAATGTCAGGTTGTGAGGAGGGGGCCCTGAGCACCAGGCTGTGTTGATCTGTTGATCGAAGGGAGAGCGGTCCTCAAAGGTCTCACCCAGGGTTCCTTCTATCATCTATTCTCTTTATCCGTCTGATTTGAAAGAGTACAGATGGTTTCCAATCCACCCACATCCACCTCCAGAACACCCGCAGTACAGGAAGACTGACACACACACACACACTCGCACGCACACAAGCACTCACACACACACACACACACCCTCTACATTACTGCCATGCTGGGTTTTGCCACAAAGCTCTTAGGGAAGGTGTGAGGGGTCTGAACCCTGGATCCAGACGCTTGTGAATCCGGCTGTGCCATCGATCGATCGCTTTAAGAGGTCGGCTTTACTTCAGCAAAGGCTCACTGTCTGTTTAATCACTATCCTGTCAGCTTGGACTGACTCCTGACCTCACTCTATCCCTCTCACAACACAGCCTCCTGCAGACTGGAGCCCCACGGATGGCCTCTCACACAGAGGGAGCCAGCCTTCACCTCCCCGAGCTGGGACACAGTCCTCGAGGAGCTGAGGGGATGAGCTCACTAAGACAGGGTGACGAGCAGAATGAGAACACGTTAAGGTTCAGTCTGGCCTCGACTGGGACGTGTGTGCAGCAGGGTTCCTGAGGTCCCTCCCACGTTAACCTTTACCCTCCCTGACTGGCTGAACAGGTACATCAATCAACACGACTGGCGGACGCATAAACCACTCATCTTCAGATCAATCCCATGGATTTCCCCGGCTCGGGAGGATGTAGAGTGTGGCGTGAGAGGTGTGTTGTTGGGTGATCAGGGAAGGCTGGAAGATCCATCACAGGGACATCAAACAGGAAGTCGATACCCCAGTGACAGGAGAACACAAGGCGCTCTGTTGGAAGTTCTTTATTCAACCATCTTCCCAGATTTAGACCAACATACATATATCATCTCATGTATTATGGATTACCTATTCATATGATAGTCTTTATATGTATTTATACACAGAACTGTGCAAATGTTTTAAGCACTCAAGAGTTTATACATGAATATGATTATTTTTGTCTTCTGTATTTGACAGCACAAAAGTGAAATGTTGAGAACTGTTTAGTTTAGTCTTTTAATTGTATTATTTCTTAAAGCATTTTTGAAAATATTAAAATAAAAGTATTTGTGGCAAAGACTTTTGCACAGTACTGTATACACAATGTACGTGTTTGTGAATTCTTACATTTATTAGTATTATTATTTTTGTGCTTTTGTTCAGCAGCACCGTCAGCCTTGCTGTGTTGAGAGTGTGCTTTATAAATCAAATGTACTTACTTACTTACTACTTACTGTATACACAAGTATAAGTGTGTGGTCAGGCCGTCATCATAGTGCTGTGATTTGGGTATGAAACAATGAAGAATGCACTCTGTGTTGTCTCTCGCAGTCTGAGGGCTGAAGAATGAAGTGGCATCTGATGATGTTTATTGATGATGCTGGCGTGCCGAGGGGCTGGTGTGTCCGGAGGCTGACTTCCCCCGGGCTGTGCCAACACCACAGAGGGTGACAGAGTGGACTCCTGGTGGACATCCATATTAATGCCAGACCCGCGCTGTGTGTTCTGCTGCCATGAGACCAGTCAGAGCCTCTAGAGACTGTGTTGACCTCTTTTGAAACTGCCCCATCACATCCGTATCCCTCCACACCCGGGGCCCCACCACACCCGGGGCCTGGCATCCTGACGTATCCCTCCACACCCTGGGCCTGGTGTCCTGACGTATCCCTCCACACCCTGGGCCTGGTGTCCTAATGTATCCCTCCACACCCTGGGCCTGGTGTCCTGACGTATCCCTCCACACCCTGGGCCTGGTGTCCTGACGTATCCCTCCACACCCTGGGCCTGGTGTCCTGACGTATCCCTCCACACCTGGGATGGAGTTCTGATGTATCCCTCCACACCCTGGGCCTGGTGTCCTGACGTATCCCTCCACACCCTGGGCCTGGTGTTCTGATGTATCCCTCCACACCCTGGGCCTGGTGTTCTGATGTATCCCTCCACACCCTGGGCTGGTCCCTCCACCCTGGTGTCCTGATGTATCCCTCCACACCCTGGGTTCTGACGTATCCCTCCACACCCGGGTTCTGACGGAGTTCTGCTTCTGGGCAGAAACTCCCAGCAGCAGAGAGAGAGAGTGGAGGGAGGAACAAGAGCCAATGAGATCTTAGGAGGAAGTTTCCTTTCAGGACTTGTTGCGCCACTGAACTGTCACCAGCAACTTTTTCTCTCTAACTCTCTCTCTCTAACTCTCTCTCTCTAACTCTCTCTCTCTAACTCTCTCTCTAACTCTCTCTCTCTCTAACTCGATATAAAATAAAGTGCAAATAGTTGTGATCAGAATACTGTGTACAAAGACAGCACACACTTTAAATTCAAAATGGCAGAAAAGGAAATTGAACATGTGACCTTTTCATGTACAAGTGAGCACCAGACTAGTGAACAGCAGGGAAGCAGTCAGAGGATTCTGATGCTCTTTGCTGCTCTGTGCTTAGAAGAGGAAGCTAGAGTGGTACTTCAGGAGAGGGAGAAGGTGCTGTGGAGCTAGAGGGGTACTTCAGGAGAGGGAGAAGGTGCTGTGGAGCTAGAGCCGTACTTCAGGAGAGGGAGAAGGTGCTGTGGAGCTCGAGCCGTACTTCAGGAGAGGGAGAAGGTGCTGTGGAGCTAGAGCCGTACTTCAGGAGAGGGAGAAGGTGCTGTGGAGCTAGAGGGGTACTTCAGGAGAGGGAGAAGGTGCTGTGGAGCTAGAGCGGTACTTCAGGAGAGGGAGAAGGTGCTGTGGAGCTAGAGCCGTACTTCAGGAGAGGGAGAAGGTGCTGTGGAGCTAGAGCGGTACTTCAGGAGAGGGAGAAGGTGCTGTGGAGCTAGAGTGGTACTTCAGGAGAGGGAGAAGGTGCTGTGGAGCTAGAGCCGTACTTCAGGAGAGGGAGAAGGTGCTGTGGAGCTAGAGGGGTACTTCAGGAGAGGGAGAAGGTGCTGTGGACTTGACTGTACAGTTGAATGATCTGTTCTGAGACTGTAAACTCACAAGGTTGTTGTTCAGAAGATGCAGCTGATGAAACAGCAGAGATGTTCATCTCATAAAGCAAGGGGACATCTTCTTTTTCCCTTCAATATTAATGTTGACACACTTTGCAACAGGAGCGCAATAACCTGCGTGCCACTTGAAGCCCTCTCCTGCTGCTGTCTGAGCGCATGCCTTCACACATGAAGGGAATGTGAGCAACTTTCATGTTCGCACATCAAAACAGAAATGTTTGGTAAATCCCCATCATCTGGAGAGGAGCGTAGTGATGCTAGCTCCAGGCCAGGGCGACAGAGCAGGGCGTTTCCAGGGCGACAGAGCGTGGCGTTTCAAAGTAAACACCGGAGACTCTCTGGTAACAAGGCAGCGCACTTAATTACCTTTATACACCAGACAGGACGAGCTGAATACTCTTTACACACGCTGTCTGGGAAGCCTTTCCTAAGACATTCGAAGGGATTCAAGGGGCTTTGATGTACTTGGCACATGTGTGTGTGTGTTTTAGGTTGATGAGGAGGTGAGTGGTGGGGCAGCATTTCAGAGACAGTTTGACACTGATGATTTCAATACGCCAACTCATGCAGCCTGCTTTGACTGGGGTGCAGGGAACAGGGGGGGGTATCATGATGACGGAAAGGGATCGCATTATATTTTATATTGATACCATTTTTGAGACTGCTTAACGATCCGAGTGTTAATCAGGCACGGAGCCAGACGTTGTAAACCTTCGGGGCTTAGCCTAAATCTAGGGGCTAAATGTGATTCTAGTTGGGGATTTCCACACTGCAGAAACGTGTGTGAGGGACATTTGTATTGATTTGAGCGCAAAACAGCTTTTAGAGCTTTATGTAAAATAAGCATTACGTTGAACTTTATATTTACCGAAAAATGACAACCCAAATTTTAAACCTAAAAGAGTGAGGGCTTTTCAGAAAACATTTTGGGCTCAAGCCCCAAATGTTTAACACTGAAACAGAAGTATGAAATTGCAGTGTTTAACGGTAAACACCAATGCTAATATTGACTTTTGCAACAGCAGTCTGCTTTCTTCTCTAGTATTGGGGTCCAGAAGCTGGATGATTGAAGTAAAGACACCAGTAAAGATAGTGGTTGTGTTGACACATGTAGAGGTTGTGAAGGCTGAGGTTGTGTTGACACATGTAGAGGTTGTGAAGGCTGAGGTTGTATTGACACAAAAGTGTGACCTGTGGAAATGGAAGGATTGGAAATCTACAGGGCGAAATGTGTGTGCGTAAGAGTATATCTATGAATGTCAGCTCGAGTGTCCAAGGGAAGTTTAGCTACAGTAGCTAGAAATAGTATCTCCTGTACATATCTCCTGTTGTGGGAGAGGGAGAGAGAGAGAGTACATGTACCCACAGAGTTACCAGAAGAGGCTCCACATGTACCCATAGAGTTACCAGAAGAGGCTCCACATGTACCCACAGAGTTACCAGAAGAGGCTCCACATGTACCCACAGAGTTACCAGAAGAGGCTCCACATTTACCCACAGAGTTACCAGAAGAGGCTCCACATGTACCCACAGAGTTACCAGAAGAGGCTCCACATGTACCCACAGAGTTACCAGAAGAGGCTCCACATGTACCCACAGAGTTACCAGAAGTGGCATCTCTCCCCCTCACACACCTCCACTGTAGTGAGCAGGAACCCTGACGACCATCTCGCTCCAGTCCTGTCCCCTCCGACACGCCCAGAGGGAGAGCAGAGAAACACCCAGACGGAGAGCAGAGAAACACCCAGAGGGAGAGCAGAGAAACACCCAGAGGGAGAGCAGAGAAACACCCTGACGGAGAGCAGAGAAACACCCAGACGGAGAGCAGAGAAACACCCAGAGGGAGAGCAGAGAAACACCCAGACGGAGAGCAGAGAAACACCCAGAGGGAGAGCAGAGAAACACCCAGACGGAGAGCAGAGAAACACCCAGAGGGAGAGCAGAGAAACACCCAGAGGGAGAGCAGAGAAACACCCAGACGGAGAGCAGAGAAACACCCAGACGGAGAGCAGAGAAACACCCAGAGGGAGAGCAGAGAAACACCCAGAGGGAGAGCAGAGAAACACCCAGATGGAGAGCAGAGAAACACCCAGAGGGAGAGCAGAGAAACACCCAGAGGGAGAGCAGAGAAACACCCTGATACATTATGGAGGTGGAGGACGTGTTGTTGATGTATTGATTCAGTCATGAAAGTTGTGCCAACGATCCTGGGGGAAGAACTCACGCACGCCCTTACGAGTCCCTCTGTCATATCCTGTTTATACATGTTTTTATGAATATCTAAATAAAAACATGTTAATGTTTAATACAGTCACAGGGTTTCCAGAGATGGGGCTTTTTCTGGTATCATTTACTTCATAATTAATCTTTTTACTTTCACTTCTTACATTTTTAATCAAAATTATATATATAGTATTGGAAAAAAGCGTGATAGCTACTTTTTACTTTAACTTGAAAAAGTGTAGTCAGTACTTTTTTACCAGTCTTTTGAAACATACAAACACAGTATCTATACTTCTACTGAGTGAAGGATGTGTGGACTTTTACCATCTCTGACGGTTTCTGCTTTCACTCCATATTATTTGAGACTGATGATAGAGAGGAACTAACTAGGGTGTGACAGCATCCATATTCTGCTGTATATTTAATCATATATATCATTTATTTATGTCAACTCCTTTCATGAATAGTTTTCAGTTTCAGGACACAGAAATGTGAGGACATTCGGCAGCATGAATATTAAACCTTCTTGTGTTTGTATGATGAACAAGCTGTTAGTGAAACCTTGAGTTTGTAACAAGCTGTTACGTGCAGGTTGCTGTGATTCTGGGTGTGTTGAATTTGTCTAAAAGGCTGGAACGGGGTCAACTCGAGAGCCTGGGCGTGTGGGAGGTGGTGGAAGAGGTCGCATTAACCGGATGAGATTGGAGCGTTTTCGCTCAGCCCACCCACACTCGGGGCGTGCCCTCAGACAGAAGTCCTTCTCACCCTCCCCCCCGCTGGCCCTGTGGAGAGAACTTAGCCTCTTGGTAATGGTAGCTTATCCCTTCATTGACCCTCTTCCTCCCGCCCCTATCTCTCTCTCTCTCTCTTTCTATCTTCCTCCCTCTCTCTCTCCCTCTCTCTCTATCTCTTCCTCCCTCTCTCTCTCCCTCTCTCTCTCTATCTCTTCCTCCCTCTCTCTCTCCCTCTCTCTCTCTATCTCTTCCTCCCTCTCTCTCTCTCTCTCTCCTCTCTCTCCTCCCTCTCTCTCTCCCTCTCTCTCTCTTCTCTCTCTCCCTCTCTCTCTCCTCTCCTCTCTCTCTCCTCCCTCTCTCTCTCCCTCTCTCTCTATCTCTTCCTCCCTCTCTCTCTCCCTCTCTCTCTCTCTCCTCTCTCTCTCCCTCTCTCTCTCTCTATCTCTTCCTCCCTCTCTCTCTCCCTCTCTCTCTCTCTCTCTCCCTCTCTCTCTCCCTCTCTCTCTTTATCTCTTCCTCCCTCTCTCTCCTCCCTCTCTCTCTCTACTCTCTTCCTCCCTCTCTCTCTCCCTCTCTCTCTCTCTATCTCTTCCTCCCTCTCTCTAAATCTCCCTCTCTTTCTATCTCTTCCTGCATGATGGAAATAAATATAGCCTTGCACTCACACACACACACACACACACACACAGACACACACGTTATACACATACACATACACACACACACACACACACACACACGCACACACACGTTATACACGTGCACACAGACACACGTTATACACATGCACGCACACACACACCACACACACACACACACACACACACACAACACACACGTTATACACATCACGCACACACACGTTATACCATGCACGCACACACACACACACACACGTTATACACATGCACCACACACACACACACACACGTTATACACACGCACACACACACACACACACGTTATACACATGCACGCACACACACACAGACACCCACGATCACACCGCACACACACCACACACCACACACCACACACACACACACACACACACACACCACACACCACACTTATACACACACACGCACACCCACACCACACACACACACACACACACACCTCAGTGAGCCAGGCTGCCCAGGGATCCATACAGACACGGTAGTGACCTCCCTCTGTGCCGGTACAGATAACCCCTCCATTCCTCCTCTCCTCTCCGTCCATCCACCCCAGTAAGCCCGACGCATTGGGCCATGCACCACAGGGGGGCTGCCAGCCTGGCCTCGCCAGCACCACCCAGACATCCTCTCTCCTCTATCCTTCACCTCCACCCTCCATGCCTGGCCTAGCCTGCACCCACCCTGCCTCTCTCCTCCCCCCACCTTCACCCTCCACCTCTCTCCCTGGCTGGGACTGAACGATATAACCTCCTCCTCCCTCTGTCTCCCCTTTTTCTGATCTTCCTACACATCCTCCCATCCCTCCTCCATCCATCCCTCTTCCCTCCATCCCTACGCCCCCCACCAGTCCCTCTCTGAAGGACCCAGGCGGAGCGTGGAGTCAGTCTGTGTTTTAAAACTCTTCTGGCTTCAGCACATGGCTCCGCGAGCGAGCAAGCTGTCGTCTCCGTAGACACACTGGCCTCTTTCCTTCTAAATCCATCTAACCAGGGAGAGAGGGGCGAGCTGGGTAGGCAGCAGAGAGAACAGGGGTTTAATATCAGGGTTGGTGTGGTGCCGCTGTACCAGGGTGGGCTGAGGGGTGTGCTGAAAGTGGACCCCCAGGTGATAATAGCTCCCTGGAAGAGTCAGCTACCCACAACCCCACTGCAAAATGAGGGAAATCCATGTCACATGTCACTCTCAGGTGCACAGAGTCTTACACGACTTACACGAAAGGCAAGCTCAAAAGACTTCCTATCGTTTATGTTCCCAACACTGAGAGCCCATTCGCTCCCCCGCCCGACCAATCAGAGGCCTTGCACCTGACTGGACTTCCTCATAATCCTTCCCCACACACTTCCTAGCATCCTGTGTAAATGTCAAGCGAAAGGGCAGCCTCCAGCTCAGGACCAAAACCTCAGGGAAATGTTTGTTTGGCCGCTTCGTGCTTCACCACTCACTCCGTTACGAGGGTGACCAGGTGGTGTGGAGACAGTGCGGCCAACCAAACACCCACCCTGACACTCCTCTGTTAAACACTGTCAGTCTGCCAGGCGTTTGCTGAGCCACTCCGACTCTGCTACACTGAATCGTCATCCTGCTTTATTTACGAGCAATTACTGACGTCCGGATCTGCATTTGTGTTTGTAAAACCTTTTGCCTTAATGCAGATTTCCTGGAAGCAGTGTGGGCTGTTCCAGGCTGCATCCCCGCTGAATATGAAGCAGAGAAGGACACATTGTAGCAAGTAGTGTGAGGCTTAGTGTTTTGAAATGATTCATGTAGCAAGATGACAGAAATTAGTCAGGCTT
>CAEFZP010000266.1:0-30775 GCA_903064625.1 Mallotus villosus | reverse complement strand
CCCGTCGAGGCAGAGATGGGAACGACTGACTGCATGTGTGTCCTTGAACAATGGGACCATGGAACAGCTAATTGAATGGCCACAACTTAGAGCGGTTCACAAAAGAATATGTACATGTGGAGTTCGGGGGGCCCCAACGTCGTTTTTATATTCCATTTAAGCGAGCATCCTCTAACCAAAGTGGTGACGGTGTTACGTAATGGGTTCATGCGCAGCGTCATGTGCTTCATCAGAGCCCCATTAAGAAGCAGCAGTGGACTAATCATGGAGCAATGATAGGAAAGGGCATGTTGTGACTCACTGTCTGAGAGCAGTCTGTCTGCGTGCGTGAGGTGTGTGTGTGTGCGTGGATGTGTGTGTGTGTGCTGTGTATGTGTGTGTTGTACGTGGATGTGTGTTGGTGTGTTTGCGGTTGGATGTGTGTGTGTCTGTACGTGGATGTGTGTTGGTGTGTGTGTGTGTTGGGATGTGATTTGTGTTTGTGTGTGTACTGATGTGTGTGTGCGTGTGATGTGTGTGTGTGTGTGTCTGGCGTGGATGTGTGTGTGTGTGCGTGGATGTGTGTATCTGTGCGTGGATGTGTGTGTGCGTGTGTGTGTACCCTACACAGCCCTTTGTGGCCAATGGGAGTTGCAGGATAATTGACCATGATAATCGGAGTGTCCCATCATTACTCATCTCACCTTGACTCCCTGCCACAGCCCTCCCCAACTCTCCTGCCAAGCCAGGAGCTTAATGACCCCTAACTGCTAACAGAACACTTGTCTACACAACCTACATGTCTACAGTAGCTATAGTACGCCGACACCAAACACTGCTAATGTGGCAGTTAATGACGGCCTTTCACTCTGATGCTAACCCTAACCAAGCCAGTGGACCTGGATTTGACAAACTATTTAAGCTAACTCTTGATAGCGGTTTTCCAGTAAATTCACGTTTGACTTTTAATGAAGTGCGGTTTAACTTTTCAGTTGAGGTATCCACTGTATCTGATATTTCGATGAAGTCATCTGGGTGTCACATCACCACAAGATTACTTTCTCATTAAACTGATAACCCAAATCTCCAATGAACAACTTCAAGGTATATTATATTATTTAATACTGAAAATTACAATCATTATAAGCGCACATCGAAAACCCCCGTAAGCCTATAAGTGCAACTTCAATAAAATACTGTTACAACCCAAAGGGACAGGCACTTCAGGGACGATGCTGCAGTAATTATCCAAGTTAGATATTAGACAGGTTGATATTAGACTTCATCGACACTCCTTGCACTGTTTAATGCAGCTGCATTCCTTCATGAGTTTTGAGTGCTACAGAGAAATTCATTTTTAAATTGTGAATTCCCGGATTCAAGAATTTCGGGGCCCAAAAATATTTACAATTGTCAGCACCTTGAGTGCATTTTAACGTCTAACCAAATTCAATTCAGGCACAGAGGTGCAATCATGGAAAGATTATGCAATTTTTGTACACACAAAGTGTTTATCCATACACGTTTATAATACAACCCCAGACACCAGCAGCCCTGCCCCCCTCCACCCACCCTGCCCCCCCTCCCTCAGGTAATACTGGAGGTCAGCTTGGTTCAACAACCAGAAAGACATTCACCATTATAGCTAGAGAGGACTAGCACTGCAGCAGGACATGAAGACAGCCCATTGGCTCCCCTCGGGTCACATGACCCCCGAATCTTTAACATGTCTACAGCTCCTAGCTGACATGTTCAACCATCTCAGGCCAACTACTCAAAGGTACAACCATATTAGTTTTCTGTATTTATATTGTAAACCGCTGAACACCATTCTTTCTACCACTTTGAGGGAAAGATTTGGGTTGGTCTCTTTGTCAGAATGTCGAATCAAATTCACCTGATGAATGGAATCAATATTAATCTCAAGGGAGTCTTAGAGGTGATACATAGGTGACCCGAATGGACCTCATGTCAATCAGCAGTTTTGAGATTGAATCAACTACAACCCCCTTACTGAGCTGAGTAAGGAACTTGAATCAACTGAAATTCAGTTGTAAACGTGATTTCTTTTTTATTATAAAATATAGTTAAATTGCATCAGTATTGAGCTCTCTGTATGTTCTGTGGACTTTCAATATGGCAATATAAAACAATATGGCTGTTTGAGTATATTTTGTTGTATTTATCTTCTCTTTTCAAGTCATAGGGCTTTGGGAAAATCCTCTGCAGGAACGTGCTGGCTAAGTCTAATTACCTGTTTTTTTGGCAAGCCTGTTCAATCCATTGTTATTGTAATTCTTCAAATGAAGCGAGTGAGAGCGATAAAAAAACGTGAGAGGATTAAAAATTCCTTACACGCGCCCTAATTCCAGGAAAGGCGTCAGTCTATTACTGACTGAATACAGAAGGCCTTCGAAACAGATGAAATTTACATATGCAAATTATTTTAATTTTGTTAATGCTGCCTGTATTCACACAGGTCTCTAATTAGGATATGACTAGTTCATGGACAGCAGTACAAAGACGTTACTGTACAATATTAGAGTTGAATATCGTCGTTCACTTGGATATTTGGAATTCCTCCTTTAGACCTCCTCCTGACCTGTGGGAGATCGTACTATGTTGGATTTTATCTCTTTGAGCGTAAACGTTGACTTCAAACTGACAACAACCCGATCTAAACATTGGTTATATCCAATGTAATTAAGGGAAAATAAAAAAAAGAATAGTTATGTTGATTCAGTTCCAAAGGATGAAAAATTAACCCATTTGTTTTGCCCTTCACACCTTGTCTGTGTGTGTGGGACTGATTTCACGTGGGCGCGCGAGAGTAGCACTCCGCAGATACCGGGTTTCTGCTATGCTTTTTCACACTCTGTGGGTGGAGAAAAGAAAAACAGTAAATGCCAGGTTTTGAACTACAGTACGAAACATCACCCACGTCGATCTGTAATCCATGCTATTACCAACGTTTAGTCTTTGAAGCGTGCGTCATCTGCTCTGGCATAAATGCAAAAATATTTGAAACAAGCTTTAGAGTTTTGTACATTAGGCTACTTCATTGTCATGGCACCGCGTTGATTGGTCGCGGATAGGCTGGGAGTGTATGTGTGCGCGTGTGTGTGTGCGTGCGTGTGCGGCACTCAACAAACCATTACACCCAAACAAGCCTACGCATTTTAGACAGCACATACCCAACACTGATAAAAGAAAATAAACACATTTGAAGGTTTGGTGATCCTGTTTAGTGTGGCTCCATAAACGAGTTGGTTCCCCTTTAAAGCAACACATGATCAAACCTACACATAGTAAAACATTTAGACCTGGTGAGAGGCATAGTCTAACATAGTATAATTAAAAAGATAAGACGTGGTTGAGGAGGTTAAATATAGTCTAATGAGTGTTTGCTACATGACCTCACGCAAACTAGTCCTGAACGTAGCCTAGTCCATTGCAACGAAAGGGGGCGGGTGCTTAACGATTGACCGACGTAAATAATTGATCGGTCTCTTTCGGTCTGAACGTGGGACGTTTCAGATAGGACCAGCACTCCATGTGATTCAGTGAGTTCGTTCATCATCAGCCGCTGCAGTTCCCTTCCTAAACACTCATACAGCCACTGTGCACGAAGAACCAAGGACGTCCTTTTCTTGCCTGGAAGCTGGAGGTGCTAGGTGCGAGCATTTAACAGCCTATCACAATCTTCCATTTTATGACAATTTCATTTTCGAAGATCTGTAAATAAGCGTATTTGTAAAAAAAAGATTCCAATCGCCGGACAGGTAATTATGAATGCATGAAGAAAATGCTTGCTGAACGGTTTACCCGGTTAACGGATGAGAAGGGAGCTATCCACAAGCTATGGTGCTGAAATCAGGCTTTGATCGAACAAGGAAGTGTTTTTGAATCACCGAGATCATTTTCACGGGGGTTTCAATATCAAGAACGCATTATGTAATCGGATATATGATACTGTGATGGATATTTAAATGCACGTTTGTGAAATTCATAAAAAGACACAGATTTGTGTAAATACCACTGTCATCAAAGGACACTGGTTTCTTATTAAGCTCATGTGCGATCCGTACACTTGGGATCGGTCATGATACAACAGTACCAATTCCCCGTGTAAGAAAATTGAAAGTTTTTGTGTTCGTTTGGCATTTTTATATTCACCCTTAAATCATTACATATCTAGGGGGAATTGAAGACCTCCACGAGTATGAATAGTTGGGGACTGGTTTAAGTTATAGTGAGTGTATTTCAGCCTGGCATGAGCAACACGCTGGATTATAAACACCACACTCAAGTGAACTCAATGTTCTGAAAGTGAGCGCGATGGTTCTTTTTGGTAAACTGGCTTCGAACCTGAAAGAGAATGCTCGCGGTGTTCTATAAACCCGCGTTTAGGCTGCGTGAATCTATTGACCTTGGTGTCCTTCATTTGGTCCTTTGTACCGTTATCGGTAGAATTTTCCGTTGACAACCTCTCTGCAGTCATCACCGTATGGGATTGACTTTGTCTCTAACATGCAGTGTAGTTTATGTTTAAAAGTTCGGTTGAGTAACAAGTTCCTACATTTTCTTCCATAGATCTGGCCTTAAAGGACTATTTCTTCTGTTCTACCTGCATGTGATATCGTGAGGATAAAGAAGGCAGGAACTAAAAGCCATCATCATGAATTTTGTTATGAAGCAAGCGTTGGGAGGTAAGTGCCTTTTCTTTCATCCATCGGCAACAAGCGATTTAGAGTAAGGAGGTTGGTCAATTGGTCTGGAAAGCCCCTGGTCCAGCTTTTTGACTAATCGATTGCTTGTTGTAAAAAACCAAAACAATTGAAATCAACATGTTATCTGTATTTTGACTTGGAACTCCAGTATCCAAGCCTCTAATAGTTCCGTGTGGTTGCAGACAGTTTTGCGCATTTTCGTGTCTGCAGGGAATCTCTGTACACAAGGTGCAAAGCGCTGGGCCAACATAGCTGTTAACCGTCAACCGGTTGCTGATATGTAACATATGTTGAACTATTAAAGGATATTCTGTTCTAGACAAACAATGTTCCACATTAGCTAAAAAAAACGTTATTGCCTCACTCATACACAAAAGTGCTGTCATTAAGAAATGCACTTCTCAGCAAAATAGAATTTATGCTCATAACAGCTAAATTAATGTCTTAATTGATTGTGGCAACGAGGCCAAACAATAGTATTTTAGGTGAACAGAACGTATTCATTTTGATATAATAATGGATACCATTGCCGTTTAAGGTGACTTATTGCCTATAGGTGGCTTGTGTAGATATATGTCTCCAGGCTAGGTGGGCTCCAGTGACTGGAACCCTTGATAAATCCTCCAGAAGCTCTATCACACTGAAGCTGCTCCACCATTAAAATATGAGCTAGCGTGGTATCCCTTCATCATCAGTGTTCGCCGTCGCCACGGTGACCCCTGGTGAGGCCTGTAGTGTGAGGTGAGAGAGATAGTCATGCTTCAGGAAGAGAATGAGGAAGGAAGGGAGGAGGAAGATTTGCTGGTGATCCAGCCAGGTGATGTCAGGGGAGGTGGGGGTGGGAGGGTAGGGGGGGGTTAGTAGTGGATCGGTGCTCCCCAACTTCCCGGTCCAAGACACATCTCCATCGATCGAAGAAAATGACTGGAATTCAGTGAGCTGCGCGTGAAGGGATTTTACGCTTGGAAAAACTGAGTGGTGTCAAGGTCCTCACCTTCAGCTGTTTCTGAAGACAAGTTTTGTTGTGTCACCCTGGAATGGTTTCGCTGGGTTGTTGATGAAGTTTCTCTGCACCAGCCCCCCCCCTCCCCCTAAAGAGGGTTAGGGTTTGTTGAGTGGTGTGTGTTGTGTGTGTGTGGTAGACAGTGGTGTGTGCGTGTGTGGTAACAGTGTGTGTTGCGTGTAGTGGTAGACAGTGGTGTGTGTTCAGAATCAGAATCAGAATCAAAAGTGTTGCGTGTGTGTGGTAGACAGTGGTGTGTGTTGCGTGTGTGTGGTAGACAGAGGACTGTGTGTTGCGTGTGTGGTAGACAGAGGACTGTGTGTTGCGTTTGTGCGACACCGAGTCTCATGTTACGGACAGCGTGAGGGGAAGAACACAAGCTCTCCAATCCTACCGTGTTTGAATGTGGTCTGATGAGTACTCTGGCGTACCGTAGGACAATAGAACTGCACGCTCTGCTTATTACAAAGGGGCCGTTTACCGTGCATTACATCACCAAAACTGCTCGTACAAAGAAAGATGACACCCCACACATCCCTCTACCTCCCCCCCCCCTCCCATCCTGCTACTCCCAGCCTTCCAGACTGGTGCACTCCGGAGCCGGGCAGCAGATACAAAAACAGACAGATTGATCTTTAAACCGGGTTTTATATCATGTGGGTCGATGTGGCTGTAAACGCCCTGAGCCCCCGTAGCTCCGAGGAGGAACGCCGCCCATTTCTCCTCCTCGGAGGTGGAGAGACCCCCGCGATCGTGACTGTAAACCTGAGGACGAGGCGACGCAACCGTTACCCAGTCGCTGGGGATATACCCGGCAGGGGTGAGGCGGAGGGTGGGGGAGGGCGGGGGAGAGTGGGGGAGGGTGGGGATTTAGAAACAGACCTTTGCCAGTATTAGGTAATAAAGTCAGGGCTGAGCTGGAATGATGAAGGGGACCTTAGGCCTGTGTTAAATCATCCCGGGGCTCAAGGTCACCTCAGAGGGAAGGGAGACACAGAGAGCCCCAATCTTGAAGTAATCAGGGGGGTTAGCCAGAGACCTGCTGAGTGACTAGAATCACACCACACACACACACACACACACACACACACCATTACCACAGCGTACCCATTCCCTTCCCCAATCGGTTACATCCATAATCCTTCACCTTTTTCTCGTCCACCTCCCACCTCGTCCCACTCCTCTCTCCTCCCTCCATCTTCCCGTTTTTTCCGTGGCTCCTCGGGGGCTTCCAGGCCACTAACAGGCAGAACACGCAGCACCTCCACGTGAGCACGCATGGCCTCTCCCTCCTCTCTTCTCCTCCCTCTCCTCCCTTTCCTTTCCTCTCCTATCTCCACTCTCTCTTCTCCCTCCTCTCTTCTCCTCCCTCTCCTCCCTTTCCTCTCCCTCTCCTATCTCCACTCTCTCTTCTCCCTCCTCTCTTCTCCTCCCTCTCCTCCCTTTCCTCTCCCTCTCCTATCTCCACTCTCTCTTCTCTCTCCCTCCTCTCTTCTCCTCCCTCTCCTCCCTTTCCTCTCCCTCTCCTATCTCCACTCTCTCTTCTCCCTCCTCTCTCTTCTCCTCCCTCTCCTCCCTTTCCTCTCCCTCTCCTATCTCCACTCTCTCTTCTCCCTCCCTCTCTCTTCTCCTCCCTCTCCTCCCTTTCCTTTCCTCTCCTATCTCCACTCTCTCTTCTCCCTCCTCTCTTCTCCTCCCTCTCCTCCCTTTTCCTCTCCCTCTCCTATCTCCCCTCTCTCTTCTCCCTCCTCTCTTCTCCTCCCTCTCCTCCCTTTCCTCTCCCTCTCCTATCTCCACCTCTCTTCTTCTCCCTCCTCTCTTCTCCTCCCTCTCCTCCCTTTCCTTTCCTCTCCTACTCTCCCCTCCTCTGCTTCTCCCTCCTCTCTCTTCTCCTCCCTCTCCTCCCTTTCCTCTCCCTCTCCTCATCTCCACTCTCTCTTCTCCCTCCTCCTCCCTCTCCATGCTCTCCCCTCTCTGCTCAGATAGGATGAAGGGCTGAGGGCACAGAACCAGCCTAGTTAGCCCAGTGAGCTAAAGGCTTGGTCCAGCAACAGTTCCTGGTTTAACTCTCTGGCTGGGAACTGAGCAGGCTGGATTGCTGGTTTTCACATCATAGCTTGACTTCTGGGTAGAAGCTTAGTCCACACGTGCTGCTCATGTGCTATGTGGGAAGTGTTGAGGAACAGAAGGGCTAATTCTGAAAGGCAGTTGACCATCCAACATGCAAAACAACCGTAATATTGCACTGTAAGCAGGAGCTCTAGACCCAGTCTGGTCTGTCCCTGGACATGTCTAGACTGTAGACTTAAAGAAGAAAGGAAAAAGCAGAGTATACATTATTGATTCAGAGTATCGGTATCAACAAGCTCCTGTTCTCAGCCATGAAACATCATCAAATCATAATCAGAACACATTTTATTGCATAGCCCTTTTTCCGTTTACATGCAATGTCCCATAGGGTTTCACAGCTGCCAGTAGATCGGCTCATGTAGCCAATCCAGACCCTCGACGAAAAACAGGAAGGACAAACTGTCTCCACACAGAAGTGCGAGAGAGAGAGTAGAGAGAGAGAGAGAGAGAGAGAGAGAGAGAGACGAGAGAGAGGGGGAGAGAGAGAGAGAGAAAGAGAGAGAGAGGACAGAGAGATAGGAAGTAGGAGAGAGAGAGAGAGAGAGAGAGAGAGAGGAAGAGAGAGAGAGAGGCGAGAGAGAGAGGCGATAGAGAGATGGGGGAGGAGAGAGGGGAGAGAGAGAGAGAGAGACAGACCGAGATAGAGAGGAAGAGAGAGAGAGTAGAGAAGAGCTCGCTCTCGTCTCGCTACTCTATTCTCTCGCTCTCTCCTCTACTCATCGATCGATATCTCATCTCTCTGCTTCGATCGATCGCTCGCGATCGAGCTCATAGCGCTCGCTCGATCTCTCGAAGAGAGAGAGCAGGAGAGTCTGGATAGCGATACGTGTCTCATCACCCCAGCAGCACCAGTCCAGGCCTGTGGTGTTACAGTTTCCTCCATGGTGTGGACCAGAGCAGTCATTATGGATGTGTTGACACATGAGTCCCGTGGGCCTCCCTGCTGTACTGCTGAGATGCTAAAGGATTCCCAGACTGATGGACTGGCATAGCTCAGTGGTGGAGAGTTTTACGGCAGATCAAGAGGTTGCAGGTTCGAAACCCCCCCTGTAGCCTGTTCTACAACTTTGAACACAAGCGCCTGAAGATAAAATATTGTATTTTTACTGTATAAAACAACAACGCTACATTCACACCTTAGTTTTGCCGCTAAATTATCAAAAATGAAAAGTGCATGCAGTCTAGCGTGCGTGATAACAGATGACGGTGATGATGTAGAAGCAGATAAACATGATTGATTGATCACAGTCCTCAGCTCAGTACAGAACCTGCAGCTCTTAGACGGATCCAAGGCGGGGCTAAGACGTATCTAAGGCGGGGCTAAGGGGCTGTACCAGACTGATCTCGACCGGCCCAGAGGTGAGAGGAGGAGAGGGCCGTCTGAACATGATGGATGTGTCGGTGGGTCTCCATCAATCCCTCGACGCCTGTCCTTGCTGCCGTCCCTGAAGGAGCCAGCGTGAGGCTGTGTGTGTGACGGAGTAATCATGATCGATTGAGGAGGCCCAAGAAGGTCTAGGGGCTGTTCTTGGATGTGATTGGCCTGTGCGGTTGGCGAATAGAGACTAACTGTTGAGATCGTCTGGTGGACACTCTTAGACTAACTGGCTCATCTGGTTTCCTGTGATGGAAACTGTGAATCCATGAAAGCCTTGGAGGAAAACATGATGTGTGTTTTAGAGCTTTTCACTGTGGATCAGGGTCGTTTCAATCCAGTTTGTCCATTAAATTCTGCACTGTGTGTTGTTTTGTACCAGCGCCACAGTCTTGCTTCCTCACAAAGAAATCCTTGTTTCAAATCAAGTTGGATTTTCGAATCAGTTTGATCTAAAATAAATCTTTGGGAACACAAGTGAAACATATGAATGCTGTGAGGAAGTCTCAACATATCAATATGTAAAAAGCACAATCATAATGGCATTATAATAAGCACCAACACCATCAACGATAAACAAATAAACAGCAATCACGCACGCACACATACACACACACTAAAACCACATCACAGGGTTTCGCCCAGTCATCTGTGCAACCAAATTAATTCTTGTTTGTATTCAGGTTTTTATTTTTTTCTTGTATTTTTTTTTACCACAAGTACAAAAAAAACATATTTGGCTCCGTCAGACTAATTATGTTTCCAAGTGGCTTCTCTTCTCCTCTCTGGCTTCGCGGGGAGTCTGGAATCCAAACAGTCGACCTGAAGCTGCGGGGAGCCAGGCCTGTATTACAACACGCAAACGCTACCACTCGCTGATTCATGCGTCGGCCTACTAATGGCTCAGCCTCACACTGAGGTGGACTGTTGTTGTTTTTAAACTGTGTTTTCTCTGCCTTTATCAGCTTCTATTATCGACTACTAGGGAGAGAGACAGGAAACTCATTCAGATTCGAAGCCAGGCGACCTCGTGTTAGGAATGATCCCTAATGGTACTCTCACCAAGTGAGCTACCGGGGCGCCCCCCGGTTGTTTTAACGGTAACGGGCGACCAGGAAGTGTGTGGCGGGAGGACATCACACTCCAATGAACAGGCTCCCTAGACAAGCTGCTGCTTGTCACAGTTCTTTTTGAGGTGTGTGCGTCTCAGGCGAATAAAATGGCACACACACACATAGAAACACACCCACACACAGACATACACACACTCAGAAATACACACAAAACACACACACTCATATTTACTCAGAGAACAAACACCGCCGTCCCTCCTACAGCACACCTGTAGCATCGTCTGCCAGTGTTGACTGTCTGGCTCTCCTCCCCGGGAAAAAAACACTTTGAAAGCCTACGCCTCCTACAATTTTCGTCAAATCTTCTTCAAAATGACCAGAGATGATCTTCAAACCAAGCCTCACAAAAGTTTTGATCCTCAAAACCTCAAAGCCAATCAAATTCAGCAGAAAAGCCACCAAACAGGAAGTGAAGTCATATCTCAGCAGTTCTTTGAGGCAGTGATGTGTAGGGGGTCAGAGGTCATGGCTCAGACAGATCCCGCCCAGCCAGACCCAGAGTCCTCACCAGGACCAGCTGCTTATCCTTGGCCCAGCCCACCAGGCAGACCCAGTCCTCACCAGGCAGACCCAGTCCTCACCAGGACCAGCTGCTTGTCCTTGGCCCAGCCCACCAGGCAGAGCCACGGCTTCCTGGCGTCGGCCAGCGGGGGATTACCAGAGAGCTCCAGACCCCTCGCTGCCATCCTGAGAGCCCTGGTGCAGAGAGAGAACACCTGCCACAGACTCTCACACACATTATACACACACACACATACACCATACGTGCATGCACACATACACACACACACACCATACGCACACACACACCATACGCACACACACACACGCATACACCATACGTGCATGCACACATACACACACACACACCCATATGCACACTCATGCACATGGACACACACACAGATACACCATACGCACACAAACATACACATACCATACACAGACACACACACAAAGATACACCATACGCACACAAACATACACATACCACACACACAGACACACACACACACAGACACACACACACAGACACACACAGACACACAGACACACCACAGACACACACAGACACAGATACACACACACACACATACCACACACACAGACACACACACACACACAGACACACACACACAGACACACACACACACACAGACACACACACACACACAGACACACACACAGACACAGACACACACACACAGACACACAGACACACCCCAAACACTTTACTCCTAAGCATTACACCGTGTGGTCTTTCTCCCGTTCTCCTCCCCGTCTGCAGTGAGAGAGCCTCGGGCGAGTGACTCACATGTTTGGCTTGGATGTTTGCAGCTTGCTCTGTCATCCGTAGTTCCTTACTCATGGCAATTTAGCATCTAATGGTTCAGTTTAATGTAGAAGGTGTTCTGGTGACTTCAGAGTCTGGGACAGACACATGATCCGACAGCCACGTGGTGTTTGGGCAAGGAACACAATATATCATATCAGTTCATCAAATCAAATGTTATTTGTGTAGACCTTTTTACGAGCAATGTCACAGAGGGCTAGGGTACAGGGAGAGACTTTAGTAATTGCAATTGTGCGATTGGAAAAAACGAATTACTCGGTGAATACTGTGCATTGGAATAAGAATTGGTCACAAGCGCCTCGTATTCTGCCGTGATTCCAAAGGAACCACTGTGAATGTCAAATATAGACCCGTGACGTCGACTCTTGGAAACCCACACATTTTCCGCTGAGGGTTTCCAACATGCCAGGCAGCCGTACCCTAGCCCTTCCAAGGACAGAAGTGCGTCATCTTCTGGCAGGGTTGAAAGGTTCTTAGTCCAAGACCGTGCTGGGTCTCCTTGACCGGCATCCAAGATGGCCGCCCTCCCTCATGTGTCACCCTGGCAGAGGAGGCCTTATCTACCACGGCCAGGTTTAAACTGACCGATACGGCGTTCATGAAACCGTCTCCCTTAAGAGTGACAGCTTCTCTGGGGTGTCTCTCTGTGGTTCTTCCCTGGCCGCCGCCGCCCTCCCCTCCCCCCCTCTCCTCCCTCCCTCCCATCCCTCCCTCGCTCCCTTCCCCCTCCCTCCCCTCCCCCCTCCCTCCCTCCCCTCCCCTCCCCCTCCCTCCCTCCCCTCCCCCCTCCCTCGCTCCCTTCCCCCTCCCTCCCCTCCCCCTCCCCCCTCCCTCGCTCCCTTCCCCCTCCCTCCCCTCCCCCCTCCCTGGCTCCCTTCCCCACCTCCACCTCCACCTGCTCTCTCTGTGTCCTAGAACAAACACAAAGGCTAATCAGGTCCTCCAGGACTCAACTACAGGTCTACTAAATGATCTCTCTCTGTTTGGTGAGCTAGGCTGTTTATCATGTGTACTTGTGTCTGGTTTTGTGTGTGTGTGTGTGTGTACACGTCTGCGTGTGGGCTGTGCACACACATCCTTGCCTTACTTGTGTGTGAGTGCACAAATGTGTGATTATCTGTAACAGTGAGACTGAGGGAGTGTGTGTGTTTGTGTGTGTAGGGGGTGGATTTGTGTGAAATATAGTGCAAGGTAAACGTGAAGCGCTCTTGGATCCCTGTCGTAGAGTGATAGACCCAACGCTAGGAGGGCCTGTGTTATCACCCTCTTCACACCATGACCTGGTGGTACTGCCAGTTGACATGGCAGAGCTTCAGCAACAGCTCATGTATATTTCACCCAACAGAAACCATCCAATCACCATTCAGGGATGGCCGTTTAATGTAAATGTAACTGGCCGTCAAAAGCTGCCGGAGGAGTGGACCCTGGAGGGGGTCACGAGAGGGTCAAAACATCGGCTATTCAATTAGCTCAGTAATCCATTCAGTGGAGTACAGCTCCACGCGTCATTAGATCACGTGCACGTCTGCATGTTATTCAGAAGGGTAGGTTTGTTTTCAAACGTTGGTGGGACATCTTTCTAATAATGAAACCTCCTCCTCCCCCTTTTACATTACATTTACATTTAGTCATTTAGCAGACGCTCTTATCCAGAGCGACTTACAGTGAGTACAGGGACATTCCCCCCCCCGAGACAAGTAGGGTGAAGTGCCTTGCCCAAGGACACAACGTCATTTTTCAAGGCTGGGGAATCGAACCGTCAACCTTCTGATTAATATCCCTATTTCCTAACCTCTCAGCCATCTGACCCCCGCTGAGCCTTTGGTAACTCTACGTGGTGGATTGTTCCCCAGTCGAAGCCGGGCACGGGCGGAGCCCCCCCTCGCTGGGTGTCTGTCTGCCGAGCGGGCCTTTGGCCGCTCCACTCCACCGGCTTGCAGAGTGGGACATGAGGGACATGTGGGTCTGGCTGGGTGGTGCTGGTGGGGGGCAGAGCGATGCCCTGGACTCTGCTGGTGATTTAGAGGACTGTCACGCCCCCACCATCTGTCCTAGAGAGTGTCCTCTGATCGGGCGGGGTCCAAACTGGGCTGGATCGTCACGGAACGAGGATCGAAGGGGGAGGGGTTTAGCTCAGTGGTGAAGGGGTTTGACTGCGGATCGAGAGGTTGCAGGTTCACACACTCCTTGCGGTGTGTCTGCTAAATGAACCCTGTTTTGTTGTCGTTGGGATCGTCCTCTGCTGCAGCGACCGCTAGAAGAAGTTAGAAAGGAAAATATTTCTGCTGAGGAGACGGTAGGTTGAGAGCAGTATCGTCCAATAAAGCTCTGATGTTTTGTTTTGTCAGGTTAAACGCTACAACCCCCCGCACTGAGTCATCCTATGATTCATCTACCCTCAGAGTAAAGTGGGGTAGATGAGGGTTGGTGGGTCTGGGCTGGGAGTCAAAACTCCACAACTTGCAGGTCTGTCTCTTCCAGACGTGGTATGCGGGTTATATGGCGTGGTATCGCAGCCCTTCTGGTCACCGCATCTGTAGCCTGTTTACTTTCCGGGCAAATATGATTATGCTGCGATAAACAGTTCAGAAGCCCCACTGTGTTCTTTTACTGAATGTGAAAATATGAAAATGAGTCCTTCTGCTCTCCATGGCTCATCCACACCGAGTCTAATATGCCCTTCAACAAAACTGCTCTCATAATTCATAAGCTGTATGGGTGAGGGAGAGAGGCAGTTATTTACTGAGGGTGTTATTTAGAAAATGTCGTTTCACTCATCGATGGTTCTGCCTGCCTTGTGGGACTCATAGACACGTTCGTGTGCAGGCTTGCGCTTCACCTTAAAGGATTGTTTTTGGTTTTTACTTAGCCAGATTGTGTAGAGAATGTCTACCAGTAAAATAATAAGTCATATTGTCTAAGCCTAGATAGTCCACAGAATTTTTTTTGAAAAAGTACTTTTCCAATTTACGGTAGGTATGGTAGAAGTTGATTGCTTGGTGTGTGCGCGTGATAACATCGTCCAATTTTCAACTCAAGTTCCCTTGCTGCTACGGCAACCTACTCTGTGCCCTTTAAACCAGAATAACGGCAACATATTTTGAAGCTTTTGCGACTTATATTGGTGCCTTTGTCAACCCACACCCTTGAGAGACGTGGGTGAGGGAGAAAAGACAGCTGTGGGCGATCGAGGCCCAATGTGCTGACCTCTGAAAGCCTGATGAATTCCCTGAAGCTCTCTGCCTAAAAGCCTTGCCACCCCCTCTCATCCCTCCCCTCCCTCCCCCTCTCATCCCTCCCTCCCCCCCTCCCGCCGCCCTCCCTCCCCCCTCTCCTCCCTCCCTCTCCTCCCTCCCTCCCCTCCCTCCCTCTCCTCCCTCCCTCCCCCTCTCCTCCCTCCCCCCTCTCCTCCCTACCCTCCCCCCTCTCCTCCCTCCCTCCCCCCCTCTCCTCCCTCCCTCCCCCTCTCCTCCCTCCCCCTCTCCTCCCTCCCCCTCTCCTCCCTCCCTCCCCCCTCTCCTCCCTCCCTCTCCTCCCTCCCTCCCCCCTCTCCTCCCCTCCCTCTCCTCCCTCCCCCCCTCCCTTCCCCCTCCCTCCCCCCTCTCCTCCCTCCCTCTCCTCCCTCCCTCCCCCCTCCCCTCCCCTCCCTCCCCCTGAAACCAGTTCAAGCCATCACTGCAGCCGTGGGGGGGGGGTCAAGGTTTAGCTACTTTTTATAACCTTGTTTTTGATGCATGCAGGGTATGGCGGACTTGACTGGTTTTCACAGGAATAATTTGGCAAATCTCTACTGAATGTGAAGGAAAATGACACTTTGAAGTCTTTTGATATATAGGCCTTGTTGCATTATTTTGCAGTGGGGAAAAAAAAGCTTACGTTATTAGCATAATATTATTAACGTATGTGCAAATGGCTCATGTAAAATAGAAATAAATTAAAAAACCAAATAGGTTGACTTAAATCCCTGCTGGCTGATTTCTGGTAATGGGTAAACACAGTGTGAGCTGCCATTGCAAAGGGAGATACTTCTCAAAAACACAGAACAGCCAGCGGACACAATAGGGCTCTAATTAGTTTGCAGATGTGAATTAGGAGGCAAATGCCACACTCGCCACAATTTGGGGACTTTTAATTGTGCCAGTGGCTTGGGAAGAAGAGTGGTTGGAATTGGCCACTTAGCTCCGTGTCCCTCGCTAATCACCAACAGCCGGCCAAACAAACACGTCCGTTTTCCGCCCTAGTTTGGAGATGTCCTTCTCTGAACAATAGTGAATCAGATCACCACATGAAATGGATTATAAATTGCGGGGCTAACCTTTAGACAGACACACGTCATCCTCTTTTTCAAACACTAGAATCACGAGAGGATGAGCGAATCTCAAGTTCAAGTTCAAGTCTTTTATTGTCAGATGCACAGAGCAACACAAAGTCAGACTGGGAACTGAAATGTGTAGGACAAGACAACACAAAGCAACCTGGCATAACATAACATATAAGTACTCATAACATAAATGACACGATGATAAGCAAATGGATCACTTTCCACAGCCATTTAAGAATTTGATCAGTTTCCACAGCGTGTTTCGGTGTGATAGCTTGTGTATGGTTTTGAATCATTTCTATGGACCGATTACAAAATATAAACACCCTTTATTTTGGAAACACCTTCAGAATGTTAGCAACGAAGAGAATCGTGTCTAATTAACGCAAAAACAACCTGTGGGTCAGGGGACTTTTTCAGGTCCCCGTTAGATAACTTTAATGACACTAACAAGGGCCGGGTTTCCCAGATTCGTTAAGAAGCTCTTAAGCGCCAAGAACTTCTTGAGAGCTCTCTAAGCCAATGAAAGCTCTCTAAACGCACTCCTAAGAAGCTCTTAGCGCTTAAGAGCTTCTTAACGAATCTGGGAAACCCGGCCAAGGAAAGTAGCCCACAGTGGTCTAACTGACCACCTGATAAGGGACACGTAGCCTTCACTAACAACCATCACAACTAGAAGGTTCCAGACAGTGGTTTGAAAGATCTGACAGGAGCCAATAGGAACCTCAACTCACAGCGGATGTGACGGGAGACAAGCACCTGGTTGAAAGGTCATCCGCCCACCGGATATGTTGAGACAAAACTGACCTAGACAACTGTCACTCCACAACAGATCAATCGATCGATAGCGAGTGCGTGCCGGTACCGTTGTTATTTGGTGACCGGTAAACAGTGACTGACCGTACGATGCACTGACAGGGCAGCTAGCCGCTCGGCTGAAACACAGGCCCCGGGCTTTTGTCCAGTACGACAATGGCTCAGCTGTATCTGTGATCAGCAAGCAGGACAAAGAGGCACTCCCCTGTGGCCAAATGAGCTGGATGAAAGCCTTTTGTGTTTTAGTTGAAGGCGGTGACGTATGGATGGATGAGGGATGGGGATGAGATCACACGCACTGTACTGTGACCACGCCTTCGGAGGAGACGCGACCACACAAAGGGTCGTGAGGGTGATTGTGCGCATTTCATATTGACGTGAACCGGTTTGGAATGGGCAAAGGACGATTGCATTGTACATTGTGGGCTAGTTTGCTGTTCGACAAATGTCAAATGTACAAAACATGTTTTATTTGACAATAGGCTAATTTACATCTCAAATAAATACATTTATAGTATGGTTATCCATAAATGCATGAACGTGTTTTGCACAGTGGCACATGACCATATAGAGTTAGAAAGCAGTATTGATTGCCAATACTATGACCAATACCATGTGGCTACTAAGAAGCAGTGGATCAATCTTGGCCCGCTACACAGATTACAGATTAAATTTTCAAGACGTGTAATTTCAGCCGACAGGGATTTTCTCAAGTAATGTATCAGAGTCAGGGTGACTCTCAGAGTCAGGGGAGTCAGGGTGACTCTCAGGCTTTTATTACAGAGAGAGAGAGAGAGAGAGAGAGAGAGAGAGAGAGAGAGATAGAAAGACAGAGATAGAGAGAGAGAGAGAGAGAGAGACATAGAAAGACAGAGATAGAGAGAGAGAGAGAGAGAGAGAGAGAGAGAGAGAGAGAGAGAGAGAGACATAGAAAGACAGAGAGAGACATAGAAAGACAGAGAGAGAGACATAGAAAGACAGAGAGAGAGAGAGACATAGAAAGACAGAGAGAGAGAGAGAGAGAGAGAGAGAGAGAGAGAGAGAGAGAGAGAGAGACATAGAAAGACAGAGAGAGAAGACATGTTGAATACGAGTCCATTTGCTGCTAATGCAGACAGAACAACCTAATGACTCCAAATGAGGGCAAAAACGAAGAATGTCTGTGCTTCACAGACAAACGGCTCCCGCAAGAGATATCGCCGTTCGCCTCGCTCTCGACTTATTTCAGGTTTAGCACCTGTGTGAGTTGATCTACATTCAACAAGTTACATAAAGTATGTCAGATGTTTTGATGTGTTATGTTCTACAGGGAATAATTCTGAATTCACAACAGCGGTGGTTCGAGTACTGAACCTGAAGAGTCGTTTTGTGTCGTTATTTATCTTGTTTTTCGCTTTCCATTTCCGTGGTAATGAGTCTCCTCAATGCTACAGATGATGAATGACACAATTACATCTCAAGAAACTGTGTTCGTTATTAAGAACCAGACATGTTTCAAGCCACAGAGAAAAATGAGTCAGGTTTGATTAAAACGGTAAAACACACGGGAAAGGACGAATCCTAAAATGAGGAATACACAGCAGAACAATTTGATTACTTCAAATATTGTGCCTCCTCACATTGAGGTAGAATTGGGGTTTAAAGTCATTTGGTCTTTGATTGGGCTTTGTGCAGACAATACAGTACTGTATTAACTAACAAGTGTGAGAGAAATGGTTTCACAGGATTTGGGGTAAACATTTGATTTTACTTTGAAGTGCAGTAGTCATGGTGATGTTAATCTTAAACCACTAATTACCTGCCAAAGAGTGTATATTAATACCCGTGTGCTCAGTGACTGACTGTGACAACAACATCCACCTGTGCTACTTTTCACTGCAAAGAAAAACCCTCAAAGAAAAACAAAAGAACAGACAGAACAGCTACTCACACAATGTTCCATGCGCACCAACTTCAGATCAATCTTTGAGATCTCTCAGGAGTTTTTCCTTGTCCTCCCTGAGGGGTTTCGCTTGGTTACAGGTGCTGGCCTGTGGGCATTGGTAAAGCCCTCTGTGACATTGCTTGAAAAAAGGTCTATACAAAACAAATTTCGATTTGAGATGCAACTGTGCAGCATCTGTCCTCGTGTACGCAGCGCACAACAGGACAGGGACCTGTAGCTGGAGGCCAGGGTGAGGCCAGGGTGAGGCCAGGGTGAGGCCAGGGTGAGGCCAGGGTGAGGCTGGGGTGAGGCCAGGGTGAGGCCGGGGTGAGGCCGGGGTGAGGCTGGGGTGAGGCCGGGGTGGGGCCAGGGTGAGGCTGGGGTGAGGCCGGGGTGAGGCCAGGGTGAGGCCAGGGTGAGGCCAGGATGAGGCCAGGATGAGGCCGGGGTGAGGCTGGGGTGAGGCCAGGGTGAGGCCAGGATGAGGCCAGGGTGGGGCCAGGGTGGGGCCAGGGTGAGGCCAGGGTGAGGCCAGGGTGGGGCCAGGGTGAGGCCAGGCCTTCTGGGTGGGGCCAGGATGAGGCCGGGGTGAGGCCGGGGTGAGGCCAGGATGAGGCCGGGGTGAGGCCAGGATGAGGCCGGGGTGAGGCTGGGGTGAGGCCAGGGTGAGGCCAGGATGAGGCCAGGGTGGGGCCAGGGTGAGGCCAGGGTGGGGCCAGGGTGAGGCCAGGCCTTCTGGGTGAGGCCAGGGTGAGGCCAGGATGAGGCCAGGGTGGGGCCAGGGTGAGGCCAGGCCTTCTGGGTGAGGCCAGGATGAGGCCGGGGGTGGGGCCAGGGTGAGGCCAGGATGAGGCCGGGGTGGGGCCAGGGTGAGGCGAGGCCTTCTGGTTCTCATCTCTGCCGTTTAGCACCAGCTGAGACGAGCGTCACGCTCCTCTGATAGGAGATAACTTCCACATCTGACACCTTCCCTCTTCACACTCGCCTGCGTTACACCAGACTCACCAAACCCCCCCCCCTCCCCGGAAGGATGAGGAGGTTAATTTTCCGAGCGAGCGACTCCTGTCAGATGCATTAAAGTAATGATACATAAAAGCCAAGCGTAGAGAGAGGGCATTGTTTTGATGTACTCTGCGAGCTGCGAGCTGCGTTTCTCTCGATGTCGTGAGTCACCAGGCGACAGCCACCGCCTGCTATCCCAGAGCGCGGCGTGGACATCCAGCTCGACGGAGCGCCTGAGCGGCGGTTAGCGTAGCTGGCACAGACTCCCGAGAGGAATTGACCGGGGCGCGTGACGATGAGTAGAAGGAGTGTGGGTGACGAGGGAACACCTGATGCTCACTTCAGGAGAGAGCCAGGGGAGAGCCAGGCCTCCACAGAGCACGCCTGCAGCACGACCAGCTCAAAACATGTCATGGCCGCGACCGCCCTGCCACTTTCACATCAAAGTCTTTGCAATTTTCTCTCGAAAAACACACGTCGAGTGTCAATTTCCAGGGCACTCTTGTCACAAGGATGCCTGACTCTTCAGATGCCTCTGACTTTTATGCTACACTTTTTGTTCTGTATTTGTGATGTCAATATTCTTTCCCTGTTTGTTGCTTCCATGTCTTTCTTTGAATTCAGGCTCAGTCAAAGACCCATCCATGATATAACACCTCTTTGTTCTACGCCTATTTATACCTCCAGTATCCCAGCTGCCCCGGCCTTCACTGCCTCCCATGATACACATTAATTGCTCGAGGACTTAGGAAGGTGTTTCGATAAGGTGAAACATAAATAGAGCCCACAGATCTAGATACTGTCAGTTGTCTGCAGGACAAGGTCAGCCACACACACACACACACACACACACACCCGAGTCAGCATCTTTAAAGCCACCGTCTTCTCTGAGTTCTGTCTCTTGTCATGTCTGGGTCCAGTCGCAGTGCCGTCTAGGCCTGACTTAGGGGGATTTAGTTTTTGACATTTAGAGCTGCACGTCCTCCCAGCTATGGCGAACTGAATGCGGCTCTTGGATGACCTTAATACAGAGCTTCCCTCTCTCAGAGAAACACTTCAAAGCACCCAGAGAGATTATTGGCCTGGTGTTTCCTGGCGTGTGCTGAAGGGGGGGGTGGGGGGGGGAGGTCAAATGGTAGCTGTTAGCCGTTTTGGGGAAATACGTAGAGAATCGTTGAGGCTAACTTAGAAATGGGAGAAAAATATGCTGTAAATCTTCAAGTTAGTAATTGTTCAAAATATATGTTTAACATTTTCACAGCAACATAATCATGAATGTTTTCTCACGTTTAAAACTAATCTTCCTGCTATTGATGTTTGAAGAACAGTAGGCCTATGTAGTATGCTTCAGAGGTTTATTTAGGCCATGTACTTTTTAAAGCAGAGGACCTCAAATGTTATGTTGCATGATATCTCACCAACATCTCATAGTATCTCACTTTCATAGTGGTGCGTCACGTGTCACAAGGAGACAGACATGAAGGATGGTAGCAAAGTATCTAGATCTTTCAGACTCGGGAGAAATGAGTCACGAGTAAAACAGAGAAACTACTATTCTGTCAGTAAGACCTGCTGCCACGGATACAGTTAAAAACTGAACTCTGGAAGGTACAGCACACCTTCATGGATAGATTACCGATACATGATGTTAATCCACATATTTTTACGTGGAGAATTTTGTGGATCTCTGGAGACTTTTCTCACAGACATGCAGCCACCTTTCAGGTTCTGAGAGGATACTCTCTCAGTGCTCCCACATGCTGTAAAGGGGATCGGCATAAATTGGATTTTCATATATCACACACTTAGCCTCACCCCCCACACACACACACACACAAACTCACCCCATGAATGACGGAAGAGGGCGAATCCATCTCATGTTTAAATAACGGTGTTAGTTTTTCTTCGAGAGATCAGATTGCCCTGTGCGATCGATGAGATTTGCGGCGTTGTCAAAGAGACGGCGATTAGTCAGAGACGGAGCCGCGGGGTCGGTGCGCTGATTCATTGGGAATAATTCTCCGAAAGCTAATGGAGGCACGCGGGCGTTAGCTGCCAGGAGGGTGTCACAGCGCCCGACGAGTCGGCGGAGGCGGGAGGTGAAACCGGGGCTCGGGGCTGAGCCGACGCTGAGAGGAGAGGAAGAGGCTTGAGTCTGGGGGCTTAGTAGTATTCAACGTGCATTGTATTGAAAAATCCATACCCTGAGAGGATCCTGGAAAGGTGTTCTTCAATAGGCTACTTATGATAATGCCTGTTGCCCAGGGAGATGGGCGCGCTCCTATAGTTCCCCCATAGAGGCCAGAAAGGTTGAATTCAAGAGAGCGACAAGCTTGGCGATCTTATTGCGGGAAAGAGGACTAAATATTTTTGAATAACTGAATACATTTTCATAACTATAATAGAATACGATTTACACCTATATATCGTCAGTTGAATTTATCATATATTTTACTAATCTTTCATCTCTGCTTCATCTGATAAAGAAATCGGGGTAGGCCTACTGCAAAGCAGATTTGTCAAAATCAATATTATGATTGATGCATTCATCTGTGTATGAGTTTTAACCGTAGACAAAACAATGAGGTTTTGTTATTTATCGTTAGTCCTCAAGGAAAGGTTGAGAAGAGACTCAAAAAGCCAACTATTGTGCCTATACAGTAGTGATGGAATAACTCCCTTCTCTGCTGAACTGGAATGAGACCAGTACCGGCCCTCTCACTCATGCAGAAAATATAATTACAACAAATGCCAATCCAAAATGGATGAGTCTGGACCATTGCTCCGCGCTGCCAAAATCGCCCCAAAGTCCACAGGCTGACATCTGAACGTGTTTCGACTTTATATGCAAATTCTCATTTCTGACTGCTGAAAGTCGTTGTCAAGATAGAAAGTATTTCTGGGTGTTTCTAAGGAAGCTTCTGGAAGCCAGTCGGCACGATGTCTCTCTCACCTGAACGGTTCAGCCGGGGCGTCGTTAGACCCTTTTTACGGGGGCACGTGCACCAGTATAAATCTGCGTGTGTGACGGGTTTGTAACGGACGTGGTCTTGCAAGTTCCGTCAGAGGTATCTGGCCACTGTTCACTCCCATCACCGGGAGATCACTCCCACCGGGAGTCGAACTCGCCACCTCTGGCTTCCCAAGCGCCACCACTACCAACTACGCCAAAGAAAAGCTTGCTCTTCATTCGCGCGGGTGGCCCATTACATACCTGAGGAGTGAGTTTCACGGTTCTAACTCCGTTACATGTGCCCTAGTCAAATCTAAAGATTGAGTTTTAACAAGTTACTTTATTAGTCAGTGCAGTAATTTAGGAAAAAACCTAGTATCCCAATCAACGCTTGTAAAATTGTTTAACCGAAAACACAAACCGATGCACGCAGAATTCCATGTCATCGCGTTCTTCTGAGCTTGCCAAATAGCCACTGCAGCACGCACACAGAAGTCCAGCTGTCGGACTCGGCACACAAGTCAGAATCGAGGTAGTCTAAGAAAACATAAAAAACTAAAGATCTGATTTTGACTAAAACATCAAAGGAGGGCAAATGACAGAAGAGATATTCCATCCTCTGTTCTTGATCTGGATAGACTGCTCTACTACTCAACATTAAACTAACATAAATGTCTTTGTGATCATTTCTTGCCTCTGTGTTGCGTAAGATTGTTTTCTGTAGTCCTCACTTTGAAACCTTTAATGATTTCTACATTCCATCCGAATTCCACACCTCTGGGAGATGAAATGAGATAAACGAATGTAACTGTTAATTGCTAGCCTAAACTTGTCAGCTTTTGAAGGTGGTAACTTGAACAGGTAGCCTACTGTTTTGGAGGTGTCTCTTCCTTAGGTGTTGTAACACTGATTTGAAAAGAAAGAAAAGGGTAAGATTGGGATCAGATGGCTGAGCGGTTAGAGAATTGGGCTAGTAATCAGAAGGTTGCCGGTTCGATTCCCGTCCATGCAATATGGTGTTGTGTCCTTGGGCAAGGCACTTAACCCTACTTGCCTCGGGGGAATGTCCCTGTACAAACTGTAAGTCGCTCTGGATAAGAGCGTCTGCTAAAATGACAAAAGAAAAGATTATTACATCTCTTCATTATGTCTTTAGTTCCTTTATGGATGTGGACTGTGTTTTTGTGGGGAAAAACCTTAGCATTATCAACGTTTTTCTGTTGATGGAACAACAATTTATATACAAAACCCCAAACACACAGGAATTATTATTAGGTGCGGAGCAATTTGTAAGATAGCTGTACGACCTCGTTAAAAACCTAATGCATAAATTGTTTTGCATGGGCAGTTTTGATTGGCCGCATTTTATAATTTTCAACTCGGTTTGGGATTGAGAGGGGCAGATGAAGTTTTACATGATAGGCAAATATAATACCTTGATTTCACTTGCAAACTTTTTGAACCACCTACAGTTTTATTGTAGTTTGGATAGGTGTGTTAGATCACACCAGAAACAGATATTAGAGTTCACACTCCACATTAAAGACCTTCTCTCAAAGCTCTCAAAAACGTATCCTGGATTTGACCCGGCGCGACCATCGTTTTGATCTCATTCTCAGCAGAGTGTCTCCTTCACCCTCTATGCTGTGGAGTTGGTTCCGTAGCTGTGTGACCCCCTGTGTCTCCAATGTCACTGGTTACCCGGCGACACGAGTGTAATGGATTATGAAGGTGGCACCTGCCCTCGATGATCCCTGTCAGGCGACCAAGTGAACCATCCCTGGCGTGGTTGGCTCAGCTGAAGGCGACGCCTCCTCTGGCGAAGGTGGGACATGACAGATGAACTCTAAAGGAAGATAGCATTAACTCCACTGCGACGACTGTGGCCAGAAATACACGACTGTCCCTGTGACTTTGTGGAGGGCGACGTAAATCTGGGTTGTATTTGATGAGGTGACAATAGGCCGTCAGTCCCCTGCGTTGACGGCTGAGAAACGTTTGATGAGTCCTTGGTTCCGGTGCGATTGAGGGTGCAAGCCACAGGGACGCCCTGGTCATCTAAGGCCAGTTTTTTGCGGCTGTTTTTTCGGTGATAACGGCAGTTGATGAACGATAAAACGCTACATTGATGTGTTTCCGGCCTCCCTTTTCTTTCTACTCCAGGAGATTAACTATATCACACGGCCATACCTCACCTTAGCTCCCATACCCTGGTCTCGTCTTTGTAAAAAAAATACAAAATAAAACCTGAGTCTCATTTCCAGCCTGTTGGCAAGTCAAAATCCACAGGCGTAAGGGCACTCTTTCACTTCCCCGTCGTGATAGATGTACAATTCCAGATAGGACCATTAGTTACTACCCTGCAAGCTGAGGAGGCAGAGCCAGTGCATCATCGCAGCTGGAAGAGAAAGAACCGGAAAGAGTCCGAGAACGGGAAATTGCTTTAAGGAATTTAAGATAGGAAATGAATCTGGCTCTTCCAATCTAAATGGTAAATCAACCTCCCCCCCCTCCCACTGCTGTTTTTTTTTCTTTTCATCCATGCAGCTGCGAAACCCACAACCACATACAGTCAGAGCCGATGTGGTAGTCAGCTGTTCACCTTCCTATAGAGCAGTGGTTCCCAACCCTGGTCTTCAGGGAACACCTGTCCTGCATGTTTTAGATGTTTCCCTGCTCCAACACACTTGATTCAAATGAATGGTCATAAGCAGGCTTCTGCAAAGCTGGATAACGAACCGTTAATTTGAATCAGGTGTGTCGGAGCAGGGAAACATCTAAAACATGCAGGACAGGTGTCCCTGAGGACCAGGGTTGGGAACCACTGCTGTAGAGCCCAGTTGCGTTTACAGGGAAGGTTTGTGTAACCGAGTCGGATTGGTTTAACTCACTCCTTCAAAGCGCTAGCTTTTTTGGGTGACACAGGTGGTTTACATACGGCCTTTGCAGAGGATGTAGTCGGCATGCGTGGAGCCAGCGGACCCAGGTTCAAATCCCAGTGTGGGAGGACACAGGGAGAAACCATGGCTATGGGTGCCGGTACGTTATCACACACGTGCCATGACCAGTAGTATCAGCCAGGTTGACCTGTCTGACATCTCCAACCCATCTCACACACAGTCAGATATCTCACTTCAGGTCTTCATTCCTATACAGATTCGTCTACTTCTTCACAACTCCATTTCCCGTATATATACTTGCTAGCAAAACGAGCTCCCTCCTCTCCCCCCCTCCTCCTCCCCCTCCTCCATTTAGCCTGTATTGTCTTCCCATCACAATGAACAGAGGCTCAATCTTTCAAAACTCTTTTTCAAGAGCGTGTCGGCCCTCCTGCTTGGCCTGAGGGGGCAGGTTAATGATGATGGGAGGGCTCGGCGTGGAGGGGGGGCCTGGTGGTGGGGGCTGGGCGTGGAGGGGGGCCGTGGTTGTGATGGCTGGGCCTAGCTCTGGGACGGGTGCAGGCCTGAGACAGATGGAGGAGAAGAGGCTTGCTGTCCAGGGCCTGCTGCTTGCTGGGGCCAGACTACGTGACTCTCCCTGCCGCTGAGCTGCTGGTCCCGCTCTCCTGCAGCCTGGGACAGGCAGCCCTCTCTCTCTCTCTCTCTCTCTCTCTCTCTCTCTCTGTCGCTCTCTCACTGTTGCTCTCTCACTTTTGCTTTCTCACTGTTGCTCTCTTACTGTTGCTCTCTCTATCGATCTATATCTCTCTCTCTCCCTATTGCTCGCTCTCTCGATCTCTCTCTCTATTGCTCTCTCTCGATCTCTATTGCTCTCTCTCGATCTCTCTCTCTATCTCTTTCTCTATATTTCTCTCAATCTCTCTTCTCTATCGCTCTCTCTCGATCTCTTTCTGACAACAATCTCTCTGTTGCTTTCTTCCTCCTCTCTTCCCCTCCCTTGCTATTTCTCACTCTCACTCTCTCTTCCTCCCTTTCTCACACACACACAAACAGATACAAAGACATCCACAGAGATTCAGGACCAGCATTCTGCCAGTAATGGTACATTTTGTTCTTTTTCACCTACACTAGACCACATCCACACACCCACACACTGTCACCTACTCTCGAAAAAGAATGCAGTTGCTGTGTTGCTCGCTAAAACATGCGCACACACACTGAAGTAGGCCAGTTCCTCCTCTCCTTCACTCACTGACACATTAAAATTCCACTAAAAGATTTTACGTAACAGAGCAAACTTTAAGCTACCCCAAACAGAAAAAGATTAGGCTACACGTCAACCTTATTTAAATATAAGAGTATTAAATTACAGCTTAACATAAATTAATTTTATTTATTTGTTTCTACATAGTGGGGAGTGTAGGCTACTTAAAATGTAGGCCTACTGATTTTATATTCACATTTTGACATGGCGGTAAATGTTATCAAAAGTTTCGCGTGTGATTTTTACTCTGTATAACTCGAGACAACCATCATCTCAGTATGAGATGAGGTCTCCCCGACCGCCCCCGACTCATTCTTTCCTCACAATCAACACCTTGCGCCATCTTGTCTGATAGATCTTGTCGGGCCAGAACTGACTTGTTTCATTCTCTACACGCTGTTAGCAACGTCCTAGCACCGACTGAGACTCTGGGGTCTAAGCAAAACCACTGGAGCGGTTCCTTTAGCATTCAAACGACACAGCTGGCAGCGATCAGTAACGCAAGACTTCAGTACGGTGTTCATTTTAGGACATTCTCATTTCTCAGACTCAATTGTCAGACTCATACGAAACAGCGTCAGTTCTCAAACCAAAAGTCGTCATTCTCAGGCGAAACGGCTTCAGTCTCAGAAAAAACATTGTCATTCTCACAACGAACTTTGTCAAACCAAACGCCGTCAGAAAAACCTTTGTCATTCTCACAACGAACTTTGTCAAACCAAACGCCGTCAGAAAAACCATTGTCATTCTCACAACGAACTTTGTCAAACCAAACGCCGTCAGAAAAACCATTGTCATTCTCACAACGAACTTTGTCAAACCAAACGCCGTCAGAAAAACCATTGTCATTCTCACAACGAACTTTGTCAAACCAAACGCCGTCAGAAAAAACATTGTCATTCTCACAACGAACTTTGTCAAACCAAACGCCGTCAGAAAAACCTGCGTCATTCAGAGCTAGCTAGCTAGATGAGGGAGCTGGTGACTATCTTTCTGAATTAGCTAAAGTAGATAGCAGCTTTTACAGTGAATACCGCTGTGGTATTTCTGTTAACTGGTACAGCAAGAAAACTTACTTTTGCAGACATCCCAACCTGCAGAGACTCAAATCCGGGAGGTGGTGGTTCCGGGAGCTCGTATGCCATTTGCGGGTGTCCGGGAGCCGCTATTGAAATGCGGGAGACTCCCGGACCTTCCGGGATTCTTGGGATGTCTGCTTTTGATATATTTCGAAATTGTTGTTTTCTGCAAGCTAGTTCAGTCGTGTAAAGTAAACCCATGTCCTCCATGGTGGATTTTGTTTGTAGTATCCATGGCAACCGGAGGACTACACGCATGGGTTTACTTTACACGAGTGAACTAGCTTGCAGAAAACAACAATTTCGTATTATATCAAAAAGTAAGTTTTCTTGCTGTACCAGTTAACAGAAATACCACAGCGGTATTCACTGTAAAAGCTGCTATCTACTTTAGCTAATTCAGAAAGATAATCACCAGCTCCCTCATCTAGCTAGCTAGCTCTGAATGACGCAGGTTTTTCTGACGGCGTTTGGTTTGACAAAGTTCGTTGTGAGAATGACAAAGGTTTTTCTGACGGCGTTTGGTTTGACAAAGTTCGTTGTGAGAATGACAAAGGTTTTTTCTGACGGCGTTTGGTTTGACAAAGTTCGTTGTGAGAATGACAAAGGTTTTTCTGACGGCGTTTGGTTTGACAAAGTTCGTTGTGAGAATGACAATGTTTTTTCTGACGGCGTTTGGTTTGACAAAGTTCGTTGTGAGAATGACAATGTTTTTTCTGACGGCGTTTGGTTTGACAAAGTTCGTTGTGAGAATGACAAAGGTTTTTCTGACGGCGTTTGGTTTGACAAAGTTCGTTGTGAGAATGACAATGTTTTTTCTGACGGCGTTTGGTTTGACAAAGTTCGTTGTGAGAATGACAATGGTTTTTCTGAGACTGAAGCCGTTTCGCCTGAGAATGACGACTTTTGGTTTGAGAACTGACGCTGTTTCGTTTGAGTCTGACAATTGAGTCTGAGAAATGAGAATGTCCTAAAATGAACACCGTACTTCAGGGACGGTTGGTGTGTCATGCTGCCGGCTAAGCACCAACTTTGTCACAATCAGACGAGCTAATTAGCCTCGAGAGCGGAGATTAGCCATGCGACGTACCCGGAGAAACACAACAGTATGTGCGCTAGACCGAAAGTGATTCTGAAATAAATATCAGATCATTTTACCCATACTATATGGAGGACAGGTGTTTAGATGCAGACGGTGTAATCAATAGGCTACAATAAACTGATTGAAAACAAGCATCTAACGAGCAAGTATCTATCTAAATGGGGTTTTCTGCATGCAGTGCAGATCTAGGCCTACAGCAGACATTTCATTTGTATTAATTGCAGCATAATAGTGTTTGACAATGTAACTTCTCTGTGGGTTTGCAGTGGAATTCCTGCTCCGAAAAATGTCAGCTCTTATTCTGTAAAAACTAAATGAATGTGTGTCTCTGCTAAAATTATCCCCGGGCCCTCAGCAACCATGGATTGACAAGCGATGTCCACTGGTTCAAGATTTGCTGCAGGGAAAACACTGACAGTGCCAACTACTCTGTAAAGACAGCTTGTGGAATTATTTAGACAGGACAATACTTGTTTTATCAATGCAGACTGAGTGAATGGTTCCCTTGTTACATTGACATATTTTCAGAATCACAGAGCAATGAGTCACTGTTATGCGATATTTATTGAATCACATTAAGATTTACCGGAAAGTCATCATCTTATCTTTAGTTAAAGAAAGCAATCACACTGGTCACATACATGTAGGCTAGATTTAAATCGGAACGGGTTAAAGTGGAAATTCCATCAATTTGTCCACTTTTTCCATCCACTCTAAAGCCTTATGTGCAATGCACTGCAAAAGGGTAAAACCCCATGGATGCTCAACAGCGCATCAATACACTAACACTGAGCAGTGCTGACAAGGCAGACACAGCAAAACCTCAGAGTCCAACACTGTGAGATGCCAACATAACCAAGCACACGAGCTGTGTTTATTAATTAGCCGAGCCCAGTTCACGACGAGCAGAGATCTCCTCCCCAAAACAGGAAGTCGAGGATCAGCCAGCTGCCCCAAGGTCATGGCAGGCTCCTATCAGCTCCTGGTCAGAGGCAGATGGCCATGTCTTTGGGTTTCTCCTCTGGAGAGTGTCGCAGTCTGGCCTGCTGCAACCAGGCGCAGATCGGCAAAAGACGAAAGCTGTTAATGGCGAGAGAGAAAGGCTTGCGGTCGGAGAGAGATAGAGGATGGGCGGGTTCTGAGTGAACACCAGGCCGTTGGGGGAGGCACAGTCCTCATTAAAATCAATTTCCGTCGAGTTGGGGGCAGAGGGGAGTGTCGCGGAGCCGCGGTGTGAGTTCGCTGGACCGGACGAGGCCACTGGCGTGACTCCAGTGCGTGAAGGAAAAGGAGGGAGAACTTTTGAAGGGAAAAGTCGCTTCTTTTACTCTCGTCTTACGAGCGGACATGCTTCGTGGCAGACCTCAGTGTAGTGTGAACGCTCTCTGGAGACGTTCTTAAACATACTTCCTCTCCAGCAAAGTTCCGTACTTGCCGTTTTGTAGTGAAAGCTGTCTGGATGCTCACAGTTGACTGAGTTCTACTTTAAATGTTTGAATTTCATTGCGTGGAATTGTCCTTTATTGGGGTAGTGCTACATTCGAACGAAACCAATCGAGTAATTTGTGAAAAAGTGTAATAATTAATCAAAAGCATTTCTGCTTTTATAATTTGTGTATAGAGATACTGGATGACAGGCATAAAAGTGCCCAGGTCGGATTTGAACCCAGGCAACTGTAATTAGGCCTCAACCCAAGTGCTACATGCACT
>CAEFZP010000265.1:0-291392 GCA_903064625.1 Mallotus villosus | reverse complement strand
TTGTGTCCATATCTTTCTTTTTCTTTAGCTGAGAGGTGATCCAAAGAAACGTGGGAAGGTAAATTTACCGGCTTTTGCTGCGTCTCAACGATGTGAGCCGCTATCGCCAGCAGCTTTCTGCCCTCCAGGTCACCGAGCATGTCACGTAACTGAAAACTATGAATACACATGTGTTAAGACAAAAAATTATACTGCATTTGCAACACATTGCAGCATTACAGGTGCAGTGAGCAGAAAGAGATGTGTAAGCAAATAAAGTGGAACAGAGCAGAAAGAGATGTGTAAGCAAATAAAGTGGAGCATTCAGCTGACAGACCCCTATCATTCTAAAGCCCCTGGTTCTACCATAAACTGTTTAAAAAAACGTATTGGATAAATCTGACTATCAACAAACATATACATGCTTATGTGTATCTTTGTTGAGAGTACTCAGCCTTATATCTCATCTAGCACTACTGACTGCACCATGTATACCATTTTTAAAACAGTTTGAGACCTTTAAAGTTTAAGAACAGAACTTATGTTGAGATGAGAAGTGAGATGTTAAGCAGTCAATTTAGCCTGTCTAGTCTACTTAATGGGTCATATCCTAACACTGTCCATATTACAAGATTACCCTCACTTTACTCATTCAAGATAGGAGAAAGGTAAGTAAGAAAGGGTACAGAACTCTGAACGCAATCTAGTTTACAGTGGCAGCTGGTGGTTATCAGAGAGTAGTATAGGTGGTGGGCCGAAGCCTCGTATCTGTATAATTTGGGGATGACATGGATAGTGTAAAAGTTGGTTAAACTCGTAGGGAAACACAGTTGCCTATGAGTTAGAAAAATTTGAATACGTGTCTACTACAGCAGACCTATGGACAGCACATAACAAAAGTTACATGGGAATGACAGCCCATTGGATCGATTCGCACACTATGCAGCGTGGGAAAACTACTATTGCATGCAAGAGAATAAGAGGGAGACACACCTATGACATCATTGCTAGTGAAATTTAAGAAATTCACTCATCCTTTGGCTTAAATCCTAAAGTGACAGCCACCGTGACTGACAACGGCTCAAATTTAATTAAGGCATTTCAAATGTTCAAAGCGGATTCGGGAGCACAGGAAGAAGAGGGAGAAGATAACGAGATGGAGCAGTCTGAAGTAAACTTTATAGATTTACATCAGCTGCTCGCCAATACAGACACAGAGACCGAATACCGACAATTTGCCCTCCCTACACATCATGGGGCAGCACGGTGGCTCAGTGGTTAGCACTGTCGCCTCACAGCAAGAAGGTCCCTGGTTCGAACCCCGGTCGTTCCAGGTCCTTTCTGTGTGGAGTTTACATGTTCTCCCCGTGCCTGCGTGGGTTTCCTCCGGGTACTCCGGTTTCCCCCACCATCATAAAGACATGCAGCGTATGAATGTTGAATGAATGTCCAGGTCGCAGTTGTAAATGAGAACTTGTTCTCAACTAGCCTACCTGGCTAAATAAAGGTAAAATAAATAAAAATAAAATCATAGGTGTGCCTCACACACTCTTAACTTAATATCCACCAACGATGTGGATAAGTGGTTGACAGCAAAACGTGGATTCAAAAGCTGTATATAGAAGCGCTGTTGCAAAGTGCTCAGCCCTCTGGACCAAGGCCAGCCGCTCCACAGTGGCATCCGAGTGTGTAGAGGAGGTCAGCTGTCATAAATTACTGGTCCCCACGTCTACGAGATGGAACTCGTTCCGTGATGCCCTGGCTAGGGTTACTGATATCCCTATGACAGGCTTAAACAGTATCTGCGCCCGACTGAACATAAGGAGCATAACAGAGCGCGAATATACTTTTCTCAAAGAGTATTGCATGGTACTAAAACCGCTCTCTATGGCGTTGGACATCCTTCAGGGAGAGGACAATTGTTTCTATGGCACTCTCATCCCAACGCTGGAGATTCTGATGAATAAAACAATGGCACTGAAAAATAAGCTCTCCCGTATGACAGCTGGCCTTCCAGATATGATTGTCCAGGTACGTAGGCCTGTATGCCATTTTACACTGGGTTTAATTTTGTGTCTTCCTCTTATTTAATGTATAAATAAGTATAAAAAATACACAACCTTAAAATGATAATAAATGCAATTGTATAATAAATAAACCGATAATCATTTACAGTAAATTAACGAATAAGTAAACCTGCATAATATTAAAATAGCATTTGAAACGTGTTTTGTCATATAGCCAATTTTTGGGGCGTTTTATTATCCAACTAATAGTAGGCTATCTTGTCTTGTAATCTGCAGGCCATTAAAACACGGTTCTCATCAATACTGGACAGTACGGAAGCCTTGCTGGCTGCAGTGACTCTTCCTAAATTTAAACTGCGCTGGGTGAAAGATCATATCAAGACCCTGCTTGTTGTGGAGGTTCGCTCACTCTGCTGATCAAGACAGTGTGCGTCCACTGCCAGCGCAGAGCAGTGTGGCCACTGTTACAGGCATCACCGCCAGAAACAGTGAGAGAGATTTTTTTTTCGAGATGGAGACCACAGACAGTTTCACAGCGGACACAGAGGTCACAGACTATTTGAAGTCATCTCCAGACATGCAATCGCTTAACACGTTCCCCAGGATCAAGCAAATATGCTTGAAGTATAATACTTCAACTCCATCCAGTGCGCCTGTGGAGAGGCTTTTTAGCCTAGGGGGTCTCGTCCTTACTCCTAAGAGAAACAGACTCTCAGACAGACGTTTCGAGAGATTACTCCTCCTGAGGTTCAATCATCATTTTCAATAAAATAGTGCAAACAAAATAACGAAAATAGGCATTTGCTTTTGAAAAATGTAATTGAGCCTAAACTACAAAAGTGTTGTATGACGTTTTTCTAAATTAGATAACGTGTGTACATGGCTACATTGTTCTTGATTGTTAACTGTAGGATGAATAAGCCTGGCCTAAAAATGTGAATGCACCTTCATAACAAACTCTTAAAGATTATCATCTCAATCGAGCCAAAAAATAAATAAAACTAATTAGATCTCTCAAATGTGTTATATTAGCCCAATTGTTTCATTGTAGTCTTGAATTTAAATTCCTTAATTGTATAGGATGGCAGAGATGTGTATTGGCTATGGTGCAGAATTTACATGTTGCCTACAGTCCTCCTTTTGAGAATGTGTGTTTCACAGTTTACAATACTACAGCTGTTGTTGTTCTCTGCAATGGAAGTCTATAGATATAGGCTGTTTAATACGCCTGGCCTGAAAATGTGGAGGCACTTGCATTACTCAATAGTTCATTTAATGAAGAGTTGGATCTTAATTGAGCTTAAACTACAAAATATGTTGGGTTATATTTGAAAAAAAAATGGAACCAAAATATTTGTTGGGGGGGTCAATTCATTTTTCAGTCGTCTTGAATTTCATTTTCTCAATTGTTGTTTTTGGCTGTGATGGGTATTTGCGATGGTTCATGAACAGAAAGTGCATGATGCAGTGTGGCTAAAATCTTTCTTTTGGTAGGTATGTTTTATCAGTGCACAAGGCTAGCTGTGTTGTTTTAGTTTTCATTGTTCACTGCAATGGGGATGTTCAATAAGCCTGGCATTTTTTGATTAAAGAGTTTCTAGATTTAAGACCTGTATGTGTTATTGCTGAGGTCAACCTATTAAATGTCCCTTTTGAGCACAGGATTGACCAAGGTGAGTTGTTTTCGAAATAAAATACTTTTCTTAATGTAACGCAAAAGTAACGTAACGCCTTACTCTCAACTGCAAGTAACTAAGTAACGTAATTAGTTACTTTACAAGAAATGTAACTAGTAACTGTAATTAGTTACTTTTAAAAGTAACGTTACCCAACACTGTCTGTCAGTGATATTGTTGGGAGATCCAGGAGTGAGCGGGTAAAAAATGCAGCCATTGTCGTTGCGTTGACAGAGAGACAGGAAGTGAACCTGGTGGCTGAGACGGTGGAGCGGAAGTACGTGGCATATAGCCAATTACACAAATTCAGCGACATTAGGTGCTTTCGGCCATAGACATAATATGCTTTTGACATGGACTGCGGCTGCATGAAACGACCTGCAAGAGTAGCCGCTTGCAGTCGGGGAGGAGTTGAAAACGGCTCTGTGAAGTCGGACATTCTAGCTTCTCGTGGTTTGCTGCGTTGATGTCAGTCATGGTCGATCAAGCACTGTTTGCTTACGTTACTTTATTTATAATTAAACTTAGTCTTTCCGTTAGTAGAAGAGATGGCCCAAAACCCTTTCTTCAACAAATGTTTTATTCAATCAAATAGTTTGGTCCGGATTTGAGCATTGGCGAAACTGAAGGTGTCAGAATAATTACAAAACACTTGTCAAAGTTGACGTGTGTGAGTCTGGCCAATCATGAAATAGCTGTGTCGTCAAAATACGCTCGGCTACACAGCCGGCAGTTCTCGAATCGATCTCACGGTACTTTGATGGCTACGTCACAGTGACCTAGCCTCGGCGCCGTCTCAAGTCGGACAAAAAGTCTAACCAGAATTCACTGTTTCAAGTCAGCCGCCTGCAGCGCTGCATGAAGACAGGTCATGTCGAATGCACCTTTTGAATATAAAAATCATTGGAATGATTGGAATCCTACCATAATTACATTTCTATCACAGATCAGTGGACAAATATATATATATTTGTTTTCATCATTAGGCCTATTTGTTTTTAACATTTCATGATGACACAGGGGAGGCACTGCCTCCCTTGTCTCCCCTGACCGCACGTCACTGGTTAACTTTCTAAAGAAGGCGCAATCGCTTGTTTGTTAATTTTCGGGTCGTACCTCCATCGTTAAAAAGTCACGTGCATCACACATCAATCTATAAACAAGGCCCTAAGTCATATATAAATACTGTAAGTGAATGTTTGATTGGTTCTTCCACCAGTAAAAACATTTGAAAAGGGAAATAAATAAATAAATAAATACAAAGATATGACAGGGGTGCTTTTATGAAATTATTGTGAAAATGTTAATCCAGATTTAGTCTTTTGGTTGTTTGAGTGTTATACTGTCAACTTTTCTCTCTCAGGGTCTGACCCCCTAAAGTCTGTTACATATCAGTTGTGGTCAGATCAGATCTGAACCCACATAAAGATGAGGATGATTGATAGAGGAGAGGGGAGCTATCTCTAATGCTAATCAAAGAAGACACTGCTAATCACAGCAGTGTCTTCTTTCATAAACTGTCAGGCTGCACATATCAGAGCTGCAGATGTGCTGATGTGTCCTATTCTCAGTCCTAATAACCCGACCGTGCCCCCAGCTCACCAAGGGCTTAGTTACTGCAGATGTACTTACTGTATGGCTGTAGACAGCAGATCTGTATGAAAACACTCAGGAAGGTAATATACATTGTGAATTACACTGATTATCATTTTACAGACATGGGCTGAGTTGAGAAATTGTGATAACTTTCTTTTAGAACGGTTCTTTCTCTCCTACTCTGTACAGTTCTATTTTGTCAAGGAGATGATGAGTTGCCCTTACGGCACACTGCCAGCCCAGAATTTGTTCAGGTTATAACCCTATCCAGCCGGACCATTCAAATATGAATATCAAATAAAATTCCCATGGTTCCCGCCTTAATAGCTTTGCCGTCCAATCACCAATTTTAATTCTGAAAACTTCTGGATACTCATGACAAGTTAAGCTAAAAGCATATACCATTGGTTAAGGGGTTAGTGGGAGGAGGATTTTCCTGTATCGTCTGCAACGGCAGCCATTGTTTTCCGAGGCGGAGCTAGAGCGGAGATCATGGAAGATTGCCTACAGCGTGAGATTTACAGCTTCGAATTGAAATCGGAGACGATATTATGATTACAGACAAGTGTCTTAATATGTGTTGTGAATATTGTCAATTAAAAGTCTAAACTTTTTACTTACGAAGCATTCGTTTGTGGGAGTGACGCGAGTTATTTGACGAGAGAATTACTTGTCCGGCAGGAAAGGCAGTATTAGCATTAGTAGCGCTGTTTAGCCTCAACTTTAGCATATTTCTGTGAAACTTGGAAAAACAACATTACCTAGCTAGATTATGTAAACTATAAGTTAAATTTTGATATCTTGTTTGGCCAATTTGGTCGGTTGTGGAAGACAGTAGAACGTTTTTTAGTTATCGAGAGGAGTAGCCAGGCATAGCGCTGGCTACTTATGGGGGAGGAGAATTCCGGTTTTCCCCATGTTACCACTAGTCACTAGAATGGTCATAACGTTTAATCAAAGTAAGATATTTCTAATCTGTTTTCGGATCTACATTGCCCACAGATGTGTGGATATTCCACCTGGTCAAAGTTTTTCTCCATCTTGTAATTAAAGTGGTCAAAATGTAAGTTGTCTGATGAGGTATGGTGGATGGAGAAGGTTTTGTAAAAAATGGCTGCCTGAAATCACCTTAATAAAATATGATTTGCCTTAAGTAGTCATATATTTATTCACATCATAAAAATCCCCTAGTTCTCCTCTTCAATATGGTATAACCTGTTTAGGTGTATGATTCAATATGACAATTCATAAAATATGAATATGATAATCATATTTCGGCAGCATATGGAATGTTCGGAATTTTGCCTCCGGCAGGAAAAGGATGTCAGATGTGACATTTTGCTGTTTGTCTTTTGCATCTCACTTCAGGATTCAATCTCAGGTCCACTGACTCACACACCTTACTGACCACTTTCGTAAACAGATTTCTGCCTGATTGCATGGATGGGCAGTTTAATACAGAGGAGTGTAAACAGTTCAACTTGGTTACACATACTACCACTTTTCTTACTTTTGCAGCAGATAACGTTTTTGTCTGCTATTTTTAAAGTTCATAAAGAGTGATATTGAAGTAAGGCTAAAACCTGCCTGAAGAAAATTACAAATACTGCTATTATTATAATTTAAATTCACTTTTCTGCTCTGAATGCTTTGGTGTAGGGGCAACATCTGCCATCTGTTGGATTGAGAACTGCTGGTCTGCTGGTTGTTTCACCTGAGTGAACACCTCCTAGCTCTAAGGCCAAATGAGAAAAGAAAGGAGATAGGAGAAAAATTGGCTTGAGGACAGATGTAAAGATATGAGATATGAGATGTTAGTAGATTGGCTTTTTGTTGGTTTCTTATGGTGACTATGACTACAAAATCACTATGCTCCTGCGTGATGCAGCAATATGCTGCCCTACAACAGTGATATCTCTCCAGATTGCTTCCTAGTGGAAACCTATCCTCAGACCATTCAATCAGATATTTTAGTCTAGGTTGAAGCTTGAATTTTAGGTTTGGGAGTGATATATGCTTTCATTGTGTGTATGCAGTGCTTAAATGCAGCGGGTGAGTATTGTCAAAATGGGACACTGTCAAAATGGGACAGTTAAACTTTGCAATGAAATACATTTTCAAGGAATACACAAAATACCCCAATAAAAGTATCTATGCATAGCTTAGGGTGTCTGTGATAAATAAAAAAAGGTCATGTGGGTAGGACGTCATATAGGGGGGGCGTGGCCTCGCGCACAATGACAGTTGGTCCAAGAATCACAATGGTAAGTGACATGACATAGCATTCTGACCTTAAACTTGTTAAGCTTTTATAAATCTAAAAACAAACAGTCAATGTTTGATACTTATATTTCTTGTAATGGTGAATACTTGTGTATCTAAATAACAATGAATACATTTCTAAAGCCTTCCACAATTTGTAAAAATGCTTGTTTTGATACTGTCCCAAATTGCCAATTGCTTACTGTCAAAATGGGACACTATATTATTGTCAAAATGGGACACAAATTTTTGTCATTTTAAGACAGGAAAACTGTTATTGGTGATCATAAAATAGTTGCTATATTAAAATAAACAATTTTTCTAAACTGGTATCATAGATGTTTTCTAAATATGTCAACTGGCTTGCTACAACTAAGTTCAGAAGAGCTAAAATATTCATGTTTTAGCTAGCATAATTCCAAAAGCTCTAGCTAGCTAACGTAGGAAAGAGAACGGCAGTAATGACCAGAGTGTAGAACAGAGATGTATATTGTTAATATAGGCTATGTTAAATATATCAATATTTTAAAATAGATTATATAAATATATCAAATAAACAAAATTCCTTACTATTTTAGAGGAACATGGCAGACAAAGCAAAGGGAACCAGGAAAGACAGGAGAAGAGAGGCAAGAGCAAGGAAAAGGCAAGGGAATAAGTACAATCAGTGGAGTGAAGACAGGATGAAAGGGGCAGTTTTGGAGTATGAAGAACAGTTAGAGGCAGGGCAGGAGCCAAAACTACGACTGCTAGCTCGTGCGTGGAATGTACCTAAAAGTACACTTCAAAGAAGGGTGAAGGGTACTGTGAAAGGCCACAAGCATGTCTCGGGGGGAAGCCCAGTTTTGATGATGGAGCAGGAAGAGGAGCTGGTCACACTTATCAAACATCTAGCCAAGCGAGGATTTCCACTAAGGAGGCAAGAAATTCAGGCCCTAGCGTACCAATACGCTGCAAAACGTAATCTAATTGGATTTTCCCAAAAAAATAAAAGGGCTGGTCAGTACTGGTTTGACCATTTCCTAGCAAGACATCCAGACTTGAGTTTGAAAAAGCCAGAAGGCCTTTCCTCTGCTCGTGCAGCTGGGCTAAATCCGACCGTTGTGTCAAAATGGTTCGATTGCTACAAGCAAGTAATAGAGGAACTAGGCATACATGATCTTCCATCACACATATGGAATTGCGATGAAACTGGAATGCAGGATCACTTTGTGTCCCAAAGAGTGGTGGCAGAAGTAGGACATGCATGCTATGAGGTGACAGCTGGTGAAAAGGGAGAGACTACCACAGCACTTGCCAGCTTCAACGCAGTTGGAGATTACATGCCTCTATTGATCATTTTTAAGGGCAAACGCTTAAAGGCTGATTGGCTCTACCAGGCACCTCCAAACACACTGGTAAGGGTTTCGGACAATGGCTGGATCAATAGTGAGCTGATGATGGAATGGGGCAGGCTGTTCGTTAAGAGCCTGCCAAAAGAAGACACAAGGCCACATCTTTTGCTACTAGATGGGCACAGTTCCCACGCGTACAATCTGACATTTCTGACCATAATGAAGGAGCACAATGTGCATGTTATGTGCTACCCATCGCATACAACCCACTGCCTACAGCCTGCAGATAAGTCCCTGTTCAAAAGCTTAAAGAACAGCTGGAATGAAGAGGGAAGAAGATTCACTCGGGAAACAGGGGGTCGCAAGTTGAGGAAATCTGAATTCTTCACCCTGTTTTCCCAAGCATGGAAAAAGGCGGCAACTGTAGAAATAGCACAAAATGGGTTCAGAGGAACAGGCATGTACCCAGTCAATCTGGATGCTATTAATGCAGATGTGTATGAGCCCAGCAAAACAACAGAGAGAGATCAACCACCTGCACCTCTACCAGAGCAGGCTGCAGCAGCACCAACAACACACACACCAGCACAGTGGGCCCTGGCTAAGCAGGCTGCATCAGCAGAGGCACCAGCACAGTGGGTCCTGGCTAGGCAGGCTCCAGAGGCACCAGCAGCATTGGCCCTTGCAGAGCAGGCCTCAACGTCAACGGCAGAGTGGGCTCCAGGACAGGAGGATTCATGGATTACTGCGGAGCTGGAGCTGAACACGTTAAATGATATTGTAACTGGAAACAGAGAGCTTGGCACAGAGAACAACCAAGAGGATGTAACCTTTTCCTCCCTGATGGCTACACCAACACGTGAGAGAGGGGCAACTAGAAAGCGTGCCAAACCCCCGACATTCAATCTGACAAGTGACGAGCATTTCCATTACATAAGCTCTAAGGCAAAGCAAGTAAGGAAAGCTGTGGGAAAACAAAACAACAACAAAAACTAAACTAAAACAAAAAGCCTCAAAGTGGAAGACGGGGAGGGTCAAGAAGCTTGCAGAGTCTGCAAAAGAAAGTATGGTGAAAAGGATGACCCAAAAAAAACCGAAGAATGGATGATGTGTGTTGGATGCCGGAGCTGGTTCCATGAGTCCTGTGGGGAGGACTTTGGGGTGATTGAAGATGGAGGAGTATTTACATGTTCACAGTGTCTGCCATGATTTGGGAGTCCTCTTATCGGACTACCATTAGCTCCATTTAATCTTTTTATGGATAGGCTATAATGTATTGGTTCCTACCTTTGTTATTATCTTACCATACAATGAATTGTTTCAAAGCTTGATTTCATAGGCTATACATAGGCCTACATTTTTGGTTTTCTTTAAAGAATAGGCAATGTTGTTGTTATTCACTTCTTATGGAAAAATAACCCATTAAATGTTGAAATGACTTCCCTTCTTCAATATCTATGTCTTTTATATCCTAATATCAGGTGTCCCATTTTGACAATGAAGGTGTCCCATTTTGACAGTAGCGCCTGCTGAACAGTGGTCTCCGGGCATTTTGTGTTTTGAGATGGAACTATTGATTCTGTGTTTTATTTTTTAAATTTTTTGATTTTGCATACTTATGTAGGGAAGTTGGTGTTTATAAAATGGTATAATGTTTGCAGCTCAGGCAATTGGAAAATTCTGTAAATTGTTCCGGAAGACAAATTTTCAAAAAGTGTCCCAATTTAACAATACTCACCCTACATCTTTCTTTTTATAAGAGCATTACTCCAATGAGTGTGTAGACTCGCTTCATATCTCCAGCGCATGTTCTGGGCTGAGAGACAAGCAGATGTGTTTCATTTATCGCGCAGGCCTATTGGGCTAATTATATTCCTATTTTATTCATATTTATCAAATTCGCCAGCGCCATTAAGATTGCTGTTGCACAACTCTGTATGAACTCTGTCGCTTATCTATCGTCATATCAACAGCCATTGTTGGTAGCAGGAGGTCAATTCAGCAACATCTGGGAACATTTCGCCAGCTGGTTTTCAATGCGCAAGGAGGGGGAGGGAGGCTGTCGTTCAACTGTGGCAAGTGGCAGTCGCTGTGCCGTCTGATTGGACGCATAGAGATTTTGGAAGGAAGAACTGAACCCCCTGCACGCGTTTACATCGCTCCATCGCACCGTCCTTAGGCAGCGAAACATAGCGGAACATTGCTTTACGGAAGGTTCTGTGGACAGCAAGTCACCGGTCCGGTATCTTTGCTGCATGCATGGGGCGACTGTCATATCAGAGCCTTTCAAAGGGCACTTTAGCAGAGTCAACAGGAAACACAGCAGCTTTGCTTTATCCTCTGAATAATTCAGCTGTATGGATTAATGGACAGTGCAAACGATTAAATCCCCGTAGTTACCCTGCAGACCTGGACTCGGGTATTGTGATTTACAACTGTTGAACAACAGGACACGGGACCAAGTTGGAACATGGAAACGAATACGCGAAAATTTACCGTCCGGAGATGGTTTTCTGTATACCTTCATAAGAAATCACGATCCAAAAACTCTAGTCTCTGCAAATTAGAGGTTTGTATCGTATTCAATTGTTGGTGGAACTAGATTACACATGCAGCATCTTGGAAAAATACGCGTTGTTGGGTTGTGTGCATGGCCAAATACTTGATTGTGTTGCGAATAGTATAATGTTTTGTTTTTTTCAACAAATCACTATTAACAAGTGTTCAGCTTACCTTTCTGTTTCCGTTATTACCAATGTTGTTGTAGGTAGGCCTACGTCTATTTTTAGCCGTCTCTCGATGAGGCTGGCCTGTCAGGTATTAGAGGCTGAGGAGTCATGCTCAGCTTGTAGAATTTCGATAGTGCACATATTTCTAAGGAAGAGTGTGATAAATTACACCATATCAAAGAAGTATGGAACGCCCGTTTAATTTGTGGACTAGCTGTTGTATACTGTAGGTGCCTTACAGTTACTGCATGTTTACAGCTATTGAAACAGTATGACAAGTGCAAGTCCATGGGTCCTACACTGCAGGAGCATTGCCTCACTGATCTGAAACTGGTCTGACATGAGATGTCCTTGTGATATATTGGCTGACATGTGACACCACGATTTGATTCCTGCTGGGAACACATGCAATGTGCTCCTGAATGACAACATGTTTGTGTGCAGTGTTTTCTTTATTAGTGTGTTGAAAGCAAAGACACGACTGTTATTCTGCATACTTATTGTTGGAATGCTGCTCCAGCTACTAAAACCAGAGCTGCCAACTCTCACGGTTCCGCCGTGTGACACACGCTTTTGCATGTTTTCACACGCTCTCACGCCACACAACCAATTTCTCACGCCAAAAAACAAATTCTGATTTTGGGCCGAAGCGCGTTGGTTCCATAGAGGTAATATTAAGTAGAGAGAGCCAACATCGTCTTCCAAGATGGCGTCCCCATTCATTTCTATGAAAAGTGCTCAGTGGCGCAGTGAAGCAAGCTAGAGCGCGAAACGGACAGCGCCATCTTTCTACTTCCGTGTCTTCCGGTCTAAACTAGGAAAAAAGTGAGCCCATAGCTTTTAACGGGCTCACTTTTTTCCTAGCTCCAAGCTGGCTCCGAGACTCGTGCACGCTTGCAAATAGCTGTACACGTCATACTTTGCGACAACCAGTCGCGAGCTTGTGAGCTGGAGCTAAGGCATTGCAGAAAACTGTCAGAATGTGGTACAAGTCCGATCAAGAAGCAGATACATGTGAACTTACGAAAACCAATACTGTAATATTATACGTGCAATGCCTATACGTTGTTCTTTTTGCTCCGTGTTTTTAGTTTGACTGCTAAGTATTGTGTTGGATTAAAGAAACTGCAAGCTTGAATATTTGGCTCCGTCGTTGTTCTAGCTCGGCAAAGCAAGCTAAATTAAGCCTACAGGCTATAGCCTACCTATTTTACTATTATAATGATGATGAGTGTTGCTTACTATTACTAGCTTATTGTTAATGCCATCGTTGTAGTGTTAACTGACATAAAGTTCTAACAATATAACGACCATAACATTGTCGTTATCAGACATGATTTATTCATCTTCGTCTTTGCTCCAGAATAACATGTTATCTACAATGACGCCGTAACATGCCACGATATTATAACTAATTATATTAGGCTATAATTAGCCTACTTTGTCATGCAATGAGAATAATCGCGTTCATTAGCCTACAAAATGGTTAAATATGCTTTAAAATAACGGAAATAAACTCTACAAACAACCGTCATGTATATGTGCAAGCATTTGTAAAACGTGCTACAATTAAGGCAGGCAATTTTAGATTACCAAGTCCTTTCTCCTTGTTCTCATTCAGCTCAGGTAAATCAGCACTTTCTGATGTTCCCTTGTGTGCTCGTCCCCTGTTAGTATCCGCGAACACGTTTCGAGGCAACTTTTCTTGACGTAAGCAAATAAATGGGGTGCTAGTTTACCTATTTCGGATTGGTTTCAAACATAGCAAAAATCTGGAAAAATTATTCTATGAAAAAGCTAGTAGTATGAGCCAGGTTCGAGTATCGAACAAAAATTATTGGGGGAGATAGTTTTGTAAATGTTGACTGGAGTTAATAGATTAAAAACGACCGGAAGACACGGAAGTCAAGTCGAAGATGCAATACCACCTACATCCACCGGGGCCGTTGCTTCAACCCAAGGGGCGAGGGGTGGGGGCTTGGTTGGTTCCTTCGGGAGAATTCACGGTGGGCCGCTCTGCCCGCTCATAAATTGGTCCAGCAGATCGCCTGCTTTCTATTTCACACACTGAATAAAACGATATGTGTTAAATTACTGTGTGACTGAATGATAAGTAAGCTAAACTAGGTTTTAATCTAAATAAGCGCATGATCAGACCATGCATTAAAAAGTGGCGTTTTCAGTTGTCGCCCTCTCTTTCTCGTGTAAGGTTGTTGCCACGGAGACAACCCTAAACAATCTTTTTTTGTTGGAGATTTAAGATGATGCGAAAATAAGCAAATGGATGGGGAAAAGATGCCAGGAGGAACTGAAAAAGGCAGGTAAAAAAGAAAGATCTGTCACTTCATAAATCCTGCAAGGGTGGGAAAAATATATTCTCAAAAGCCCTGAATCTTTCAGGTCCAAATCAAATTTGGGTTATAATGTCCGGAGAATATTACAATAGCCTATAAGTCCAACTAAATGTTTATATTAGCCTACAGAAAGCTCCAAAAACTATTTTGCACTGAAATTAATGCAAAAAATTGCTCTGCGCTCTCGCATTCATGTGAAGTTCGGATTTCACCTCGCCTCAAAACCTTGTCTAGTTCCTAGGTTCGGGTTAAGCCTCTATTTTTCGACGTATGGCTTGGCCCCTGGTAGGGGATCGGCTGGCTTTCGCCATTACACTGCCAGGCTGAAAATGGGTCCCACCTAGCAACGGGAACAGGCGCTGCCATCTTTTTTTTTCAACACTTTGTACTTGACATAGCCTATAATGCAACGTGATAAAGCAACGTAAATGTTACGTAGTTTGCACGGAGGGAAATTGGAGGGAAATAATTGAGTAACGTGTGACTTTTTTGAACAAGGAACTAGTAACGGATTAATTTAATTAAATAACTAACGCGTTACGTTACTTTTGGCGTAACAAAAGTAGTCTGACTACTGTAACGCGTTACATTGTAACGCGTTACTCCCAACACTGCAGTTGGTAGTGGTCACGCTTGGCAAGTCGGAGGTCGTGCGATCGTGTCCCGTGAGTGGTGAGCGAGCCTTGTCGGACGGAGCGTGGCTACAGCCGTTACATACCCATCACATAAGGCATTGCAGTGGAATTAGAAAACTGGCAGAATGGGGTACAAGCCTGATCGAGAAGCAGATACATCATGTGAAAATCAATTCTATTAGTACTGTATAGTATCACTTTCACGTGGTATTTAGAAATATAGGCCTATTCTAGATGGAACATACGTTCCATATACGACTCAGACTCATCAAATATACGTTGTTCTTTTTGCTTTGTGTTTTTAGTATGACTGCTTAAGTATTGTGTCAGATTAAAGAAACTGTAAACTTGAATATCTGGCTCTGTCGTTGTTCTAGCTCGGCAAAGCAAGTTAAATTAATAAGCCTATAAATATGTTACTATTATAATGATGATCTGTTACTTTACTATTACTAGTTTACAGTGATTGTTAATGCCATCATTGTGGTGCTGTTGAGGTCAGCTTTCTCTAACTGACCAAGGTTGCTTAGGCTGGGCGAGAGAGAGACACTTGTCAAATGAGGTTCAAGCAGACCGATTTATTGTGGTACAATAATCTCTGAATGGCAACATACACAACATGAGATTTCTCCGCTCAGAGATAATCTAACTAATTACCCAAACTGCAGCACCCTTTATACAGTTTCTAAATGCCCCATAGACAGTTTCTAAAGTTAACCTGGCTGAATGCAAGTTTGTTCTAACAGGACAATCCTTTAAAAGCACACATCATGACGTCCAAGGTCCTTCTGTAAGTTTACATTAGCTCCTGTCTTTGTTTGTTCGTTCTAACCATCAGGTTGCCCTGACATTTAGCCAGGGCAACAGGCAACAGAACACAAGATTGTATTTTCCTATCAAGTGATATCAAACTAGAGACCATAGATTAAACAATGCAGTTTTTGGGCCACAACAGTGTTAACTGACATAATGTTACATAACCATAACAATATTGTGGTTATCAGACATGATTTATTAATCTTCGTCTTTGCTCCAGAAGACGTCAACAATCTATAATGCCATGATTAACATGCCTTAACACGCCACAATATCACTTATTATATAAGGCTATAATTACATTTGTCATTCCATTAACATTACAACGTTCATTACAAAATTGTGAAATATTCTTGACGTAAGCAAATAAATGGGGTTATAGTTTTGGAAATGGTATCTAATCAGAAATCCAATACCACCTACATCCACCGGGGGCGTTGCCTCAAGCCGAGGGGTGGGGGTCTGGATGATGCAGTTCAGCTTTCCACACTGCAGAGCCCTTCTACGAAGAGCCTTGTACTGAATTTGGTTGCAGTTCCACCAGAGTTCCACTGGGGGCGATCGCCAGCATGAGGCAATGAGTGCAAAATGAAGAGTCTATGGAGCTAGATGGCTAAATTTGGATTTTGGAGGGGTATAGCTCCATAGACCTCCATTCATTCTACACTCACTGGTGAGCGCCCTCTAATGGAACCAGAGTGGAACTGCAACCAGTTCAGAACCCGGAAGTTTCCAGAGTGGCAGTTCTCCCAATAGACATAATAAAGAGTAGACGCAGCATCGACCGCTACTGCCTACTGGCGCTGACGAGCCGTGGGGCCGCCATCTTGGAACGGGCAACCACTCCACTCAGTGTAATCTGCTTGGCTGGGGCAATGAGCTGTCAGCGCATTTAATTAATCATACTGAACTGAATACCGAACTGATTTCCACGCGGTTTGCTTTGCTGCAAAGGTCATATATGTAGCTATGATACAGGACATGGTTATTCTTTTCACAAAATACAACCAATAGTATGGTAATGTTAAATCTTACTTGTGAAAAGTAATCCCCCGAGCCCTGTTTGCGATTGTACGCCGATTTGAGCAGGAATATGCTGCACAGTGCTGGCATCTAGTTTACTCTGATGCTCCGCAACTAGGAATTTGCCCTGTCCAAGATGGCGGCCTCATTTCTCGTGCCCAGCAGCCAATGCGGCGTCTACTCTTTATTATGTCTATGGTTCTCCCCATATTAGACATTCTCTGCGCACTGCCTTATTCGAAATCTAACTACCGTATTTCTTCGATGAAACGACGCAGCGTTTATTACACAATGTTCGTTTTTGGGCGGCTTTTAATCCAAGAAATACGGTATTCTAGGCTAGCTGTGCTAGCATGCTAGTGTGTTTTAAGACAAACTTGCTAGTTCTTAGCTAGTTTGAACAGTACGGTCTTCTAAATCACAGATTAAGCAACAAGAAAATGTCAATGTTAGCTAGACTAGCTAGTTCTATCTCATCTGCTTTTTATTAACGCTGATTTGGAAGGAATGCAAGAACAGCTAGATGTGTAAACTAGTTTAGTGTAAACTAGTTTAGCTTGCTAACGCAAGAGCACCTGCCTCCAGTTTTTTCAATAGATCATTTAGACAGGCGTTAGCAATAGGCTAGCTTTTCGTAACCTTTCTATGCGACTAACATCTAGTCTCTAGCTAGTCATTTGCTAAGTAAGGTATGTTGATGTGTATTTGAAACGTATTTAGCTAGCAGTGGGCCCCTAGTGCAACACAAGAGAATGTTCATTAAAATGACATGCTGCAATACTGCATTTCTGGGACGGCATTAATCAAGGTTGGCGTTTATTACACAATGTACATTTTTGGTGTAGCGTTTATTCGAGGGCGGCGCTTAATCTAAGGAATACGGTATTCTAGGCTAGCTCCCCTGCGAGGGGGATCGATCAAAGGATATTTTTTTATTCATTTCAGATTTCATCTTTCAACCTTCAGCATTCCAACGCATTTTCTGCAGGAAATGTGTGACACCCAAGATGTGTGATCACATTTTTTTAGTTGGTTTTGTTAGTTTTATTTTTGAGCAATGTTTTGAAATATGGGTCATAGGGGCCAATTATAAGAAAATTCGTGAACATTTCAGTGTTGTTGCCAGTAGGAACTAATGTGGCGCTGTGTTTCCATCGGGGACTCTATTGGCAGGCGGGTGTCGGTGCTTCCTCAATTTGCTGAGCGGCGCGAAAGCAAGAAGAAGCACTGTCGCCAGATTCTCAATTATTTTCCTGTTTTCTATGGAACGCCGATTTAGTCAAAATTAAATAAATAAATAGATCTGTAAATACATATATAAATACATAAATATATAAATATGGCTATGAAATAAAGCCTACAATGTAAAAAGATGGCAATAAATATATCAATAATAAATGTATTTATTTAAAAATGACATTTTTGTAAAGACAACATTTATATATTTAGTGGGACTTTTATTTCCTAATGCCACATTTATTTATTTTTTGAGACTTTTACACTCCACATTTATTTCCACATATAGTACCACTCCACATTTATTACCCCTCCACATTTATTTCCGATCTCACATGCAAACGAGAGGGGCGTGGTTATCTTCAGACCAACGAATGCTGCACAAGATCGAAGGCAGATAGGGAGCTATGATAGGGACACCTAGATTCGGTAGATGAAGGAAGACATGGTGTCAGAGATCGCTTGCTGGCTTTATAGATCAAATTGATCAGCATGGCTTGTCAGGATATATTATTTTGGCACACATTGTAGATTTTGTAGAGGTTGGGCGGATACGTGCTCTACAGAACATAGATATTGACCACAAAGACTTATCGAACACCGTGTTCGTGTGCAAGACGGCAACTGTAGAAATACACCATGGGGCTCAACATAATCTTTCTTAGGGTTAAGAGTATTTTGATCGTAAGCTATTGTCTGGGTTCACAGTGACGATTTAAGTCATTTGTAGTTTCATAAGGGGTTATGGTCTTGGGAAATTTGGCTATTGCATCAAGACAACCCCAAATACGTGATTAGCCTACACATTCGGGTATTTTCTGGTGTGCTCACGATAACCAGTTGTTTTCGATGAACCCAGGCCATACAGAATGTTGCCTGAATTTGTGACTAAAAGCTACATACATGAGCCTACAGCAGCAAATATGAGATGCGACTTGAAAATCGTCAATAATGTTGAATGTTGTGTGAATTTGTGACGATTCTGGTGATAGAGGTAGATGTCCCTGTCTGCCTTCGATCTTGTGCAGCACGCGTTGGTCTGAAGATAATGAAGGACTAAAATGATTGTGTCTATTCCAATAGGCTTATGTAATGCTAGTTTTCAATGACACAAGTCTGTGTTCTAGAAAGAGTGGTCTGGAGTCGCAGAGGTCCGATAATATCAGCTTTAATGCAGCAGTTGGAAATCAACAGTACAGAGCTCTGGGGTTGTCTACATTTCCCTACCCGCAACAGTTGTTCGGGCTGGTTCACTAAGTCCAACTGGCTCTCACTGTCCCTGCCCCAGGATATATAATACAGTGCAGTATTACAAAATGACACAAAGAGGGTTGAGCTTTCTCATGCGTCAGGGAGTTGTTCTTGCTGGCGTGCCCCACGCTCGGGTGCCATCTCAGCCCGGCTTCAAGGTTGCTCCTAAAATGAAGAGATTAGGACACAAAATACAGCCTGTTCCCCACACCGTGTGTGAGACACAATGTTTAAGCCTAAGCAAACTTCGAAGTTCATAAAACATTACTTTAATAAGCACAATATATTCTTTAAGACATGCATCCTTTATAAAGTTGTACGAACATTGTTCCTGTTGCCATATCCACTGGTGCACAGTGCCCGTGATGCATTGGGTGGTTAAGATGCCACACATACTGATAACTTGAACTAGCCTATAGATAATGATAGCCCTTGATAGAATTGGTGGCACACAGATGTCTGGAATTATAGAAGGTACGCAGTGCCCGTGATGCAGCTGGTGATGACAGTTCATGTATTGTGCTGTAATGTATTGTACATTCTTTAATAACCACTCCCCTCTCGTTTGCATGTGAGATCGGAAATAAATGTGGAGGGGTAATGTGGAGGGGTAATAAATGTGGAGTGGTAATAAATGTGGAGTGGTTATATATGTGGAAATTAATGTGGAGTGTAAAAGTCTCAAAAAATAAATAAATTTGGCATTAGGAAATACAAGTCCCATTAAATAAATAAATGTTGTCTTTACAAAAACGTCATTTTGAAATAAATACATTTAGTATTGATATATTTATTGCCATCTTTTTTAATTTTTAGGCTTTATTTCATTGCCATATTTATATATTTAGGTATTTATATATTTATTTACAGATCTATTTATTTATTTATTTTTGACTAAATCGGCGTTCCATAGTTTTAAGGTTTGAACTTATAAAGAAATCGATTAAATAACGATGACATATTGTTTAGCATTAATCTAAATGTTACAGTTTAGAATGTTACTGAATAATTTGTATGTTTGATATGTATTATCTGAAATTGTTTGGGTTGTGTTGGATGCGGCCGAATATTATGGCGCGGGCAGCAACTGGTTTTGTTAGTAAAACCGAAACATGTTTTACTTGTGGCTCAGTTACATTTCATGTTGAGAAAATACTGTTTCTGTTATGATATTTGTATCTAGGAGATGTGTTTTTGTTATGGTGGTTTGACGTATAAATGTTGTCAGAACTTAAAGTAGATTTTGCTAGCATGTCGTCTACCAAGTGTAAGCAAGCTAGCCATTGTGTGTTCGTCTTTTGTTGGTACCACAGTCGCGGTTAAAGTATGGAACTCCAAAATCCAATTTGCTAGAGGAATGGAAATGTATGTTTTGTTGGAGTATAGTCAAACACATGTATTTCGTTTTATTTTTGATACTTCATATGAATATGTATGTATGTATTGTATTGTCATATTGACAAATAAATAGAAATTTGCTGAGCGGCGCGAAAGCAAGAAGAAGCACTGTCGCCAGATTCTCAATTCTTTTCCTGTTTTCAGGATACTCTTATCTGCCTATGGGTCCTCTGCCTGTGACCTGTAACAAATGCACTTTCTAGTTATTATTATTACTCTTCCGACCACTTTTTTTGCCGCCTAACTAGTTTCAGAATCAGAGAGTGTTTTATTCGCCATGGACGTTTGAACAGACAAGGAATTTACTTTGGCAGGACGGTGCTGTTACGCCTATTGGAAGATCCGGGCCACGACGCTTACTCTCTCCTGAATATTAGGGATACGTAACGACGCACACCTGTGTACTCGGCTGTAGCCAATGATGTTTATGTATTTAAGGGGAGAGTTTGTCATTTGTTGGTTATTGTCACGTTTTATGTTCAGAGTACATGTTAGACTTCTCTTGAGAGCTCTGCTGGATGCGAGCGTTATATTTTGTTGTTCTGTACCAAGAATAGGCTACCTAAGTTTGGGTGCTGTTTTTGTTTTGCCGATGGACTTTCCATTAAACTACAACCTCCTGCATCATACCTCTCAGTTTTTTTGTTCGACCCAACTATACTGTGACAGGTTCATACATTAAACATATAGGAATCTTAAAACTTAAATATGTGGTCTAACTATACTAAAGGTACAAAGTCTTAACTAATACTAAAGGGATTTAGAATTAAAATGTAAAATAAAATATAAAGTAGCCAAATCATTTACAATTTAAAAATACAAAAAATACAAATAGAACAAGCGATACAACTAGTACAAAAGATACAAATAGTGCAAATTGCAATGTGGCAAGGTGTCATTGTGCAGATTGTGATTAAAGTCAGTGTGAGCCCTTGGCCTTGTTGAAGAGGCCAACAGCGGATGGGAAGAAATTGTTTTTGTGGCGTATGGTGTTGGACCTGATGGACTGCAGCTTTCTGTCGGAGGGGAGTGGCTGAAACAGAGTGTGTCCAGTAGGGGTGCAAAACGTAACTGAAAAAACGTAACCATTCCACACACTACCCACGGTTTGGTTTTGACATGTAAGCCACAGAAAACGTATTTTTTTTTAACACAACCGAACACCCACAGAGCAGTGTTGCCAATTTAGCGACTTTCTCGCTATATCTGGCGATCTTTCCAAACCCTCCTGGCGACTTTTACGTTGATGGAGACTTGCTGGTGTTTTAGAGATTCTGACATGAAAGCTCCGATCGCAGTACTGTCCTCAACGAGCAGCAGGTGCTGCCAGGAGCTCCTCCGCAGTCCCAAAGCACTCACAGGTGGTCAGTCTCACTATAGCCTCGTGCAGCACTGCTACTTCCCTTACTGAGGAGTTGGCAACACTGCCTGAGAGAGGCAAGTCATACGAAGCTCGGCGCGTGTAAAGTATGCTAACCAGAGCTATTCCGTAAACTTTTTTATTGGATACGGCACCTTTGTCACGATGCAAAATGATTTGCCTAAATGATTTTTTTTTACTGATTGTGTAGTGTTCAATGTTGTTATAGGCTATGTCTTGTTAGTCTTTATTCCCCATTGAAGTTCCACAAAAATCTTGTGTTTTTCGATGCGTTTTGAGGTGAATTTTCAGGTTAAGACAGAGGGGGAGGCACTTCAGGTGACACTTGCGCTTGTGCTGGTTGAGTAGGCTAGCTGTTAGCCTCGTTTCCCTCAAGGGAAAAATGTCAAAAAGACAACAAAATGTGCTTAACTTTTTCAAATAAGTCCCACAAGTAGCCTGTGCTGTTGGCAAGGGCGTAGGTTTGGTTTGAACATTGGTGGGGACAGGTTTACCATACACTATTTTGCTATCGATGCTCCTACCTGTTGCTAAAAGCATGAGCAGAAAGCGTTTGTGCAAACACACTCACACCCATACACAAGATACTGCGTTAGGCTACATACAGTAGGTCAGAAGTGTCAACATATATTCAGGTTTATTCAGAGTTCTGTAACAGTAGGCTACGTACATCCAGTAGTTAACTAAACTTATTTCTGAAGCTAATATTAGCTATATAGCTCAATTTAATAATGGTTTGGCTTGTCTTCAATGTCATGGACGTCTTCGCTGCTACCCTCATCTTCACATGAACTGTCATTGCCCCTCTCAATGTCAAAAATCCTTCCTAGCATGTGGACCAATCTCCTTAAAAACAATTAAAATGACACATGTAGCTACACTATCAACTAATGTATACTTTTAGAACCAGCTAGGCACATTATTCAATCTACAGTAGATTGTTTGTTGAATCCACGAATTTTGTAAAGTTTTTTCACTATTTTAATCACTTTAAATCCACAACTGTGACCCTGTAGCTCCAACTGCCTCTTCCATGTCTGAACTGCTGCCTTCCATTGCTTCATTTTCCTAATAGAAATAGCAGTTTGTTATGACTATATTAACAAATCCTTTTAGTTTGCAGGTATAGCTAGCATGGCTTTGACCGCAACTACGGCATATTCAAGACAAAGAATGTCCGATAGCTAGCAAGCAGACAATTCCGTAGTTGAGTTCTAGAGCTAGCAAAGGCTCGTTAACGTTAGAGATACTATACATTTTCAACAATAATATACAGGAGTGTAATATAATTCGATTTTATAGTTTTTTATTCACTCAATGTTAACTTATACCTCACAGGAGTAGCTGCCAAAAAGCCAATTCTCAGTCTCGGTTCGACGCTCACTTGACCACCGTTAGCTGACTGGCTGACACGTTGTGATCAGCGCTCTCCTGCCAATCAGGAGTAAAGCTGACCTTGAGAGTTAACCAATTGTGGAGCAGAACATTTTAAAATAATGAAAAATATATATTTAGACTCGCAATTATTGGTAGGGACATGTCCCTACCGTCCCTACCTAAATTTACGCCTATGGCTGTTGGTCATGGTCACGTGATGCACTGTTTGTCTCATCCAGTACGTTTTTTGGTTAATTTAATCCGATGGATAATTGCTGCTTGTAAAAGCGATTGTTGCAGTGTTTTATTTTTAACGTTTCAGACCCATGCAGTGCATGTTCTGAAATTAAAATATACATTGCCCTGATGTACAAGCAGGTTTTTTTTTGTCAGAGAAGCTATGTAGGCAGTGTATTTTCTGTGTTTCCTCCAACCCCCATTTTGAGTCGCCTGATTCACCCCCCCTTCTGCGCTCCGGGACCTCCCACTTCTACGTCAGATATATATAAAATACAGAGAAATTGTGAAATGCTAATGTTTTTTTCTTTCCCCTAATTTGCTAAACCAACCGAACCGAAACTGTGACCCAAAGAACCGTGGGCTTGTTGAATTGTTGCACACCTAGTGTCCAGGGTGGGAGGAGTCGGCTGCAATGTTCCTCGCACGCCTCAGGGTCCTCAAGGTGTGCAGGTCCTCGAGGGAAGGCATATTGCAGCCGATCACCTTCTCAGCAGTGCGAATGATGCACTGCAGTCTGCTCTTGACCTTGGTAATGGCAGCAGCGTACCAGATGGCGATGGAGGAGGTGAGGATGGACTTAATGATGGCTGTGTAGAAGTGCACCATCATTGTCCATGGCAGGTTGAATTTCTTCAGCTGCCGTAGGAAGTACATCCTCTGTTGTGATTTCTTGATGAGGGAGCTGATGTTTAGTTCCCACTTGAGGTCCTGGGAGAGGATAGTACCCAGGAAGCGGAAGGACTCCACAGTTGACTGGGGAGTCGCACAGAGTGATGGGGGTGAGTGGGGCTGTTTCTTTCTGAAATCCACAACCATCTCCGCTGTCTTAAGAGCATTGAGCTCTGAGTGTTTCTGGCTTTACCAGGTCACCAGGTTGTCAACTTTCCACCTATAGTCAGACTCATCCCCACCAGAGATGAGCCCAATGAGGGTGGTGTTGTCCACAAACTTCAGGAGTTTGAGCCCTGAGGAGATTTGGTGCAGATGGACTGGTAGTCAGAGACTTGTGTTCCCAGCATAACGCACTGCTTCCTGTCAAATAGGAAGTCCGTGATCCACCTGCAGGAGGATATACTATATAAAGGTTCTGTCTCTTTTCAGCAACATTTTACAAGTGAAAGATTACAGTACATGTTACGCCACCGGTCACTAAACCAGTCATGTGTCTGCTGTGAAGTGTGATGAGATTGAATTTAAAAGTATAAAAAACACCAGTGACAACGACAACATCGGCAAACCCTGCACCAGGTCCAACAAGTCCATAGGCCCGATTTCCCCGGGCAAGTAAAAGTGCAGATCGGGCAAGTACAATTTTTCCATGGGTAAATCAGTAATTCACCGACTTAATTGCGGTACCGCCTTCTGAGTTGTAGAAGTAAAAAAATATAACGACACTGACTGCCATTTCTCTCAAAGCTTGCAATCTAGAGCAGGTGATGTTACCTTGGCTAGCTAGCTAGCTATGATGCCATAAGGTAACATTATCTGCTCTAGGTTGCAGCCATTGTTGGCTAACTTATCAAGAGCAAACACGCCATACCTCTCCAATTTAGCTTCAGGTGTCTGGCTTGATTTACGGTACTCAAACACCGAAGGGACAAAGTCGGGGCTTTTATAGTTCATTGAGGCTTCTCCTAAGAGTAAATTACACACAGATTCAACCCACGATCATTTTATCATTGTATGCAATGAATAGATGAATGTACTGAACTGGCTAGCGATGAACTAGCTAACGTTAACGGTTATAGCTAACCTAAAGTTGCAAGGCTAATATAAGTCAGCTGGATAACATTAGCTAGCTAGGGAGCCGTTTTGGCCAACTCCAGTAAGTTTATCAGATTTAAGTGACACAATTTTAAGTTAGCTAACATAAACAACATATATAAAATGCGCCCCACATATGCGTGCATTTTTTATGATGTCTTCAGTCCAGTCAATTCGTTTTACAGCTTGAAGCCACAATCTCCCCCTGTTTGCATTAAACGGTCTTTTCCCCGATGGAATGCAGTAGAAATTGAGGAGAACACTAAGCCACTCCAGAGCAAGACACATAGATGTTGTTAACGATTCCAAAGGACTACCGATTCTGTACACTAATGCTGGAAATCTTATGAATAAGCTTGACGAGCTTAAAATTGCTGTTAATATGCACGCTCCTGATCTGTGTGACCGAGACGCATTTAGTTTCTAATATTGAGGACAGTGAAGTCAGCATTCCAGGGTTCTTATGTTTCAGAGCTGACTGTGATTTCAACTTCAACTCCAGTCAAGCCGGCCCTAGCAAGGGTGGAGGCTCTATTATTTATGCCAAATTGAACCTACAGCCCAGTATCCTTAACTCTTTCTCTGCACCGGACTCTTAAGCTGTAACCATTGTGACGACCGTTGGTGCAGTGAATGTCATTCGTGTTTATAAATCCCCGTCTTTGCCTCAAGACAAGTCGGACACTATCATAAACTCGTTAAAGGATTGTGCTAAATATGAATTTTCTGCTGAAACTATTATTGTTGGTGACCTCAACCTACCAAATGTCTGTTGGAAAATCAGGTAGAGTGATTGGCCCCGCAAATACTAAAAACAACGTGTTAGCCAGCCAGCAGCGCTTCATTGATATGTTTAAAGGGGTCACTGACTGCAAAACCGTTTTTACCTTGTCATAGTTGAATAACGACAGTTCGGTGGGTAAAATGAACATACAGTGAACCTCAAAGTCCATTGACACTTATTTCCCATGCAAATCTCAAAAAGAAAAAATCTAGCTGTAGAACGGTAGCTTTTGGAAAAATCCACCCTCGGGACGTCGGGAGGGTATCGCGCATTCAATTGGCTCTGGTCTGTGTCTTTGTCACGCCCCAAAATGTACATGCAGACCAGCCCACTCACTGGTGTTCTTGCCCAGTCCGAGGTAGCGACGCTACGTTTCTAAACACATCAACATACCTTACTTAGCAAATGACTAGCTAGACTAGCTGTAGTCGGCATTAGAAGGGAAGCTTCCAAAAAAATTGCCAGAAAACGAAAGCAGTCTAGCCTTTTGCTGACGCCTGTCTAGATTATCTATTCGAAATAACTGGAGAAAGGCTGTGCTAGATACAGGATACGTTAGCATTGCTAATAACTGTTATTGACAAAATCATACTACAGTTTGCGGTTCTGATGAACATAACTAAGGTCGGAACGCACCTCTTTTCAGCAACAGCTTCATAGCAAATCCTGCTTTACATATTCCCAGGTTTTTAAAACCGTCCTTGGTGAAATGGTTCGCGCAACTGCACAGAGATCTTCTATGCTACGGTATAAACAAACATCAGCCATAACCGTCTAGTCAATGTTAACTAGACTCAAGCTCATCTGTTTTTCATCGGTGATTTGCAAGGAATGTAAGAACAGCTAGATAGCGAAAACACCTATACGGTAGGCATGTAAACCAGTTTAGCTTGCTAACGCAAGAGCATGAATGTGTTATGATTTAGCCTAGTTTATTGGCAATTGGATTTACGTTATTTCATGTTCCTGACTATGTTTCATTCAAATAAATAACCCGTGTTGTTATGTAAATCTACAATTCAGATGCATGTTTGTCCAGATCTATTTTTCAGTAAGATAGCTAGAGCTAACTGAAGCTGTGTTGAATCACGATAGTTTGTATGCTAAACTGTAGTGCTAACGTTACCCACCAAAGGCGATTCTGTTTGCTTCGACAACAGACGTGGAAACTACCGTAATCATTTCAAATTATATCTAGTCAATCTGTTGAAAACAGTGTTGTGTAGACACAATAGATTTATTTGTACGTTTTTATTTCAAGTCGCCACCTTCTTGTTTCAGTGAGTGCTGTTGGCCGTCTTTGCTCCGCAGCTTCGCTCGTTGTAAACCAACCAATCAGCGCACAGCTCATCTAAATACCAATGATATAAGGGAAAAAGCTAGCGTTTTTTCCCGGGAAAAAAATGCTGGATGTAAAAGAGGGCATAGAAAAGCACCCGGGCCATTTTCAGCCAAAACAATGTTACATACCCTATTCGGAGACCTTAAGGAACAGTGTTAAATACTCAAAAAACCCAGTCAATGACCCCTTTAACAAGATTGGCTTCTCATGGCACGTTACAGACTTCATCACTAGGCAGAGGTTGGTTGACAACACTCTTCAAGAAAGCACTATAGACCAAGTTCTCTCAGTGAATCAGGCAACTGTTGACAACATTGAGAAAAAAGCTGCTCTGGGGAAAAGTGACCACTTGTGCCTTCTTGTGACACTTGCGATTCCTTGTGAAGGAAAATCACAATCACAAAATCACCGTTCTCAAAAAGCTCAAAACCTCTCTGGAAATGGGACGACACTTGGTTACGTGTACATCATCTAGCACGTATCGATATCTCTAAAGCAAGTTAACGAAATTCGCTAACTGTAGACATGCTAGTAAGAGAAATGCGGGACTGTTGTGCAAATCAACACTGTAACATTATCGTAGCAAAGTAGCGATTTTTAAAAAGGTTTCAATTAGGAAAATGGTTGCAAATATATATGTACAGGACTGTTAATAGCACAAAACAAGACTTAATTTTTTTTTAATCAATTAATTAAGCCGCAAATATATCATTTATCGGACTCTCGGGATGATCTGGCCGCCATTGTTGCCGGTCGCGCAGTATTCGCATACCCCTAGGTATAAGTAAGGTCTCGATCTCACTTGGTTTCAAGGGGTGTATACCCCTTCGTCTTAGCCCTACCCCTAGCTCAAAAAGAGTATTGGGACACCACTAGGTCTCACGTGAACGCGCAAGTCTAAGTTGACGTTTACCCAAGTGAGACTTATTCGTCTTAGCGAGACTTGCGTTAGCGAGACTTGCGTTAGCGAGACTTGCGTTAGCGACGTTGATGGAACACCCCCCAGGTCATCATATATCTCTGTTTACTGGATTACAGGGCTTGACATTAACTTTTTGAGGCACTTGTCCTTTGGACGAGTACATTTACATTTCACTTGTCAATGCACAAAAGTCACTTGACCCCCATAGCTTTAAATAGCCTGACCAAGTGATCGGGCAAAACTAGCCTGGCTAACGGAGGTCGCTGTCTCAGGAAAATTAGTAATGAAACAGGCTCGGTTAAAGACATCCAATATACTGGCTATCTTCAGCAGGCTCGTTCCTGGAGTGAAATACAACATTGTGCACACTGCCAGTGAGCGACGAGTCTGACTGAGGCTAACGTCAACAGTGTAGTGTAGTGTGTGGACGCAATCTCACACTCAAATTGCCAGTTTAAACAAATCACAAAAATAATCGGAATTTTACAGTTTTACAGTCAATTCGACATCTAAAAGCAGAATTCCCATATCCCTTGAAAGCTGACCTGCTCGACTTTTTAGATGTCGAATTGACTGTAAAACTGTAAAATTATGAACTTTGTGACATGACGCGAAGACATGGCTGCCGCTCCACAATGCGGTCTGTACCAGGCGACATTCTCACTCAAATGTCAAGACTTTCGTGACCCAAATCAAAATTCTGATGCGACAGATCAATGGGGAATCGCTTTTTCTCTCTCTAAGGCTGTCCTCCTCTGACTTTTTTATCTTTTAAATGTAACTATTTGTATGATCCGTGTGGTCCTTTTGCCGTTTTAAATGCTATCCTTTCCCGGCTTTCTGCAGCCACGCTGCGCGCGCATCCTGAATGTTTACAAACATGAAATTGGTCTATAGGACAAATGTGTGGAGAGCAATATTCCTCTCCAATACATACAGCTAGCCGGCGTTACAGTTATAAATATCTGGATACTGATTACAGCATCTTGATGCTGTATGTTGTGCACATGACTAGTTTTGAATGAACATGTTAAATCGTGATATCTTGTTTTGGCTTTGTTGAATATTTTTATTTGTAAAAAAGGCTGTGTTTTTACATTGAAGTTTAATGAATAAAAGTTATATTTACCGGTAAATGACAGGCCGTAATGTAATATCACAGATATATCTTGTACATTTTGTACTGGAACGTGTCATAACATGGGTTTATAATGTGAACGTACCCAACGTACATGTTTGTACATTTACAAATCGTTTTTCCCCCCGCAAATCTGGTTTATTCAGGATAATAGTACACATTTAAAATTAGAAATGCTGTTTTTTTACAGAGAAGTTCAATTAATAAAAGTAACATTTACCGGCAAAGCACAGCCTGTAATGTAACATCCCAGAAAAATCTTGTAAATTTGGTACAGGAAAATGACTCATATTTTACAGTTAATTAATGTTAACAGAAAAATATATTTTTAACTGTAATTTAATGGGTTAAATTTGGCGTCCCAGCTGCCAGATTGTTCCTTACTAGTTTTTCTTTTACAGTGTAGCATAACAGTACCCATCACAGAGCTCCCTCAAGGCATGTACCCAGTCTGCTGCACACATGTACCATGGCTTTATCTGTATTGAGCAAAACCAAGACCATATTTACTGGTGATGTGGCTGTAGTTGCATGGTGTAATGAAAAAACTACTCTTGATAACAGTCTTCCTTACTGTGGTGTGTGTGTGTATGTTTTTAGGACGACAGTATCCTGAAGGAGATTGAAATCTCCCACCATGTCAGAGAAGGTTGTGAGAAGGCTGATCCTTCTCAGTTTGCACTGCTCAAGGTTTTGGGGCAGGGCTCCTATGGAAAGGTACAGTATGGCTTCCCTTCCTCTCTGTTTTCTGTACCTGTATACACTTAATATTTTTCTGAATTTGTTATCAATGACTGAAATAACAATGTTAAAGCAGATACATTTATTTTCTTGTGAATGTTGGTTTCCTACAAAGCTCTTAGTCATCAAAGACATAATTGAACAAACATAATTCTGAATGTATTTGTCTATCCAGCAGTAGCATAGCCACGAGGGGGCCTGGTGGGGCCTAGGCCCCCTCATTTATATTACGACCCCCCAGATAACTGATTTATTACAATAACAAATGAAGGAATCGTTGATATAAAATAAAATATATAATTATTTATATATATGTGTATTTATATATATATATATATATATATATGTGTGTGGCTCTAGGGGGTATTCCATCAACGTCACTAACGAAAGCTGCGCTTACACAAAAAAGTCCCACTTAACAGGCAACGCTAATTCAAGCTAGACCTCAATAAGCTTAGATTGTGCGCGCACACGGAGAACCGAAGCAGCCCAGATCCGTAATGACAGTAATCACTGGCCAATATTCTCAACAGGAGCTTGAGAATAAATGCCCCCCCAAAAAATGTGACAGTAATTGAACATTTTATTTGGAGGTTATGTATAAACATACCTGCCAACATTTGACTAGCAAAATCCGGGAGATTTCGGCGGGGGCGGTGTGTGTGTGTGTGGGGGGGGGTCATGGATGGCAGAGACATTAAAGGGGTCACTGATAGCAAAACCGATTTTACCTTGTCATAATTGAATAACGACAGTTCGGTGGGTAAAATGAACATACAGTGAACCTCAAAGTCCATTGACACTTATTTCCCATGCAAATCTCAAAAAGAAAAAATCTAGCTGTAAAACGCTAGTTTTTGGAAAAAGCCACCGGGGTGTCGCGCATTCAATTGGCTCTGGTCTGTGTCTTTGTCACGCCCCAAAATGTACATCCAGACCAGCCCACTCACTGGTGTTCTTGCCCAGTCCGAGGTAGCGACGCTATGTTTCTAAACACATCAACATATCTTACTTAGCAAATGACTAGCTAGACTAGCTGTAGTCGGCATTAGAAGGGAAGCTTCCCAAAAAATTGCCAGAAAACGAAAGCAGTCTAGCCTTTTGCTGACGCCTGTCTAGATTATCTATTCGAAATAACTGGAGAAAGGCTGTGCTAGATACAGGATACGTTAGCATTGTTAATAACTGTTACCGACAAAATCATACTACAGCTTGCGGTTCTGATGAACATAACTAAGGTCGGAACGCACCTCTTTTCAGCAACAGCTTCATAGCAAATCCTGCTTTAGATATTCCCAGGTTTTTAAAACCGTCCTTGGTGAAATGTTTCGCGCAACTGCACAGAGATCTTCTATGCTACGGTATAAACAAACATCAGCCATAACCGTCTAGTCAATGTTAACTAGACTCAAGCTCATCTGTTTTTCATCGGTGATTTGCAAGGAATGTAAGAACAGCTAGATAGCGAAAACACCTATACTGTAGGCATGTAAACCAGTTTAGCTTGCTAACGCAAGAGCATGAATGTGTTATGATTTAGCCTAGTTTTTTGGCAATGGGATTTACGTTATTTCATGTTCCTGACTATGTTTCATTCAAGTAAATAACCTGTGTTGTTATGTAAATCTACAATTCAGATGCATGTTTGTCCAGATCTATTTTTCAGTAAGATAGCTAGAGCTAACTGAAGCTGTGTTGAATCACGATAGTTTGTTTGCTAAGCTGTAGTGCTAACCTTACCCACCTAAGGCGATTCTGTTTGCTTCGAGAACAGACGTGGAAACTACCGTAATCATTTCAAATGATATCTAGTCAATCTGTTGAAAACGGTGTTGAGTAGACAGAATAGATTTATTTGTACGTTTTTATTTCAAGTCGCCACCTTCTTGTTTCGGTGAGTGCTGTTGGCCGTCTTTGCTCCGCAGCTTCGCTCGTTGTAAACCAACCAATCAGCGCACAGCTCATCTAAATACCAATGATATAAGGGAAAAAGCAAGCGTTTTTTCCTGGGAAAAAAATGCTGGATGTAAAAGAGGGCATAGAACAGCACCCGGGCCATTTTCAGCCAAACCAATGTTACATACCCTATTCGGAGACCTTAAGGAACAGTGTAAAATAATTTATAAAATAAAAATATTTATATTATATTTGTAAAATAAAAAACCCAGTCAATCACCCCTTTAAAAAAAAATTAAGGGATGTTGTGCATGTAAGTAGCTATTTATTATGTAGTTATGTAGTCTTCAGTATATAAATAAATACACAATAACTATTGCAATAACTTATTATCAATTCATGAAAAAATATACAACAAAATCATTCTCATGAATGTACAATGAACAGTTGATGCAACTTGCACAATTCTTAAAACTACTGTTATTTTTAAAAACTATTTATTTTAAGTATTATTATGTATGTATTCACAATCACCAATTTATTATTATATATGTGTTTGTTGTGTACACAGACTATATACGTTGGAACGCGTTTATCGGTCAAGGCTGACGGATTCCCATTCAAAGTGAATGATAGGGGGCTTAGACACCTTGCAAATCCTCTGATGTATTTTTCAGTTACAATAATGGTGTTTTTACATTGTACAGTGTCTATTTCTCAGTAACTTTCTAAAAATATAATCAAAGAAAAGTCAAACAAATAACTTTTCTACAGAGTTTTGGTCCGCCATCTTTTTTTTTGAGCTTTGCGCTTTAGAGTAGTGACAATAAACGTGATCTGATTGGCTACAGCCTGTGCTGTCGTATTTGCATGAAAGGCATTTGATTGGCTGACATGATTGCGTTGCCTCTCATGATTGCGTTTCATACATGATCTGGCAACTTTAGAACATTGGACACACATTTTGATTTTATTATAAATAAAATAAGTTTGGACGTCCTGAAATACAGGAGATTACCGGGAGAAATGACAAAACGGGAGGGCGGTGGGAGATGGATCAGAAAACTGGAGAAACCCGGGAAAAACGGGAGAGTTGGCAGCTATGTATAAATAAGAAAAGGTTGTCTTATTAACAAATAGGATATGCGTTTTTAAGCTTCTTAATTTAACCCCAACGCTACTTCCTTTTATCAACAATCCAATGCAGATGGTTGGTGCTAGCGTCAATAAAGTGAGTTATATTGTCTACTCTTGTTTAATAAAATGACATTTAGCGGAAAAGCAGAACCCAGTCAACATTTTCTGCAGTTACAATTAACAAATGTAATACATTTTGTAATAAATTATGCTAAGATAATGACAGCCTACTCACAGATCGTTGGCATAGCAACTCAGCCCTTACTGCAAGGTTTAGCCAGGGGGAGAGGTGGCTAACTTTTTTACCTCAAATGTTCTACTATTTATGCAACAGGCTAAGTTAGACTAGTCTAACCTGACGATTTAAGACAGTCTAAGGCTAAGACTAGTCTTAAACTAAGTTTATGCAACTGGCCCTTGTTATAGGTATTCACGCATGGGTTTGTGACATTGTTACGTTTGTGAATGTGGCTAGCTAGTTAGCTTCACCTTTCTCCACAAAAACTTAGAATATGCCTAAACGGTCAAATAGAACGTTCAGATACAAGCAACGCATTAAGGACCAAGATACATTTTTACACCGACATTGTCTATGTACTACAAAAATTCTAGTTTTTTAAGAGATAGGTTGCGCCTTGCCAAAAGCAGGCATACCCAATTACGGAGGGATTTGTTGACAAGGAGAGGACACTGCTATTGTTCTGCCCTTTCAGCTGTGGTTATGATTTGACCAACAATCCCTGTTTGAGGAATTTCACACTTGGCTAAGGAACTGTGATCTGGTTTTGTGTGTCAATCTCAAGGTTCGCAGATCACTGGTTACAAATCAAGGGTTATACCCTTGGTCTAGTGCACGATAATGCACAAATCAAAAGCACCTCTGAAAACCCAGTGTGGAAAATCCATTGTCTGCAAAAATGTATTGAATTTAAATTTATATCATAAATATCAAGTATGTACAGCAGTGGAGTGATAAAAAGCTGCCAACCTTAATTGTCTTCCCCTCCTGCTCCTATAATATGACTTTTTGCACCATTAAATTGACTTTTTGCACCATTACTATCCTTATAGGCAACTAGTCATCATATCTTCCACTCCATGAAACACATGTTAATGCTAAGTAGTAGGCTACACAGATGGTTTTTTAATGTATTTGTGTATCCGGTGCTAGATTTTCTATGACGTAGCTGCTAGTGGTGGCGCTTGGGAAGTTAGAGATGGCGTGTTCGATTCACGGTGATGGATGCACACGGTCCGGAAAACCCTGACGGAACTTGCAAGACCACGTCTGTTACATACCCGTCACATATGTATTGTACTAAAATGCGTTAATTTTCAATGGGCATAACCAGGCGCAGTCCACATTTTTCAACATTAACATTTCAATATACAACTCATTATGGCCATTATGGAATTATGTTTTTTGACGGTGGTGGGGTTGTGCATTATAGACCCCTGTGCCTAAGCTTTTCTCCTTAATGGCATTATTTCCCCTTACATTACTACTTACTTTTACACTTTTAGTAGTTGTGAAACCAGTACTTTTATACTTTTACACAAGTAAAAAGCTTGAATTGAAACTTCAATGTCTACAGAAGTATTTTAAAACCCTATAGCCTATCTATACTTCTACTTGAGTAATGAATGTGAATACTTTAGATACCGCTGTATATTTCTATGGTGTGTATTGAGTGAGGCGCGGTGTATCGAGTGTCTCACTCAAATAATTTAGCTTAAGATATGGCGATTGCGAAAACAGCCAGGGGGTCAGCATATTTTTGTGATTTGTGTGAAACTTGGAATTTGAGTGAGACTGCATCTTGTTTTGATGTTAGCTTCAGAGTCAGACTCGGTCACACTGGCAGTGTGTAGGCCTAGTACTGTCCTAATTTCCGGCGCTTTCAAACAATCAGCAGCCAGCTTGCCTCTAGCAAACTTCTTTTGAATTAGCCATTTCCCCCTAAATTAATGTCTAATTTATTTACGTTTTGGGGGGCATATTTTCAGTTAGCAGACGGCACTGTTTGAATCGCGATTCCATCTGAAATATTGCCAGTGACAACATTTTTACAGTAGCTTGTTTCAAAGGGGGTTCTTTTGTTTCAAAGAGGGATCTTAATGAATTATGCAATATGAGTAGGCTAAAAGCTTGAAAATATCACTAGAATGGAAACATTTAATGGAACGGACCCACCTGCATCCAAGTAAGCACACCCTACAATTTCCACAGAAATTGTACGCTCTCTAGTTGTTCTAATTACATGTTAACTTGTTAAAGTCTTTCAAAATGGTAAACAGAGGCTTTGACTGCGTCCATTTGGTTATGGTTACTTTTTTCACACACTTTGTACAGGCCTACTATAGCGCAATAATTTATAAGGTGAACATAGTTTTACTGGAACTACTTATTCGCTGTTATCACCTGATAACGGACAGCCCTGCAGCCAATGAGAATCGAGTATTCACCCTGACCGTGGTATATACTGAGGTATCACACGCAATTCGATCTCTTGGCTTTCAAGCTAGGCTACCTCAGAGCCATAGAAAAAGAGAGTTGCGACACTTCCATAGACTCCCATTGTTATCGATTAATGCGGAAGTAAAGCGTGTCTCACGCGACCAATAGTTCCAAACATTGTGTTTTCCACCGTTGAACCCCATTCATTTTCAGTGTCTCCTTAGCAAGTTAGCTGGTAAATTGACAAAATCCTGCAAATTTTTACCACCACATATCAATTGTTATTAGTAGCATTTCATATAGCTAGCTTTAGATAAAGTTTATCGTAAGATTATAGCTTGTTAGATTCGAAAAGCAGTTAGAGCTAAACTTTTACTGAAGCTAGCTAGAGAGTACTGTACTTGTATCATAGCCATAAGTCACCGGATCACTACAAACAAAAGGAGTGGAAGAACATCAGACATATTGTACAATAAAATGTTTTAATGAATGCAATTGGTTACCTTGTATATTCTGTTCTATCTTGTCTTAATATTGAGCAATTGCTGGTGATGATGGTTAGATTCAACTTGCATCAAGTACTACAAATATAAGTGTTGTTAATGTGGTAAATTGTAAGTGGGCTGATGAATAAAAACAAGTTTAACAAGTCCCATTTACTTCAACAGTCGAAGGTAAGTGGAACAATATAGTCCTTGTTAGAAGGACAGAGACTGTACAGTTGGTACAGTATGGTAGCTAGCATAGATATTTCTAGCTCTGCTTCACAATATTGGGTTATGTATTATAAGTTAATGTAATACATAAAGTAGCAGACATACATGATACAACACACAGTAATCAATTGACAACCAATTGGGGTTTAAGACCATAGATATATATAAACACTAGATGTCTCGTCCGCGTTGCCGGCCAAAGGAGTCGAACGTCCGCACATGGCGGCCATATTGAAACAGGCAACTCGCTCACCCATAACATTGTGTTGGTGCTACATGTACTTTTTAAATAACCATAACTTGCTCAATGTTCAACTGATTTTTAAACGGTTTGGTTTGTTATAAACGTCAGAAATGTAGTTATGCCACTGCATACTTATATTCTATTTGTAAAAAAATAAACAAAATTAACATAAACATAATCTAAGTATGCAGTGGCATAACTACATCTAACAACCCAAACCGTTTAAAAAATCTGTAGAAAATTGAGCAAGTTATGGTTATTTAAAAAGTACATGTAGCACCAACACAATGTTATGGGTGAGCGAGTTGCCTGTTTCAATATGGCCGCCATGTGCGGACGTTCTAGACTCCGCCGTAAGACATCTAGTGTTTATATACATCTATGTTTAAGACAGCGAGCTACCGGAACCACGTGACAAAAAAATTGCTTTTTTCCTGCGTTTCACTGGCAGCGAGTGTTCACAATGTTGTATTTCACTCCATTTTACTCCAAAAACGTCAGGGAGGACTGCCTTTTGTAGATACGAGTCAGCCGAAGATAGACAGATTATCGGATTTCTTTAACCGAGCCTGTTTCAATTGGTCATTTGCCTGAGAAAGCGACTTCCGTTGGCCAGCTTCATTGAAAACCATTCAAACAGGTTGACAGCAGTGGAGTTGTTTGGAATTATAGCGAGCTACATGAACCACGTGATCACGTGTCGGCGAGATCATAGCGTGTCGCAACTCTCTTTTTCTATGGCTCTGGGCTACCTACATTGCAAACCTTGATTTGTCAACTGATATTTCCACGCTTTTATATTCACGATCCTGATCTTCAGTGCCACTGATAGTGACATATTTTGCCAACTATTTGCTTTTCAATCGCCAATCACAGAGGTAAGACATTAAAATATCTATATATATTCTAGCGTCAAAAATAATCTGACAGGAAAATGTATAGTTACTGTAACGCTAGCTAGCATTGTGATCGGTAACAGTGCTAACCCGAATGAAACCAGATCAGAGTGATTTTCCTAGTTAGCTCTAGCTACAGTAATTTGCCTCTGACAGTTTGCATTGTTCGCTAATATTTAGAGCCAGCAGTTAACCATAGCCACTCGTATTGGCTAGTTGGGCTTTTTCATATTAAAAGAACAGTTAAAATGCTAGAACAATAGCTAAAACAATAGCTACATAGCTACACAATAGCTATATAGCTACACTTTGGCTTGAAAAAATAGTTCATTACTAGAACGGCAGTTTTGAAATGTGCAATAAACTGCTAACTGAGTTTTCTCATACCTGTATTTTCAATGAAATTATGTAGGCCCTATATTAAATGACAAAGTGAAATAAAATATCACAGTGACCTATTCCAGCCATACATTATAATATTGATTGCACAGACTTTATATTGTAGGTAAATATGTCGAGTGGTTGAACGACAGTAGGCCCATCATCGTGTATGTCAAAGAAACGTTGCTAGCGGTCTCGTCTGGTAATTTGCTTACAAATACCAATTCGTAGCTTTAATTGGTTTATCAGTACACAAATTGAATAGGAAAACTAATATTAACTGAATGATATGTCAAGACTGTAATATTCAAGTTATCCAGCACTTATGGCAATTCTAGCCAGTAGGCTACAGTAAGAATTCAGGGCGTTGACGTGTTGAGCATGCTTGGCCATCTTAAATGTAAGCTTCTAATATTTTTTCAGTATATCTGGTCATAAAACGTTCTCATGACTTTCCATTGCATTTTTTGGTGTCTGTGCAATAGTTCCTGATCTGTGCTCTGCATCTCAAGAAGGCCAGACTGAGCCCTGTTGCCCAGTGACATTTGTGAAGGTAAATTATTATAAATCCGATCGTACTATATCCAATCGTCCCGCATACACGTGCGGGTTACAATACACTACACAACTGCATGATCATGTTAGCAGATTGCTTTATATCGCAGACTACAGTTTTTTCTACCCCAACTAATTTAGGAACAATTATTGTATGTGCCACCGTGTGTGTTGAATACCTGTTAGGGAGAGACCATTTTTTTTTACCAGTAAGCACACAACACGAAATGCTTCACCTTTCATGTCTGTACTGAGAATGAAGCACCTCGCCAAAGTGAAATTGTGTAACCAAGACACAATTGCATCCATTTTTTATGTTCTTACAATTCTGACTTAATAAACAAACTATAATTGTGTTCAAAATGTTAATTATTGTACAATCACATAAATATTAATTATTATATAACCCTATATCTTGTTATATTAATTAACTTCAATAGTCCCATTGAATCGACCCTCATAAAATGCAGTATATTTACATGCCATATACTTCAAGGTATCACATAATCTGTCATCTATTTCTTTACAATAACACGTTTGTGTTTGAAATTGTGTTTTTCTTTTCTAGTCGTTCCAGATCTGTGCCCACATCTCCAAGGTTCTTTTCTCTACAGTTTGGACTGCTTCTGGTTAAAGGTTGGTAATAACAAGTACAGGCTAAAGTATCCAGCATTTGAGGTATGTAAACTAACTTTTTTACTCTGTATAAAGATCCTCCAATTCTGCTCCACTTTTTCATCCCAGACGAAGCTTACAGGTTTGTAATTACTATTACACATTCATCAGAATTTCAGCCATTTCAGCAGTGTCAATACAGTCATGCCACGCAAGGGAAAGAAATCTCAGACTGCTAAGCTGCGCTGGTCTAAATTGGACCTTTCAGACCCACGCTTTCAGAGTGCAGAGCCACACACAACTGATGGTGAATGTGGACGACTGTGTAGTCAACCTAGGGTGTCATCCGCATGCACAGCTCAGTTTCCAGTTAAAGAGCACAATGGAAGTGCGATTGCCACTTCTGAAAATGACAATATTCAAGAACAATGCATCCTACAAAGTCAGATATCAGTGCAGGTGTCAACTCATCAGGGTCGTATTGGCTATGCAAAGTCAAGGAACAAGCAGTGTACATGCATGGCTCTGACATTTTTGGCATATCACAATGAGGTTGATGACCTGAGGAGAGCTGATCTTGACAATATACTACACAAGAGCAATAGCTTGTATGTCAAAACTATAAAACAGCTCAAAAGAGGGAAACGTTATAAATGCCAACACTTGACCATGGAGGAACTACCACTCAGAATCAACACTGACCAACATGAGTACAGTGTTCTTAAATCTCCTGTGGAGATGGGCCAGCGCAGACGTTCACAACCAGGCTTGGTTTCTTGATCTCTCCACAAGACTTCAGTGTCTCTCTGCGAGCGTTACACATGCCCTCCTTATCATATCACCATATTGCATTGCTGTGTTCAGAGACAAGTCTGGAAGATATGGACTGTTTGATTCTCATTGTCGAAATGCAGATGGACTACCTGACGAAAATGGAAAAGCAGTTATGATTACTTTCAAACATTTGAATGAGCTGGTTGCAAGGATTCATACGTTGTATGAATTGCTACTTACAGATTCCAGAGGCCCTATTGATGGACTACAGTATGACTTCGTGCCAGTTGCATTTCAACATGTAAGACATCTTTCAACGGCTAAGACATCAGTCGGTTTGCCATTGCTATCAGTGGAATTGGACAACCCACACAATGAAAAGCATGGAGAACAAAAACAGGATTCCCAGCCAGCAGACATTCTCTGCAGTCAATCGATGCACTATCCACACAAGGCATGTCAAAGGACAATATGTCATTTCCAAAGTTGAATGCACGGCAGCGACAAAGAGCAAAGGAAAAACAAAGGAATGAAAGAATGTGGGGTGCACACAACACCAGCAGATACAGAAGAGATGCTGATTTTAGAAATAAGCAAAAAGACAGTTCGCGCCTGAGGTATCAGAATGATCCTGCCTTCAGAAAACATCACTTAAACAAGCAAAAAGAAACTAAGCGCCACAAGTATCATGTGGATCCTGCTTTCAGAAGAAAGGAAAAAGAAGCTTTGCGCCACAAGTACCATAATAATCCTGCCTTCAGAAGAAAGCACAAAGAAGCTGTGCGCCACAAGTACCACAATGATCCTGCTTTCAGAAAACATCACTTAAATAAGCAAAAAGAAGCCATGCGCCACAAGTACCACAATGATCCTGCTTTCAGAAAACGTCATTTGCAACAATGCGTCAGTTACATGAAAAACAAGTGTCAAAGTTAAGCACGTTTTAAGATGGCCCATAAGATGCGCTGTGCCTTGAAGGTAAGTAGGAAATACAGACAATGGACTCATTCTACACGTGAATACAGTCAACCAGTGGACAACAGCCTAATGCAGACAGCTATATCCACTTTCAAGGAATGCATTAAAGCTTGCCCAACTTTTGTGTGTACAATGTGCCATCGCACCCTTTTCCCCAACCAAGTAAAGTGTTGCAATCGCAACACTTACAAGAAGAATCCACATGTTGTTGCTCTCTGTTTGACAGGGCAATATGTCCATGTGTGCAACGATCAATGTCAAGGCCCTGAACAATGCACTGCACCGGAAGAAAGAGTGGATTTGTCACAGCTGTCATTCCCATCTGAAGAAAGGAAACCAATCATCCATCGCTGTGGCTAACAACTTGGAGCTGGTGCCCTATTCCCCCAGAGCTCTGTGATCTAAACGTGCTGGAAAGACAACTTTTGGCCAAAATACTGCCATTTGCCAAGATTGTCACACTTCCTAAAGGTCGACAAGCAGTTATACATGGCGCTGTGGTGTGTGTGCCATCCGAGGTGGAAACAACGGTAAATACTTTACCAAGACCATACAGCTCATCCCAGTTATACAGAGTGAAGCTGAAAATACGTCTAGTTTACCACCAGCTGTTTCACACTGTAAACATGAGAAATGTAGTAACAGGACTATCAAAGCTCATTGACACACACCCTGACTACAGAAAAATCACAATCAGAGTTGATGACAGAACAGATGATGATGATGGGATGGACCTTGATAGCGGCGATGACACTGAAATGATGGAGGTACTTAATCGCATAGAAAGTGCTGATCTATCAGAGGTAAAGTCTGCAGCTTTACAGCCTGCTTATGAGCAACAGGAAGACCATGACCAACAACTTCCCAATGCAGAGGCTGAGAAAGCTGCACTAAGACCTGGAGTTGGCATGGACAGTTTTTTACAGCCACCTGACCTTGGAGACGAAACACTGACCTACGGGGATGGGATTTTCAGCATCGCCCCAGCACAAGGAAACACGCCTATTAGCTTTTCCCAAGTCCCAAGGCTTGAGGCAATGGCTTTCCCCGTACAGTTCCCTACTGGAAGAAATACATTGTACGAGAAAAGACAAGTCAAACTGTCCCGAGCATGTATTTCAATGCAAGGCTTTTCTGTGTTGACACTCGTTTTGCCAGAGACCAAAGCTACCTGTTTTTTGCGCAGTTTGTCACAGAGACTCACCTGGCAAAAAGCAGCATGTCAATTCAGTTAAGGAAAATCCAAGACCAAGGACGGACGGAAAATATCCTGACCTAAAATGTGCTAATGGCGTGAAACGCAAACATGGACATCCGGTACATTCTTGATGAGTATGGTTGCATCATGTACATTCTCTCCTATATATCCAAGCCAGAGCTTGAGATGAGTGACTATCTCAAAACGATAGTCAAAGACATGAGCCCAGAAAACCAGACGGAATGAGATGAAATGAAAGGTGTCCTTCAGGCTTATTCCAAACACAGAGAGGTCAGCGCCCAGGAGTCTGTGGCCCGTACGTGCAGCCTGAAAATGAAGTGAGGTTGTATTTCTACAAACGAGTGACAACGCACTTAAAATGAGTCTGCCACTTTGCGCATTGCAGAAGAAACCAGAGGAAAGTGAGAATGTGTGGATGACTGGTATACCGGACAAATACAGAGCCAGGCCTGAAACGCCAGAGTGTTAGCCTATTAAACAACATGGGAATGATCCAGAAACGCACCAGAGGGAAGCCTGCAATCATCAGATATGCTCGCTTTTCAGAAAAGAAGGACCCTGGGAACTTCTACGGAAGATTGCTCAAACTCTACCTCCCCCATCGGTCAGAGTCATCGCTGAAAACGGAAATGTTCCCCACACACCAGGGGTCTCATTTATAAAGCTTGCGTACGCACAAAACGGGGCTGAAATGTGCGCACGCCACTTTCCACGCAAAGGTTGTGATTTATAAAAAACAAACTTGACGGAAAAATGTGCGGTCTTCCACGCAAACTCTGACCCTCCCGTACGCCTACGCACATTTTGGAAACAGTTGGAATTGGCGACGCAGATGACCGTTTATATATTTTGTTTTCCTCACACACGTTTTTTTCACTCCGTTTCATCATTATCATGAAGATTAAATCCAGCAGTGTTATTCGTGCATGTACTGAGTGATTATTGTTCCATAAACACCTTGTACAATCCAACTAAAATTTTCAATCTAAATTCAGCGCTGTTTCACTATCAGATTGTCCACTACGGGAGTGCATGAGGGGGGGATGCCACGACTGCATGGAATACACAGGATAACATCACATAGGACTACCTTTAGATAACTGCAAAACAGTGTAGCCAACTAAATATATATAATATATGTATTTAATACTACTGTGCATATATATGATATAGCCTATCATATGTCAAAAACTGGAAATACAGCCGTTAAGCTCCCGTGCAATTGCTACACATCGTTTACAGTCCAAACTTTAATACTGTTCATAACAAAACAGGCATGAAGAAACGTGTGTTTACGCATACACTTTTGTTTTCAAATTGTTATCTCGCATTGCTTTTTTATTTATTGGTGCTGTGGCCACCAAATAGACTTTCGCTCCTCCACCTCGCCTACAAGAAGGCTATTTCAATGTCAGTTTCTGAGAAGTTGCGCCTTTTCGTTCTTTTCCCTCCTGACGCCATGATTAAATGCAATGTAGAGTAAGAACAATATGCAAGGGCTGGATTAGCATTCATGAGGTGCTTTGCATTGACCATTTATGGTTAAAAACGGGCGTGTTCGGGGCGGGGTAAAATGGAAATTCACGTACGCACACTTGTGGGTAGTATGTGATTTATAAAGCGAACATTGCTTACAAGTGTGCGTACGCACGGTTTTATAAATCAGATTTTTTGGGGGCGCACGCCATTTTAGGCTTTTGGGCGAACGTACACTTTTAGTAAGAATCCTGCTCACAGTTTTATAAATGAGACCCCAGGAGTTTTACAAACATGCCCATGTGAGATTACCAGGAATACGCGAGATATGCGCAGTGAATGCAATTGTTCAAATAAACCAACAGAAGTTTGAACAACACAGTAAGATAGTGGAACAAGTCTTAAACGACTACATGCAGAACGGCCCTGTGGAAGATGCTTGGAACACTTTCGCCCCGGAAGCTGAGTTGGAGAGGTTGGAATGTATAAAAGAACGAGAACAAGCAGAACCACTTCACGAGAATGAACAAGATGATGTTCCGGAGTTTACACGTGACAAGCAAACTGGGGGGAATGCATTTACTGTAAAGGCCTCACAAATGTGCCCAGATTTTGTTCTGAAAATGTATCGAAACCTTAACCGGACACAAGCTGGCACATTCTACTTGGTTCGTGAGTGGTGCGTTAACCGTGTGCGTGGCCTAAATCCTGACCCTTTTTTTTACTTTGACACTGGTGGCGCAGGCACAGGAAAATTTCACCTCATAAAGTGTGTGCATGCTGAGGCAACAAAAATACTCAGTAAACTTCCTAGACTATGCGAGGAAACCGACATATCCATGCCAACCGTTTTACTGACTGCATTTACAGGAACCGCTGCTTTCAACATTTCAGGCAACACTTTGCATTATGTCCTGAAGTTGCCACGATCCTTAAAACCACCGTACCAAGGACTTGGAAATCTCCTAGATGAAGTGAGGGACCAGCTGTCAAATGCAGAGATCATCATTATTGATGAGGTGTCAATGATTTCAAAGCCCTTGTTTGCCTACGTCAACTGGAGATTACAGCAAATCAAAGGCAGTAGGAAACCGCTGCCCTAATGACGTGCTACACATCTTTTCCACCAGCAAAGAAGTTGATAGACATAATGCTGCAACTGTGTCTGTTCTCCATTCCAATGTTATCAACATAGATGCAGAGGACTATAGAAGAGACCCTAAAACTGGAGTGATGAAGAAGCAACACCATCCCTTTAAAGGACAAAAGGACAATCTGGTTGACATGCTACAAGCAGCTGAAGGTGCCCGAATCATGGTCACCAGAAACATAGATGTGGAAGACGGGCTTGTTAACGGGAAATTTGGAAAGATTGCGAGAATAGTCACCCAGACAGAGAATGGTGCTACGGCTATAAACTCGCTGGGACTTGTGCTGGACAATCCAAATGCAGGACAAAGGTATCGGGACAATTCATCAGGTGATGCTGGAAACTTAATGTACATAGAGAGGGTAGAGGAAAACCTCAAACAAAAAGGAGTGGTTCGCAGGCAGTTTCCCGTCAGGTTGGCTTTTGCATGTACAATTCACAAAGTCCAAGGAATGACAACACAATCTGCAGTGGTTTCGTTAAAACGTGTCTTCCAACCCGGAATGGCCTACGTGGCTCTGAGTAGAACAATCTCACTGCAAGGACTGAAAATGACGGACATTGATGAGAAGAAGATATTTTGTGATCTTGCAATCACAGCATTACTGGACTCAATGACAAGAGCATCGTTGGACAGCACTATGCCACTTATCAAGTATCAACAGACCACAAACGAGGCGCAAACATTTTTGATAATCCACCACAACACGGAAGGACTACCAGCTCACATTGAAGATATCAAGTCTCATTATCAGTTAACACTTGGAGATGTTTTATGTTTTACCGAAACTCATCTCTCAGGATCTTTTGTTGCTGAAAGTCTACAACTGGAGGGCTACAATATGTTCAAACGCAACAGACACCTCTCTTACACCAACCATCCTCACATTGCAAGTAGAAGCGGAGGTGGTGTCGCTATGTATGTCTGAAACCATTACCTTGCCTGTGAAAAGCAGCACCTTCAAAATGTTACCGACGATTAAAACAGGCCTCCAAAAACAACACTACGCTCCAAAGTCTTCCAACACAGGATCTCATCAACACAACAAGAAGACGTCACGCTACAACAGCCGACCAGCCATTCAACTCTGGTGTATTTTCTAATGAAATCTTGGTGATATGAGACAGGGGGCCCTAATTTTTCTAAAACATACGAGTCTGCTAATTAGGTAGGATTCATTTTCAGATGTTAGTCATGTCCTATAAATATGTCTACTTTTTACTGTACAGCACTTTGGTCAACAAAGTGTTTTTAAATGTGCTTCGAAAATACATTTGACTGGACTTCTCTATGTTGGTTTTATTCCACTCACTAACACACACACACAAAAACATTTTTACAATCTGTTAGTGATAACTTTTTTTAAATCATGTTATTTGTGTTACATTTCAAAACTATGGATAGGACGCCTCCAACCCTCCACGTTGTCTGATCAAGTGGGCCTGTGCGGCACTGACAGACCAACGTAATCCTATGGATAGTACGCCTCCAACCCTCCATTTCACGTTGTCTGATCAAGTGGGCCTGTGCGGCACTGACAGACCAACCAGCACTTCTCATCCTATGGATAGGACGCCTCCAACCCTCCACGTTGTCTGATCAAGTGGGCCTGTGCGGCACTGACAGACCAACCAGCACTTCTCATCCTATGGATAGGACGCCTCCAACCCTCCATGTTGTCTGATCAAGTGGGCCTGTGCGGCACTGACAGACCAACCAGCACTTCTCATCCTATGGATAGGACGCCTCCAACCCTCCATGTTGTCTGATCAAGTGGGCCTGTGCGGCACTGACAGACCAACGTCATCCTATGGATAGTACGCCTCCAACCCCTCCATTTCACGTTGTCTGATCAAGTGGGCCTGTGCGGCACTGACAGACCAACCAGCACTTCTCATCCTATGGAAAGGACGCCTCCAACCCTCCATTTCACGTTGTCTGATCAAGTGGGCCTGTGCGGCACTGACAGACCTAACTCTGGTGTATTTTCTAATGACATCTTGGTGATATCAGACAGGGGGCCCTAATAGAGGGTGACTCCTTGTTAAGCCAAGATGTCACGCTATAACCACAAACCAGCAAAACCACAAACCAGCAAAACCACACAGCCATGACAAAGGACCAACCAAAGAACGAACCAGCAAAAGCCAACAAACCAGCATGTCATATTCGTTTTTTTTCCTAAGGATTTTGTTAAATTTTTTAGTCATGTCCATATATGTCTAGTTTTGCGTACAGCACATTGGTCAACATAATTTGTTTTTAAATGTGCTTTATGAATAAACTTAACTTCTGTATGTTGGTAGTGTTACGGTTTTATTCCACTCACTAACCCCCCCACACACACACACACAAAAACATTTTTACAATCTGTTGAGGTTAACTTTGTTACAGTTCATGTTTGTCTACCCCTTCCAAAAAACAAACAAAACATTGTTACAATATGTTGATGTTCACTTTGTTACTTTTACCTATGCATTGATGTTTATTGTGTTAAGTTTAATGTTTTAACGTCTGTTGTTTTGTCCCCCGTTCTATTCAGTAGCTGTGGTGGGCAGCTGTGGAGCAGTGTTCATGGCACCACCTCCAGATTGAAAGCTTATGTTCATTTAGTTACATATATTTTGTGTAAATGTTATAAATGTGTTAATATTTTGTATCCATCTTGTACACTAGGAGCAGTGAGCAGCTGCAGAGCATTGACCGGTGGCCAACTCTAGATCCATTTCTAATTCTCACCACTGGTCATTCTGGAAAAGTGTGTACAAGTCTCAATTATCCAGATAAATTAAAGTGCACCAGTTCTCAATGTTCTTGTGATTCCATTCACATTTAATATGAGGTACAGGTGCTACAAGGGCACCAATAATAACCATTTAGGACAGTATTTATAATAAAATAATTTAAATGTACCTGTCGTTACAAAATAAACATGAACTTGTCCAGAAGGGATTTCAAGTGTGCTTTTTTTAAAAATATTTGTTTGTGTAAATCTGATACCTTTTGCGGGAGACACTCAACCCCAAATCTATATGATGCTTAGAATAATTTTGTAATTCAAATATCCACTTTAGATAGACATGTTGCTGGAAATCGTAACCTGGAAAATTTGACAAAATTTGATGGAATTTCTTTTTGAGAGATTTAACAGAAATGTCATGTAATAAAGTCAAACATGTTTTTGAAACATTCCCATATCCTTTTCGTTACTAAAGGCTATCTTTTTGTCAATTTAAAATGAGTAATTTGTATATATATGTGGCCTATCAACTGGAAGCAATGTTTGTTGTATGGTTTATTACAAGTTTACAAAATTACATGTCAACTAATGGTTGCTCTCCAGGAATTAGTAACCAAATAACGGGACGAGTTGACCAACAACCTACACAAATGTTCTTTGCCGTCTAAAACCAATGTAAAAACACACTGAATGGTTGATATCAGTAAACACAGTGAGACTATGGGCAGCTGGGGCAGCCGCAAGCACACCCTCACAATTTCCCCAGAAATGGTATGCTCTCTAGTGTTATTTATCATTGCTGCTTGCAGCTATATTTAATGTTTATTTTTGACATGAATTCCCTTCCGAAACAAATTTTGTTTTAGAGGGCGCCCTGTGTAACAAATATCAAATAACAAAAATATATCAAAATAAAACAATTACAAACATCGTAACTTAGGTGAGGTTAAGGGCCAATCCCAATACCCCCCCTTACTATGGAGTATTAAAAGTATTCGTAAATGCAAGTACCATGATCCACAAATGTTTCACGATTTACAAATGTGTTTTGCGATCCACAAAAACAAAAATCTTATTTGTGATTTGTAAGTTGACATTTACATAAATGTGCTATGATTTGTACACATAGATGTCCATTCGTAAATATATTGTTTGTAATTTCTTAAAATACTTATCATTTCGTGTGTGCATTTCTCATGGTCTGTCATTTGTAAATCTACAATTCGCGTGTGAAGTGTTGAATCTGCATTTGTGGATCGCCCAATACACGCTTGCAAACCTTCTTCCTGTGACGTACTTTTGAGACAAACGTTTCGGTCTTTTGAGATCCACGCACAAATAGCTTTCTGATCCTACGGTGGCCCTGAAGTGCAAATCACACCCCCTAATATGAGTACATCCCCCAAATGAAAACACTCCCCCCCCAATACGAGTCAACTCCCCCCAAATCGGATGACTTGTTCACCTCCCCCCAATACAAAAACACGCTCCCCCAAATGGGAAACCACATTACATTAACTCAAAAACACATTACATTAACTTTGAACGGAAAGGGTAGGTACTACAACGCTGATTGGATGCCCAATATGTCACTCTAATGAGCCCGGAGAAAAACGAATTTCACGGCGTTGAGAAAACTAAAAACTATAAATATTGCAAGCATGTATTGCCCTTACTGTGGCAAGCATTTTGCTGATCTGCCGAATTTTTGTAGTGTTTGTGGCAAAGGATTGAATATTTTAAAAGACACCAGCAAGCCAAAAGAAACGACTGAAAGTGAAACGATGAATGAACCATCTTCAGGTAACGTTTTATGAAGCTAGCCAGCTGGCTATTTAGGTAGCTAAATTAGCTTGGCTATGGTATACTTAGCTATTCTAGCTACTTGGGTCATTTTAACGATAGCTAGCAACAATTGTCTTGCTTTAACAGTGTTACTGAACCCAACGTTACACCAGTTTATGAGCTACCGCAAGAACAAATCGGAAGAAAGATCTAACTTTTCCTTGCCTAGAAAGGTAGGGAAAAAACAGGAGAAACAGAAGAACGTACAGGTGAGCAGTGTGTTAAGTTAATAAAGTTGTGTATGTATCAGTTTTATAATCATACGATGCAGTGGCTGCCACAGTGCTTATGGTTTTTCTTGCAGATAAACGTTGGAGTCATGGCAATGCAGAATGGGGGGTTGAAGCCAGTACGTGGGAGAACTCTTGTATTGCCCACACATACTGAAATCACAGCACCACAACTCCTCACGCAAGCTGTGAAAAAATAAGGGATTTCAACAAAGACATGGATGAAGGGCCGTACGTCCTTCTATATCCAGACGGATCCCAAGTCATTACTGTCCCAGGGACACAAAAACCTTTTATACTAAAGGAATACAAAGAAGAAATAGGCAAGACCTATCCACGACTGAACTTCTTTATATGTCCTGAAAAAGACTTAAAAGGTCAGTGACAAATGTAGTACTATTTATGTACTATTTTCTATGACACAGTTTATAATGAACACAATTAGGCCTATACCCACACATTTGGTTTTGTATTTTGCAGATCATGAACACCTCTCAGAGAATTCCGAATCTGACAATGAGGTTGTCATTAGAAGTAGGACTTCTGCTGAGTTTGATCATGCTGACACACTGGTAAGTGTCGCCTTACATTTAGGTGATATTTTTCAGAAATATTATTCACAATACAGCAAATACAAAACATATTAAAGAATATATATAATGTGATTCCAACTATGGGGTTAACACTTTCAGCCATTTGAACCTCAGCATGAAAGCACTCCAAATGTGAAAGAGATTCTTGAGAGTGCAGCACCAAAGGTAGTAATTTATTATTTGAGCTTACTTGTCACACTCCAATTCAAACTTTGTGTGTGTATTGTGCTATTAAACGTTTACAGGCCAAATGTAGTTTCATAAATTTGTTTAAACTATATATTTTTAAATCACACTCTACCATCTGACCTGAAATGTTCCATATTCTATCTGCAGTCAACATTGACAAACACCAATAAAACAAATTACCACAATGTTAAAACCACAATGTTAAACATCTTTATTTTTTAGATAATACCTAATTCAGATGATGCCATTCAAAGTACTTCAGGACATTTAGCAACCAAGAGCACGTCATACAGGTGTGTTTTAGTTGTAGTGAAAGAAAGGGGGAGTGTATGCATAAAGACGTGTACTAAATGTGTGCATTTCGTAGCATATACACAGATCTCTATGCACCGATTGTCATTACTGATAGTGTCGAGGAGGAGGATCTCAGTGATACTGGAAGAAGTCTGGATGTCCAAGAGAACCCTGAGAACCCGACTGAGTAAGTGATTAACTGACACAAACCAAAATGAACAAGACAACCTTTTTTGTGGTCAGTTAGTTTAATAAAATGTAATGAATGCATATTATATTGAAGTAATCTTACTTTATTGTGTGTTTAAATTGTGATATACTAAGATGAGCTTTTTTAACAGTTTTTTAAAAACATATTACTAACAACATTTTTTATGTTTTAGGCATACAAGTGTATCAGTGCCTGATATCATTGAAAATTTGGCACTTGCCATCGACCACAAAAAAATCAGCAGGTTCAACATAGCCAGGTCAAATGTATGGGATGGAGCTGTTCGAGGGTTTAAACGTGGTACATTCTCTGAAAATCAGGACATGCTTGTAAAGTTCACCGATGATGCTGGCACTTTTGAAGAGGGCATAGATTTAGGTGGTCCAAGAAGAGAATTTCTTACCCTCCTGATGAATCTCATCAGAAATCGTTCGATTTTTGATGGGCCTCCAGAAAGCCGTTACCTTGTTCACAGTTCTACAGGTAATTATGAAACCCTTGAACTGTTAAGCAACCGCTTAATGTAATGCTTTTCTTATCCTAACTGTTTAATTGTTATGTAACATTCACAAATGAGATGGTGATTGTATGTGAACTTCTATACTTTGCATGACAGCTGTTAGGGAAGACGAGTATTTCTTGGCAGGCAAGATGATTGCTGTGTCAGTAGTACATGGAGGACCAGGGCCAGGTTTCCTCTCAAAGGACCTTGTGAATCACCTCATAGGGAAGGCTGGTTTCAACGCCACTGTAAAAGATGTTACAGATGACGAGATAGGAAAAGTTCTGCGGGAGGTAGGAAAAGGGGACCCTGCAAAAAAGCGGCACTAGTTTTTGAACAAGATCGTACATAATCTGAAAAAGGCATCAGCAAATAATATTAAGATTTATTAAATAAAGTATTCTGTTTATGGGGTTTGTTAAAGGGGACCTGAAATTTCTACTTCCACATAAGAATTAGATATTTTTTCCAGATCAAACCGAATTAGGGTCTACAGTGTAGAGGAGATAAGCAAGAAAGAGGATTCATTTTCAGTATATTGTGTGGAAGCATAGTATGGCACAGTGTAGTCTTTTGGATGTATAAATTCAAGGTCTGAACTTCTTTCATTTTTGGGAAGATTCAAAACGCAGATTCTTTGGAATCTTTGAGAAACCTCCTTCTGAAGAACAGCACACTTCTTCAAACCGCCGGGTGTTTCCGGCGTGTGAGCACTGTCGAAGAGAAGGATGCAATTGTGGAGGAGTACCTGATGTGGTACATTATCCACAGAAACCTTGGTGTAATTGAGAGGTAATATTCCTAATGTTCCATTAACCATCTAATACTTGAAATCATGGAATGTTTGAAAGCAGAACATTTGCAAATATTTGTCAATCTTAAAATTGCCATAGTTATGAGACCCTCCTTGTTCATGATGTACAAGTGTAATTAATACGCCATTATTTACAGTTTTGTAAACGTTTTTACAGTATTCAGTGACACATGTTTAACTTTGAACCTCATAAAATACATCAACATGATTGGCCCGCATAGATTCAAAGATGGACTTCGAAGCCTGCAGTTTCTGACAGCTCTTCAGCAGCACTCCAGTGTGCTGGCTCCTATCCTGTGCCACTCAGACAAGAAGCTGACTGCTCAAGACATAGAAAACCTGTTCAGAGCAGACCTCAGTCCAGGAGGAAGCAACAGGAGGCTGGAGGAAGCCAAAGCACTAAGCTTCTGGGCAGACTATCTGCTTGATTGCGAAGGTATTTCAGGGATTTTGACAGTAATCAATTCTGATGTAATCTACCTTTAACCATTAAATATAAGTTTCTACTTGATATATATTTGTCAGACTAAGTGGACATGTGAATAATGCAATACAATGTTGATGTTTTTCTTCTTGCAGAACAACAACAAACTACCGTGTCCCTCGAGGATTTGCTGATGTTTTCGACAGGGCTGTCATCACTTCCACCTGCTGGAATTGTACCACAGCCACGCATTGAGTTTTTAACCAACTCACCATTCCCAATGGCAAACACTTGTGCGAATACTGTCAAGCTCCCTCTGTTGCAATCATATGCCATGTTTAAGATAAACATGGACTTTGGGATACAAAATTCTCCAGGATTTGGATGCATTTAAGCAGTACCTGGTTACCTTTTTTTGTTTTTCAATTAGAGCAACATCTTCTTTGTCAAGTTCTATCTGTAAGACCCTCTGGCATGTAAGGCCTTTGGCAGCCTCTGGCAGGCTTTTGCATTATTGAAAATGCTTAGGTGTTGCAGCAATAAAATACATTTAATAGAAGGATTTATTACATGTTATTTTATATAGAAAAATGAAGCTCAACCACATTCACAAAAATTTTAGTCTTAGATGGAGTATTACAAAAAACTAGAGCTGTTTTACATTGATCACATATTACTATTATATATGATATACATATATACTAATGAGATGAATGGGTCCTCTAATACAAAGAGCATGGTGTTGTGCATGTAGTCAAGGCTCGTGCCTGAGTAAATCTGAGTTTTCAGGTTTATATCCTGCTCAGTTCTGTTGTGTTTGACAGCTGTTTCACAGAAAACATTTAAAGTCTGGCTATTCCTTTTAGTGTAATATACAGCTCTGAGGCAGTCCCCCAATTATCTGGTCTAACTAGTGTATTTTGTTCCATTGAAAGTTCAAGATACTCTTGGATGTCTGGGTCACCACATGAGTTGATGGTCTGGACTGACTCAGGAAACATCATTAATTGACTTTCTTCAACCGCAAATCCACAGTCCCTTGAAGCAAATCTGCAGTACACAGTGAAAATGCAAGGAATACGTAACTTTTACTGTTCTGTTTAAGGCTAGATTGGTACACTTACCCAGCATAGTTACATTTACATAATACATATCCTCACAATGAATTTTAATTAATATAGATTACCTGTGAGGTAAAAGGTATAGTTCATTTGGTATTCCTCCAGGACATGATGCAAGTCGGGAGCGCCGAATCCTGTGCTTGTTCCAGAGATCAGCACACTCATCAAGGTCTTTTTGCACAACACGGGTGAAGCAGAATCTGAGTAGACACTGGTGTTCGTGGCTGCCATTAAAGTGTCCTGCATCTGTCAGGTCCCCAAACAACTGCATCCAAAACTGAGCTCTTGTAAAACAAGCAGAAGTATGCTAGTGTGATCAGCTGCACATTTACAGTAAGTACAGGGACATTCTCCCCCTGCACCTTAATTAGGAGTTATTTTACTGTGAGAGAAGGATATACAGTTCTAGCCATGAAGAGCACAATGTTTATATTGATAATCTAAATTAAGCTACTTGTTCATTTTAATTTACACTTTGCACAGACTTTTTAAATGCTAGTTTTAATTTCTAAGCCGTCGTAAATTATAGGCTATGATATAAAGATGGCATGGGACATTTTGTAGTCAGCAGCAGAATTAGGCCAACCTTGATTTTCTCAATATGGACCACCAGGACTCGATGCGTTGATTGCTCATCGAAGACCCATACATATGGCTTGCTAGGCCTGCATAATGGTCTGTGTGATGATGGCGAAGAGTACATTGTATGGCTGCCATCGTCCCGTTTTCTGTACCACAATCAGTTCGTAATCTCATGGGGACCACACCAAGACCTTTCACACAGTTGAGGAAGTTGTGTGCAATAATAGATGGATTGTTGTTCGTTGGTCCACACAGAAGCCACATAATACGTCTAGAAAAGCCGTCGATGCAGCCAGATACAGCCAAACCGAAGGGTTTAAGCTTGTCATATCCATCGACATGCCATACGTAGTTTGGGCCCATGGAGTGATATATGCGTCTACAAAATCGACGGCGTGCCCTACATTCAGTCCCCCGTGGATTAAGTTCTTTCAGCAACCTCATCACATCGGAACGTTTAACACGCAATTTATACTTTTGTACAAGTACTTGCCACATGCTTCTATATCCAAACAACTGTCCTGGTCCACGTAACTCGGTCATTATGGCACGTCGGACTTCTGTCGTGGACGAGTAGTTTTTTCGTCTGAAAAGTCCTGCTTCCTTTAACTTCGTTTTTAACGTGCGCATACTTATTGTAATGTTGTTAAACGTTAACAGCATATCTAATATTACATCATATGAATGTCCCTGATTAAAATAAAGGCTAATTGCTGCAATTAGCTCTACGCGACTCTCTGAATTACTCATTTTTCTTCTCTCCAAAACGATACATTTCTTATTTCCTGTTAGTTACTGTGCATCAGCGTTGTAGTACCTACCCTTTCCGTTCAAAGTTAATGTAATGTGTTTTTGAGTTAATGTAATGTCGTTTTCCATTTGGGGGAGCGTGTTTTTGTATTGGGGCGAGGTGAAAAGTCATCCGATTTGGGGGGAGTTGATTCGTATTTGGGGGGAGTGTCGTTTTCCATTTGGGGGAGCGTGTTTTTGTATTGGGGGGAGGTGAACAAGTCATCTGATTTGGGGGGGAGTTGACTCATATTGGGGGGGAGTGTTTTCATTTGGGGGATGTACTCATATTAGGGGGTGTGATTTGCACTTCAGGGCCACCGTATGATCCACAAATGCAAGCCCCCCCCCCTCCCCTTTCGACAGTGCCACCTGGTAGGTGGCAGTGTTGTCCTCTGCCTTGATCGTTGTACGCAAGGGCTTTAAATAAAGACATCTCTCTCCATACCTTACCCCTTGGTTTTGCGCGTTCGCGTGAGACCTAGTGGTGTCCCAATACTCTTTTTGAGCTAGGGGTAGGGCTAAGACGAAGGGGTATACACCCCTTGAAGATCGGGACCTTACTTGAAACCTAGGGCTATGCGAATACTGCGCGACCGGCAACAATGGCGGCCAGATCATCCAGAGAGTCCGATAAATGATATATTTGCGGCTTAATTAATTGATACAAAAAATATAAAAGTCTTGTTTTGTGCTATACACAGTCCTGTACATATATATTTGCAACCATTTTCCTAATTGAAACCTTTCTAAAAATCGCGAGTTTGCTACGATAATGTTACAGTATTGATTTGCACAACAGTCCCGCATTTCTCTTACTAGCATATCTACAGTTTTAAGTTAACTCCATTAGCAGGGAATTTCGTTTGAAATCAGTGCATTATCCTACTTGCTTTGGAGATATCGATACGTGCTAGATGATGTACACATAACCAAGTGTCGTCCCATTTCCTAGGGCTATGTAGCCCTTACCCCTCGGTTTCGAGGGCCATGGGGTAGGGGTAAACCAAGGGGAAGGGGTAAGGGGGAGTATTGGGATTGGCCCTACATGGGGCAGAAGCCTCGGCAACAGGGTCTTGTGTTTTAAGATTGAACTATGTATCGATCTATGTAAGTTGAGACAGGCAATTAACAGTATTGAGTACAAAAATATCCATCTGTGAACTGTGAAACGATGCACTTTCAAAACCTGCAGTGACAAGATTTAGTAATTGCTAGCGGCATTAATAAAATGTCTTTGTAATCAAGAGCTGGCACGAAAGTGGACTGAATAATTTGTTTTCTGATGCTTATTGAGAGACATGATTATCTTTTGTAAGATGCCTGATTCAAATGAAATTGACTAGACCCCACACTGAATTCTGCAGAACTCCTTGAGTTAAGTTTAAAAAGTCAGCAATAATTAAGGCTTTAGAGAAGTTGACATAAAAGGCTTTACAATGTTTCCTTTTGCCCAATCCATTGACCATATGATTTACAGTTTTCCTTAATTGCCAAGACTCTTACTCTCGTAATTAATCAGGGAAGAAGGTATACTTTGTAATGCACCATGAACATTTTTTTTTCTTGCACCGCAGGGAAAAACAGTGTCATGCTAATTAAATGTTTTGACTGTAATGATTTTGTATTGTGTTGCCTTTGTTTTTACATGGTTTGTCCAAGCAGTAGCTTAAGTTTTTCTGTTGTTGTAATTACAACAGCAAAGCGAACTGGCATGAGATGCGGACAATTGCACTAAGTAGAATAAAATGTTTACATGAACTAAAAGTTCCTCGGTCGAGGGTATAAAAAACAGGTGGTAACTATAACAAAAACGTCTTCCTTTTAAGTAAAGGTAACTCCAGTAGGCCTCCAACCGTTCTTCCACAGGCTAGTTTTGTTAAGACAGATCAGACGTCCGAAAAACAATACATACAATGTTACTGGAGTCCGGCTGTCACCCTTTCATGCTGTATGCTTGTTGTATTTGTTGTGTGTGTGTTGTTTGTTGTATCTTGTTGACACATGACTTGTTGTGAAAGTCAGGGGATCCAGTTTGGGGCAGGATATTAACTATTGGGTAAAAGTGAATTATTTTAGAAAAAATGTGCTCAAGAAAAATGCTTAGACCTGAAATAAAACTGCTAGTGCTTTATATCAAATACAATTAAAACTACTTAAAACTTAGAGAAAAATAGTGATGATGATTTCTCCTCTAGGTGTTTCTTGTGAGGAAGATCAGGGGCTTGGACACAGGGCAGCTGTATGCCATGAAGGTATTGAAGAAGGCCACTCTGAAAGGTACTAAACTGTAACTGTAAACACCTGGGACCAAATGTACAAAGACGCATGAAAATGGGTGCAAAAACATGTGTACGGGTGTTTCTACACAATTTCACATTTATGAAAAAACACGTGGCGTGAAAATCTGTGTACCTTTGGGCACTTAAGAACAAATTCATATGCAATTTCTTTAGGTGTGATACGGCGAAAGAGTGACTGAAAGGCTTTTTTTGATCGACAGTGGGAATAAATTGTAGGCCTATAGGCCATATATAAATTATGCCAATTATCTCGCTTTAGCCTATTTAGCTACAAAGAAAATGTGTGAATTGAGTTAGTCAAATGTGATGTACATTTGTCATCTACTATTATTTGTGTACTACTATTTATTGGCCCACAATGATTTCCGGTCGGTAAATTGTTATGGATATCCAAGAGCCCTTCTATTGGATCTCTGTAATGAGTGAGCTGGGCCCTGGAATGCCCAACAAAACTAAAGTACATTGACTAAAAAAATATATGAAACTGGGACTTTTCAGCGGGAGCTGGCAGACAGGTCGGGGATAAACCAATCCACCCTCAGTTGTGTGATGCCCGAGGTGTGGGACCTGCCTGTCCCCAATGTACCTTAATTCCATCGCAGTTGACCAGGCCAACATTAAGGCGCAATTTGCAGCGAAAACTGTTTTCCAAAATGTAGCTAATCAGTGCTATCGCCTGCATCCATGTTACGATAAAGGCACCCTGGGTTAATTCATACATTTTTTGTAAATCAAACATTTATTTTACTACATCAACGTTCAAATAACTGCTAGTCTAAGGCAGGACTGTCCCTAGGGATTTGGTGGCCCAAAACAAAGATAGTGAATCCTTTTTACCCGTTTTTTGGGGGGGGCCCTAAACAAATGTTTTGTTTGTTTATTGGGTCCGGTTTTGCGCAGAACAGTGGCTCGCCATGCTCCTAGCTTCGAGGCCGGTACACGCTCGCAACTAGCTGGATACGTCATACTTTGCGACAACCAGTCACAGGCATGTAAGCTAAGGCAGCTAAGTAGGGTCAGGAAACTGGCAGAATGGGGTACCAGTCCAATCAAGAAGCAGATATATCATGAGAACTTTACGAAAATAAATGCTATTAGTACACTTGCTTTTTAGAAATATAATAATAATAATAATTCATTTGATTTGTAACGCGCTCTTGGCCTGTTCTAGATGGAACTCACCACATGTTGTTCTTTTTGCTTCGTGTTTTTAGTATGACTGCATATTGTGTCAGATTAAAGAAATTGTAAACTTGAATATCTGGCTCCATCGTTAAACACTTAAAAAGGCCATATGTTACTATTATGATGATGCTTGATGCGTTGTATGATGTGTTGCTTTATTATTACTATCTTACTGTTACTGTCAATGCCATCATTGTGGTGTTAACTGACATAACCATAACAATATTGTGGTTATCAGAAACAGGCTAATTTATTCAACTTCGTCATTGCTCCAGAAAAACATGTCAACAATCTATAATGACACCTTAACATGCCACGATATTACTATATTAGGCTATAATTACATTTGTCATGTCATGAACATACTAACATTCATTAGTTTTTATAAAAATCTGCTTTAAAATAACGATAATAAACTCTATAAACAACCATCATGTATGTGTGCAACCATTTGTAAAATTGGCTACGTTAGGGTAGGCAACTGTAGATAATCAGAATCATGTTTATTGGCCAAGTACATTTTCACATTTTCACAAGGAATTTTTCCTGGGTTTGGTTGCTCTCAATGTATATAAACATTAAATTCTAATAATTTGTCAACTGTTCATTAGAGTAACTGTTCCTGTGTCTGGTGGTTGTGATGTACAGAGATCTGTAGCGCCTGCCAGAGGGGAGGAGTTGGAACAGATTATGTCCACGGTGTGAGGGGTCTGCAATGATTTTCCCTGCCCGTTTCCTGGCTCTGGAGGTGTACAGGTCCTGGATAGTGGGCAGGTCGGCACCAATAATCATTTCTGCAGACCTGACTGTCCGTTGTAGTCTGTTCCTGTCCAGTTTAGTGGCCGATCCAAACCAGAAAGTGATGGATGTGCAGAGAACAGACTCAATGACTGCAGTATACAACTGGATCAGCAGCTCCTGAGGCAGGTTGTACTTCCTGAGCTGGCGCAGGAAGTACATCCTCTGCTGGGCCTTTTTGATGATAGTTTTGATGTTTCGCTCCCACTTCAGGTTCTGGGAGATTGTGGAATCCAGAAACCTGAAGGATTCCACAGCAGACACAGTGCTGTTCAGTATGGTGACGGGGGGCAGTTATGGTGGGCTCCTCCAGAAGTCCACACTATCATCTCCACAGTTTAGTCTGTAGTCCTGTAGTCATTCAGTCCAGTGATGGAGGTTTTCTTGGGAACCGGGATGATGGTGGAGCGTTTGAAGCAGGAGGGGACTTCATACAGCTCCAGAGATCTGTTGAAGATCCGTGTGAAGATGGGGGTCAGCTGGTTAGCACAGACTTTAAGACAAGAGGATGACACAACATCTGGGCCTGAAGCCTTCCTGATCTTCTGTCTCTGAAAGAGCTGACACACATTTTCTTCACAGACCGTCAGTGCCAAGACAGAGTTAGGAGGGAGGTGATAGCAGGGGGCGCAGTTTGTCTGAGTTGGAGCGGGGTGTGGATGTGGGGTGATCAAACCTGCAGTGAAACTCAATAAAATTGTCGGCTAGTTGAGGGTTCTCTGCAGTGTGGGGGTACGGTTTCCTGTAATTGGTGATATCCTGCAGGCCTCTCCACACTGATGCAGAACCTGTTTTTAAGCTTTTCAGAGTAGCTCCTCTTTGCTACTCTGATCTCCTTTGTCAGTGTGTTCCTGGCTTGGTTGTATAGGATCCTGTCCCCACTCCTGTAGGCCTGCTCTTTGGCCTTTCGAAGCTGCCTGAGCTTTGCCGTAAACCAAGGTTTATTATTACTGAAGGTGCGGAAAGTTTTGGTGGGTACAGACATGTCCTCACTAAAACTGATGTAAGATGTCACAATGTAAGTAAATTCATCCAGGTCTGTAGATGTAGCCTCAAAGGGTTTTTTTCATTTCGCCCCAAAACGCCCAGAAGGGGCGGGCCCATTTGAAGCACGACTTTAGGCTGACTGAATGACTGGTACCAGGACGAGGGACCATATCTTCCCAATATTGGCCTCTCTACACTGGTTGCCAGTCAAATATAGAATTGATTTGAAGGTGTTGTTACTTGTTTTTAAAGCTTTACATGGATTGGCTCCATTGTATATTCAAACTAGTCCCTTTTAGCCATTCCACAGACTCCAGGAAAACCAAAGGTGATCGAGCCTTTTCAGCTGTAGCCCCTACTCTGTGGAATAAACTGCTCATTTTTATCAGGTCATTCCCCACCACCGAGACATTTAAGTCTCGTCTTAAAACATATTTTTATTCTTTGGCTTTTGAGTCAGTTTAGGGTCACTGTAATTGTGTTGTTTTTTCTGTTGTTTTTAGTTATTATTGTTCTGCTTTATTTGATGATTTTGTAAAGCACTTTGGTCGGCATTGGATGTTTTTAAATGTGCTCTATAAATAAAACTGACTTGACTTGAATGACTAATGACATACAGAGGGAGATAAGACGGTCTAGTGGTAGAATCCGACAGGAAAAAAATTATACATTTAAATGCATGTCGTCATTTACGCGACTTTCAAGTAGACTCAGGTAGCCGGGTTTCAGTAAAACACAGGGCAGCAGATCCTGAAAAATCCTTATTTATCCTGTTTAAGAGCAGCAGTTCATCCATTTTATTGGGGCGGAGAGCAGACATTCGCCAGATGTAATGATGGAAGCGGTGTTCTGAACCCTTGCTCTCGCAGTTTAGCCAGCGCTCCAGCACGTTTTCCTCGCCTGCGTCTCGTCCAAGCTCCACAGAGAGCTGCTGCGCCTCTGACCAAAATCTCTAAAAAGGTTTCTGGGTGTGTAAAGACCAGTGAAAAGGTTTGTGGAGTGGACTGTCGGATATTCAGTAGGTCTTTCCTGGTGAAAGTGATAGTAAAGGGAATACTGAAGATTGCATTTGTTGTCATCTCCATGGCAACGACCATCTTTAAAAAAATATATATCCCCAAACATTTAAAAAAAAGTTTCTAAATGTGTAAACACCGGTAAAATGTTTGCATAGTGGACTCTCGAACATTCAGTAATACTTCCCTGGTTAAAGTGGCAGGAAAGGGAGTACTGAAGACCGCACAAATAAACAAAACAGAAAAAGTACAAGAGAGCAAAACACCGAGGCTGCCATCCACGGCGCCGTCGCCATGGTCTCCAGGCCATGGATTATCAAGCCCTTTCTCCTTGTGCTCATTCAGCTCAGGTAAATCAGCGATCGGCTAATGTTCCCTTCTATGCTTGTGCCCTGTTCGTAACCGCCACAGTTCCAGGCAACTTTTCTTGACGTGAGCAAATAAATTGGGTGCTCGTTTACCCATTTGGGTTTGGTTTCAAATTTAGCAAAAATCAGCACAAAAAAAACCTGAAAAAGCTAGTAGTATGAGCCAGGTTCGAAAATAGAACAACATTTTTTGGGGGAGATCGTTCTGGATATGTTGACTTAAGTTAATAGAATAAAATCAACTGGACGAGCCGGGTACCTAATCGAAAATGCAATACCACCAACATCTGGGAGCAATCAACCCTGACGTAAACATGGTTAGAAATAAAAATGATTACATGTACGTTTAAACACAAAGCTCACTGATGGTTACTTTAGCCAGAACTGTGTGTAATTTGTCCTTTGATGATACATTCCAAAAATGCTTTCATAAAATGTGATCCAACGCCACAAAAGTGCTGTCCCATTCCTATTCATAGCATTTTGAATCCTTGCATCCACTTGCACTTAGTCACTTACCATGAGACGTCAAGTAAATCTGTGAGGGTTTAGGGTGGAGAAGGGTGGTAAGATTGGGCAGATGAAGACGTGAAATATTGGTTGCGTACGCAGTGTTCATAAATCTGATAACGTTGCTACATAGTTTTCCAGTTTTCTGATTTATGAACACTGCATAAACAACCGAGACGTTTGTCTTCGTAGATTTCACTTAACTTGTGATTGTGCGCACTTGAACAAGATCACTGTTCACACCCCGTCAACTCCCATAATTTGCCAGGTTTCTCAAACTTTTCAAAGGCAACTTGAAAAGTTGAAGAAAAACTCAACTGAATGTGAAATGGAGGTCTTAAATACAGAAATAGTCGGAGGAGCACCCTTTGTGGTAAAAAAGGACAAGAAGGTCCAATGGAGAGATGTGTTGTCAGCGGTAAATGCTGTAGGTAATGAGGTGATGCGCACTGTTGAGGATTCTTTTTTAAAGGGGTGATTGATTGCAAAACCGATTTTACCTTGTCATAGTTGAAAAATGACAGTTTGGTGTGTAATATAGACATATAGTGAACCTCAAAGTCCATTGAAACCTATTTCCTATAAAAATTTCACTTCTCACTACTGTTTTGAAACTGCAACTTGCAAACGCTCGGTTTTGAAACAGTGCAACTTGTGACGTCACAAGTTGCAGCATCATCTTTGTCACGCCCCAACATTTATACAGACCAGCCCTCTGGTGTTCTGGCCCTGGATCTCAGACACTCGTTTAGCTGCGCGCTGCTCTATGTACTTCCACGCGAACAACAAAGGAGAAAGTTTGAACGTTTTTAAAGTATATTGAAAACGGACCATCATAAATGCAGTGTTCCAGGCTGTACTGGGAATGCTGACACTTTTCATAATCTTCCCAAGGAACCAGACACTCGACGGGCATGGCTGATGTCTCCTGTATCTAGCATAATAGAATGCTAAATACCTTTCTAAACACATCAACATACCGTACTTAGCAAATGACTAGCTAGACTAGCTGTAGTCGGCATTAGAAGGGAAGCTTCCAGAAAACGAAAGCAGTCTAGTCTTTTGCTGACGCCTGTCTAGATTATCTATTCGAAATAACTGGAGAAAGGTGATCTGCAAGGAATGTATGAACAGCTAGATAGCGAAAACACCTATACTGTAGGCATGTAAACCAGTTTAGCTTGCTAACGCAAGAGCATGAATGTGTTATGATTTAGCCTAGTTTATTGGCAATGGGACTTACGTTATTTCATGTTCCTGACTATGTTTCATTCAAATAAATAACCTGTGTTGTCATGTAAATCTACAATTCAGATGCATGTTTGTCCAGATCTATTTTACAGCAAGATAGTTAGAGCTAACTGAAGCTGAGTTGAATCACAATAGTTTGTTTGCTAAGCTGTAGTGCCAACGTTACCCACCTAAGGCGATCCTGTCTGCTTCGACAACAGAAGTGGAAACTACCGTAATCATTAGTGTGTTTGCTGACAAGCAAAAACACTATTGTTATCCTGCATACTTATTATTAATTTTCCTCCCACTTTTTTCTGCCACCTACTAGTTTCACACCGTTTAAGCTAGAAAAAACGTTAAAAGTTCACTTGATTTAGTCTGAACTGATTTAGTGTGCTATTACTTTTCTCACAGATAACTTTTAAAGTTTTTAAGTAATTAAAGTTTAAAGTGCTTAAAAAAATGAATGGGTTTCAATGGTTCAGAATGTTCAAGTCAAATTCAATTGTGACGTCATGCACTGACAACTGTTTCTCACCGAGTCCATTTTCTACACTGTTTAACACTTTCTTGCTTGAATATGCAGACTTTTTCAAATAATATACTTGAACTGTTTATACCATTTTGAAGACAATGTAGGGCTTTCTAATGATATTTATATGATTACGTTAGGCTAATCATCCTTTATCAAGACGATTTCACGGAGCCATTCTGACAAAAATCTTCTCCGTCGTTAATATCGTTTTAGAAAACGTCATTTTGAACCACTTTCAATACAAGATAGAGGACAGGGTGAGAGTGTATGAAATGTGCGTAATTTTGTCATGAATTCGGAACAGAAGACAGATTTAAGATAGACTATTTTTTTTAAAAGCTATGACCACTGAAGTGATGAGTGGAAACGCAATTCCTCTCATAATCGAGACTAGCGCGTTCGCTCTCCATAACTAAAAACGGCAAGCAAGTTTCACTTTCTGAAAGAATCAAGGCTCAACACTGTTATAGCTGACCGTCACGAACAGCTAAACCGGGGTTCACGAAAGGCTTACTGCAGCTGGCCATACTACGAACAAATGCTTCGTAACTGAAAAGTTTTTACTTTTAATTGACGATATTAAACACAGATGTTAAGAAACTTGTCTTTAATCTAAATATCTTCTCCGTTTTCAATTTGAAGCAGTACATCTAATACAGTAGGAATTCTCCCACGACATCGGCTCGCTCCGCTTTGACAATCCTCTGAGTCCACCATACATTAGACAAGCTAATTTTCGAGCACTTTCAATACAAAATACAGGCCATGTTAGAGTTGATAAATACGTAATTGTGTGGGCAATGTACAACAGCAGACAGATTTGAAATATGATCTTTGTATATTTCAACATTTTGTTTTAAAGTTATGGCCATTCTAGTGACGAGACTGTCATCATAGCTGCCATAGAACGGCGAAACTAGCTACGTCTATCGTTCGTTACCTACAAACAAATGCTTCGTAACAGTATTTACTTTTTATCAGCGATATTAACAACAGAGGTTAAGGAACTTATCTTTAATCAAAAGATCGTCTCCGTTTTCAATTTGAAGCAGTATAGCTTTGTAGGAAATTTCCCATTGCATCCTCTTTCTAGCTTCTTCGGCTAAAGTCAGATGGACGATGATGACGATGCATGCGTTATTCACACCTACGGTGTTAACAGTCTGTACAAATACCACTTTGACACACTTGCGAGAAATGATCCGCTGGTTAGATGTAGCATGATCTTATTTACCACCCACAATAGTTCAGCTTTTTTTGCAGCAGCATTCTGAGTTAGAGTAGCGCACAGCAGTCACGTAATGTGACGAAATTGAATTTAAAAGTATAAAAAACTCACCAGGGACAACAGCAACATCGGCAACCCTGCACCATGGATTATTATTTTGATGTCATCTTTAAATTTAGTGTCTGAACAGGACTGGGTGTGCACACATGATTAGTTTCTCCTCCACCTTGGCCAACAATGACCAACCGTTACTACGTTACAAGAAACAAGGAACCAATCCGATTGGCCAATGCTCTTCATCACAAATTAAGAGCTAGAAAACAATTTTCTGCGTTTTGCAGTTGAATTTTTAAAGATCGATTTTTTTAGGCTCGAATTTAAGCAACCTGAATTTTATTTTACATTGAAATATATTCAGATGAGAATTCAGTGTTGTTTACATTTCAATATTAAGTATTCGATGCCTTTTAAAATTCTAAACATTATGGCACTTATTTGCTTCCATACATAAGAATCTTAAGAAGTGTACAAGTGTAACTCATACTAAGGGGCTAAAAATGTAAAAGATTTAGAATGAAATAAAATATAAAATGGCTTTAGTACAAATAGGGCAACATAGTTCAATATGGCAATATCTTGATAACTTCAAACTTTTTTCTGTTTCTCAGTCTTTCATTCTTTAATACTTTTAATGCTTAAAGATTTATGGAAGTCAATAAGATACTCTTTTCATCACTCTTTTTTTCTCCTTTTTCAACGGTAAGAAAATATCGCAATGTATAACAATGACAGATATAGGCCTACTTTTAATACTTTTTCTGACCATTGGAGTTGTCCCCAAAAAGGGTTGCCGCAATTAACATGACAAGGGAGACAACTTGTCAAAACCATTACGACCGTTAAAAAGCGTAAATTGTAGACATACCAAATTAACATATGCATTCAGTGATTTACTGATAATTAGCGTAATTTAGCTCCGGAAATGAGAACGTTTCTTTTGACATAAAGTTTAGCTGTGGCTTCGAAGACAGTACACACCATATAGATACATATATCTATGCGACGCGGTCTCACTCAAATTCTTTAGCTTAAGATATGGTGATTGCGATGACAGCCAGCGGGTCAGCATATTTTTGTGATTTGTGTGAAATTGAGACAGCATCTTGTTTTGACGTTATCCCCAGACCAGAGTCAGACTCAGTCGCCCACTGGCAGTGTGTAGTACTGTCCATATTTCCGGCGCTTTCAAACAATCAGCAACCAGCTTGCCTCTAGCAAACTTCTTTTGAGTTAGCCATTTCCCCCTAAATTAATCTAAATTAAATTAATGTCAAACTGATTTACGTTTTGGGGGCCATATTTTCAGTTAGCAGACGGTACTGTTTGAAATATCTGAAATATTGCCAGTGACAATGTTGTTACAGTAGCTTGTTTCAAAGGGTGTTTCTTAATGAATTTTGCAATATGAGTAGGATAAATGCTTGAAAATATCACTAGAACAGAAGGGAAAATCTTAAGGGGACAGACCCACCTGCAACCGACGCAAGCATGCACACCCTCACAATTTCCCCAGAAATTGTATGCTCTCTAGTTACGTTTGTCATGCCATGAGAATAATAGCGTTCATTAGCCTACAACATGGTTAAATATGCTTTAAAATAACGGAAATAAACTCTACAAACAACCGTCATGTATACACTACCGTTCAAAAGTTTGGGGTCATTTAGAAATGTCCTTATTTTTCAAAGAAAAGCACTGTTTTTTTGAATGAAGATAACATCAGAAATACACTATACATTGTTAATGTGGTAAATGACTATTTTAGATGGAACTGTCTGTTTTTTAAAGGGGTCACTGACTGCAAAACCGTTTTTACCTTGTCATAGTTGAATAACGACAGTTCGGTGGGTAAAATGAACATACAGTGAACCTCAAAGTCCATTGACACTTATTTCCCATGCAAATCTCAAAAAGAAAAAATCTAGCTGTAGAACGGTAGCTTTTGGAAAAATCCACCCTACTGACGTCGGGAGGGTATCGCGCATTCAATTGGCTCTGGTCTGTGTCTTTGTCACGCCCCAAAATGTACATGCAGACCAGCCCACTCACTGGTGTTCTTGCCCAGTCCGAGGTAGCGACGCTACGTTTCTAAACACATCAACATACCTTACTTAGCAAATGACTAGCTAGACTAGCTGTAGTCGGCATTAGAAGGGAAGCTTCCAAAAAAATAGCCAGAAAACGAAAGCAGTCTAGCCTTTTGCTGACGCCTGTCTAGATTATCTATTCGAAATAACTGGAGAAAGGCTGTGCTAGATACAGGATACGTTAGCATTGCTAATAACTGTTACTGACAAAATCATACTACAGTTTGCGGTTCTGATGAACATAACTAAGGTCGGAACGCACCTCTTTTCAGCAACAGCTTCATAGCAAATCCTGCTTTACATATTCCCAGGTTTTTAAAACCGTCCTTGGTGAAATGGTTCGCGCAACTGCACAGAGATCTTCTATGCTACGGTATAAACAAACATCAGCCATACCCGTCTAGTCAATGTTAACTAGACTCAAGCTCATCTGTTTTTCATCGGTGATTTGCAAGGAATGTAAGAACAGCTAGATAGCGAAAACACCTATACGGTAGGCATGTAAACCAGTTTAGCTTGCTAACGCAAGAGCATGAATGTGTTATGATTTAGCCTAGTTTATTGGCAATTGGATTTACGTTATTTCATGTTCCTGACTATGTTTCATTCAAATAAATAACCCGTGTTGTTATGTAAATCTACAATTCAGATGCATGTTTGTCCAGATCTATTTTTCAGTAAGATAGCTAGAGCTAACTGAAGCTGTGTTGAATCACGATAGTTTGTATGCTAAACTGTAGTGCTAACGTTACCCACCTAAGGCGATTCTGTTTGCTTCGACAACAGACGTGGAAACTACCGTAATCATTTCAAATTATATCTAGTCAATCTGTTGAAAACAGTGTTGTGTAGACACAATAGATTTATTTGTACGTTTTTATTTCAAGTCGCCACCTTCTTGTTTCAGTGAGTGCTGTTGGCCGTCTTTGCTCCGCAGCTTCGCTCGTTGTAAACCAACCAATCAGCGCACAGCTCATCTAAATACCAATGATATAAGGGAAAAAGCTAGCGTTTTTTCCCGGGAAAAAAATGCTGGATGTAAAAGAGGGCATAGAACAGCACCCGGGCCATTTTCAGCCAAAACAATGTTACATACCCTATTCGGAGACCTTAAGGAACAGTGTTAAATACTCAAAAAACCCAGTCAATGACCCCTTTAATGAAATATCTACATAGGTGTATAGAGGCCCATTTCCAGCAACTATCACTCCAGTGTTCTAATGATACATTGTGTTTGCTAATTGCCTTAGAAGACTAATGGGTGATTAGAAAAACCCTTGAAAACCCTTGTGCAATTATGTTAGCACAGTTGAAAACTGTATGAGTTTTCAAGGAAAACATGAAATTGCCTGGGTGACCGCAAACTTTTGAACAGTAGTGTATGTGAAAGCATTTGTAAAACGTGCTACAATTAAGGCAGGCAATTTTAGATTACCAAGTTCTTTCTCCTTGTTCTCATTCAGCTCAGGTAAATCAGCTACTTGCTGATGTTCCCTTTTGTGCTTGTCCCCTGTTAGTATCCGCGAACACGTTTCCAGGCAACTTTTCTTGACGTAAGCAAATAAATGGGGTGCTAGTTTACCCATTTCGACCGTAAGAGCTGGATGCCAAATCGAAAATGCAATACCACCTACATCCACCTACATTGCTTCAAGCCAAGGGGCGAGTGGTGGGGGCTTGCTCTGGATTGGGAGGTGGCCGCCCAGCACTTCCTGATTTTATGGATGAGGTGATGTCATGGATGACATCACTGGTTGAACCAAGTGGAGGGGGGTTCTGTGGTTATTAATTTACGTCACTTTAGGATTGGATGGGGAGCTCACTGGAATATGTTTTTCCCACCGATTTGCACCATGCAATTGACCTCAATGTGCTCAGTATTTAGTTGTGTGATCTGGCCAACAAATGGCTTCTTGTCATAGCGGACAATGACAAATTTCCCTATAGTGTACTCTTCGTCAGGCTCTTCCTCTCTACTACTGGGACTTTCAGGCTGGGTCTCTTGGACTAGGCAAGTGGTACCTCTGTGTCTTTTGACTGATTGTCTGGTCTCATCTTGCTTGGAGAGAAGCAGTCGCACATCTCTGGGTAGCGGCAGAAACAGCTGAGAGCCCTATAGAAGATCTCTCCTGCAGAGAAGGAAAGTATTTGGTGTGTGTATAAGATGCCAGGTACTTTCGGGACTCGTTGAACACCTGGATATCTGCCTCATCGATCAATTTCCGTTTGATGTTTGGGACCTCTTTTTGGACTAGGAACTCATAGAGCTCCTTAGGGCTTTGTATGTCTTGCCCCCCATGGACATGGTTGTCTGCCATGCGTTTCACTGGTCTCCCAACTCCATCGGGTGCACCTTTCCCATGGGCTCTCTCTGAATAATTCCAGGTGATTCGCTTCAGCCCCCATGTGTAGGGTACACTGCTCAAAGGTAACAGTTTGCCTTGTTTCTGTATTGGGTGACTGGGCCATCACTCAACACATGAAGCGTGTCAATCTTGTGGCCAGAGTTTGCCATAATTTCCTGTACCACTGGTTTGAGGTGGGCCCACACAGCACGTTTGTTGTGGCTGACAGTCAGAGATTGTGGCATATGATTGTGAGCCTGTGGATGTGTAAGCCACTGCTGTATGGATGGATGCCTGCTGCCGGTTTCCTCCAAAATGAAATGACAGAATTTCTGTGTTCAGTTTGCAGGCATAATCTTCTGGAAAGTCCACATGCAGAACCATTTCATTGTCTTTCAGGTTTTCTTTATATGCCTACATTTCTGGGCCTGGTGAAAGCCAGTTTAATTGATGGATGGCAATACCCTCCAGCTCTTTGTTGAACTCTTCACCCAGTTTTTGTATGTTTTGTCTCCTACCACCACATCTTCCTTTGCCCAGTGTGCCCATCTAGCCCGATCCTCTGGATTATATATGGCAGTCTGGACTTCATCAAAGCAGCACTTAGTGCATGTGCGCTCCATGCATTTCATGTTATCCGTATTACAGGTTATGCTGGAGAGAAGATATGATAGGCTTTTTGAAGGTAGGATACCACGCTGTGACAACATGTTCTCATGTTGATAGCAAGCGCATATATTACGATCATTTGCCTTGGCTTCTGTAACATAAAATGGCTTATGAACTGTCTGTAAGACATTCTATGTTTTAGTTCAGATGTCTGGGAGTATTCCTTGTGCAAGTCCACCAAAGACTTAACAAGTACTCTCCTTTGCATTTTTTCTTTCCTCCCAACACTGTCCTTTTTCCCTGGAAGAAGCCTGCTGCTCTCATCTCTCAATAGGAAGGACTCCACTTGTTTCTTCCTTTCTTGAGCAGTGTTTCTTAGTTTTGACTATTTGGCTTGTGTGTGCATTTTTATCCACCTTCCGTCTTTGCACGTGCAGTGATTCTTTCGTCTAAACCTATCCGCTCTTCTTTTTTCAGCTTCAAGTTGCAACATTAACTTCTAATTTTGCTTTCTTAGCTTCCTTAGTTGTTTGTTAACAGATCTTTTTTGTACTCTTTTGGGTGTACTTTGGTCTCTGGTGGACATCTCTTTAGGTGACTGTGTTGGTGTGTTACACTAAACAGGCACTGCCACTGGGGCCTCATTGATCTCTTCATGATTGAATGGCTGGTCATGATTCTGATCCTGAGGTGATTGTGGCGTTAGATCAAGGACAGCATTAGTGGCTTTTTCCTTTGCCCTACAATTCCTCTTGGACTTTCTAAATTTTTCTTGTAGCTTCTTCCTTGTTGCTGGTGACACAGACTTCACACTGAGCTGAACAATTGTCCCGCATGCTTTCTTCTCCTGATATATGTGGGGAAAATTACGAAACCAACCATGACTATTGTGATACGATAAAGCATTCCTTAGGAGGGAGAGAGTGATGGTTTTATACCCCTTGATAGAGCCTGATTCCACTGGTGTGACAGCTATTTCCACCAGTGTGACGCTGATTTCATGTCACACTATAGGACAGTGCTGTCACACCAGTGGACGTTTTCAAGATCAAGGCCCGTTTGCGGCCTAGCTATAAGAGAGACAGTCTTCAATCCTGAGTCTTCAATCCTAACAGTGTTAAGGTTTTCATTATTTTCAATAGTCAATCAATATAAATTGATAAAAAAATGCAGATCAATACTTAAATGACGTCACACCAAAGGACTGCATAATGGATCCCATTTCCAACAGTGCACGGAAATAGCAATGTTATGAAAATATTTGAGACAGAACTCACCTTGTGTGCAGTCCATGTGGTCCAGTGAGGTCTACTGTACTTCCTGGATGAAGAAGGGCCCCTCTCAGTAATAGGGTGCCCAAATTAATGCCTGTTTTATATCTACAGAATGGCGTCACACCAGGTGGACACCAGTTTTGTAATGTGTCATACTTATCTAAATGAAGACCATAAGACTTATAACCTTTAGTTTCATTAAGTTAACACTACTATAACATCTATTCAAGTATTTTAATGTATTAAGACTTATTTTGTATTTAATTAGTTTTAATATAAGCAACGCTACCCCGGACAGTCACGCCAGTGGACAAATGTCATGTGTAAAACAAAATATTTACATATTTGAATTATAATGCTCACTAATTACAGATTGTATTAGTTCTGGAAGATTAAACTGTATATAAAAACAGATCTTTTAATGAAATATTATACATTTTTATTTATATTTGTCACCATGAACACAAAAATGGAGCGTCACGTCAACCACCCACACACATAAATAACCATAACTTGCTAACTTTTCAACCGATTTTTAAACGGTTTGGTTTGTTATCAACGTCAGAGATGTAGTTATGCCATGAAGGCAGCGTTCTCAGCCAAGACTGAGAACAAGTCTGAGTTTTGGATTTCAGTGGAGAGGGAATACCCATGGCCGCGGGAACTAGGGGTGATTAGGGTGCTGCACCCCCTGACAGCACGAGCATTTAAAATAATATGACTTGAAAATCCACCACCGCGGCACAGCCCCGCAGTAGCGGACTAGCCATCGGGAGAAAAACGGCTATGTTTATTTTACACAAAGCTCAAAAAATATTTAGTGCTCAAATAAAGGCAAACATGTTTGACTCCTGCGCGCGCTCGCATTAACTATTGAACTCCGGAACTAGCATCACATCAAACTCAGAATGTGGATGCATTAACAGGGCAGCTGTGGTGGCGTACACGGGGGCCGGTTCTGGTGGGCCGGTCTGGTTAAAAGTCCAGGGCCTATTTTTACTCCCACGTATACATAAACCACCTCTGTGGATGCGGGGGTCGCGAGTCACTGGCACAATTTTTTTAGGGGTTGTGGGCTGAAAAGTTTGAGAACCTCTAGGTAAGGTGACAGGCTTCTTTGGCAAGTAGAGCTCTGTTCTAGTTCTAGTTCTACCTCTTCTACCCTACCACACCCCAATGTTCCATTGTGCTGATGTCAGTGTCTACTAACAATGTGTTTTCATAAAATATCATACCACGATTCTGATGGCTGTCTGCGTCTGTGTTTCAGTTCGGGATCGAGTGCGTTCCAAAATGGAGAGGGACATCCTGGCAGAAGTCAACCACCCTTTTATAGTCAAACTGCATTATGGTGAGAATCAATTTATTATAAGATTGTTAGGCTAGTGACAATGGCCCCAAATTTTTTAGATACCCCTACCGGAGGTAGAACTAAACCCAACAATGTTTTTCATCATCTCTAAGGTCTCCCATATATGAAATGGATTCTTGGCAAAAAATATTTTACTGCTAAGATTGTTAAATTAACAGATATTGTTATACACCCCAAAACCAAGAAAGGACTCAAATATAGCCTGTCCGTATGGGAGTTTAGGCATATAAACTAATGTAGATCAATCACACAAGCTCTGAGAGCTTTGAAACTTGGCAAGTTTGTAGGTAGGAAGTTGCTTTACCTACTAGAAAAGACTGGATGTGAATATATTGATGTATAGAATAAATAGAGACATAAGCACATACCTAAAATAGGCGGACATGCCAAAAATCAAGATCTCTGCAGAATGTTATCATTTACTTTGTGGTTACCTTTCCAGGGATTATCATATAAACACATATGATGGCCTGTTGGGAAGGTGGGTTTGTGGTGAATCCAGCAATACCAAATATGTAAATATAGCATCTCAAATCAGGGTGTTCTGTCCAGTGGCGTTCCTAGCACATCTGCCACCCCACACTACCGTTTTATGTCAACAGAGGGCGCCAAACATGCCTGAAATTGCCGCCCTTTCTTCATGACACCCGGTAGGCTAGTGACCCCAAATTTTTTAGATACCCCTACCAAAGGTAGAACTAAACCAAACAATGTTTTTCATCATCTTGTCCTTCTTGATATATTCCTAACCAGACAGGTAAGTCATTACAAATATTATGTCAAATATTAAGGCTGACCTAGCCTAATACAAGTAGCTAAATAGCTAGCTGTAGAAACTACTTAGCCTAGCTAAGAAAGTACTTAGCCCTCTGACTAATGTTGCAAGACCGTAATCATAATACATATTGAGGGGGACACATCCCACCCAATATTCAAATCTGGTCAAAATGTCCCCCCTAATATATGATATAAAAATATAAATATGCTATGACAGGCAACCATGCACACTGTCCGAAATTATCATAAAAAATGTACTTGTCCCCCCCAATGTTGACTCCAATGGTTGCCCTTGTAATGTTGCATGAGTAATTTACAATGGCCCTGAAATGCAAATGACACCCACTAACATGAAAGCATCCCCCAAATGAAAACACTCCCCCCGAATACGAGTCAACTCCCCCCGAATACAAGTCATCTCCCCCCAAATAGGATGACGTGCTCACCTCCCCCGATATAAAGACACGCTCCCCCAAATGGGAAACGACATTACATTAACTCAAAAACACATTACATTAACTCAAAACGGAAAGAGTTGGTACTACACTTGGATGCAGTAACTAACAGGAAATAAGAAATTGATCGACAGAAGTAGCCTACAAAATAGCCTGACAGAGTTACGTGCAGCAGGACATTTGTTTGGCTATCAAAGCGTGTAGCAAATAGTAGGCCACTTATGCAAAAGTATAAATTGCGTGTTAAACGGAAAATTTATAGCCAAACAACCATCCTGGTCCACGTAACTCTGTCATTATCATGAAGTTGATCGTTTTGGTTGGAAGAAAAGAAGAAACATTTGTGTTAACAATTCAGAGTCATGACTTGCACTAGCCTACCCAGCTAACACACGACGTTGCGGCAACGTTGCTAGTAAGTGGTCATTTGGTAACCCGCGACGTTACCTTATGGCAACGTTGCCGCGACGTCACCTTATGGCAACGTTGCCGCGACGTCATAGCAACTTTATAAAGTGAATGTTGCCGGTTGGTGCTGTAGCAGAGAGTCAAACCGCCAACACAGCCATTTCTGATCCACTCAGTAAGACACAGTACTGATCACCAGGACGACTGATTGCATTGTATGATGTCTCATACAATGCCACTATCTCCTGGATAAGCCTCAAAGGGGCTGATGCCTTACCTGGTCTTTTTCCCCCCAAGGGAGGGGGAAGAACCAGTCAACGGCCCACCTTTCTCAATCTCCCCTACTCCAGAAACTCTGAATTAGAGGATTTATCCCAAAACAGACATTTCATGGATTTACAAACATCTCTCAAAGACAATACTGCTTGTGGACACTAGAAGAACTATTGGAATTTGTGTGACAATTTATGCTTTACCTTTAAATGCTGTGTGATGTAATTTGATGTTTTAATATAACTTGCTTTTCTATTATGATAAACCAGTCAACCTTGATATCAAACTGATTGTACCATACTAACAAAACTATTTCTGAAAGTTGTATTGTTATATTTTGAAGGTTATGCATTCCATGGACATTTGAAATATTGACTTCAACCCACCGACCACCTCACACCTATCTTATCTCAGGATGACGCCCAGTCAGTTAAAGTGACCAATGGAAAAGTTCACCCTCAAAAAGGGATACCCCACATCAACTTGGATTATAAAAACCCAAGATGAACGATCACTCGCTGCTTGTTCGTAGGATTAAACTGGGTGTTCGCGGCACTCTAACCTATCCTCATAACCTGCAAATCCACTGAGCGCCCGGAACTCTGACGAAGGATTCCGTTGTTCTGTTTCATTGGACGATAACAAAACCATTGACTCTACCCTTCTTCAAACCAACCAAAGTAACTGCGATTTGCTATATTTCTTACTTGTGAACATTGGCATATTGTGGTTGAATTTGTTACGTTTTGATTTTAGTTAACAAATGATTTAACCTAACTCTCGTTAGGATTATCCTACCATCGACTGTCCAGTTGTCTCTTGGCCTATCTCTCTCTCTCCCTCCTCCCCTCTCCTCTCCACGTGCTGTCCCATTGTGTATCCCGCTTCCATTACGGTATAGAACCTACTGTACTGTTGTTGCCAAACTAACCCATAAACTTATCTGATATTTGTTCATTCCAAATTTCATTTGCTTAAAATAAATCATTGTTTATAATACCCGCATATCCCTCACGTTATCTGATCTGCTCTACCTTCATAGAATTCACTACTTAAGATTAGACTGATTATTACGAAGGCTATTATTCAATATTAATAAATAAGGTTTCCTCTGTCCCTTTAAACAAATAAGAGGTGGTGTCCCCGAAAATTATATACTTGATCATAAATTAAGTATTGCTAATCTTAAACGAGCATACCTCACTACATATTTGGAGCCCAAACGTGAGGCTTTGAAAAGATTGAAACGAGCGATTTATAACTGAGATACATTTTCCCACCCTCCCACCCTGTTGGTTAAATTAACGTTCCGTTGTATTTAACCATTCCCCTGAAAGCTGCGGTTTTTAAAACTGTTTGAATACTGTGCTGTGCACTGATTGATTTGGCTTCGTCGTGACACTGAATGTTTGTATAGTAGCTAGCTTCGAGAAGCTAGGTTTGAGCGGAGGTACGCGCGTGCGCAGTGACACTGTGACCCGTCTCATTTCAATGTGTTAACCTACAAGGCAGCGCTTCTAAACAAAGGCATAAGAACCTTTTAAAGAGTCACCACACTACTATTTGGTACCATGCACGCTTCTAAAGGTGTATTATAGTAGTGTTGGCTATTTGGGTTGAGTAACTCACCCAGGCAACTGCAGCTGCCATTGTCTTGTTAAAATAACAGACATTTGATCAGTCCCGACGGACTTTGACTGTGAAGGAGACTACGCAGTTCTCTATTAAGCTATATGCTTCGATATTGTCTTGTTAAGATAACAGACATTTTATCAGTCCCGACGGACTTTGATTGTGGAGGAGACTACGCAGTTCTCTATTAAGCTATATGCTTCGATATTGTTAAACAATTGGTAAATTGATTAACCTAGCTTTTCGGAAAAAGCTTCATTTTGTTTTGCATATAATTCAACATTAATGTGAACACTCAAACTTCCTGAATCAGTAAAGTAACAGTAAAATAATTATTAAGAACCTGCTTATTTAAGGACCTTTATTGTTGCTACACTGGAAATAGTTACTTTTCGTCAACAGGGCCTGCATTTTTAATTTCATTCACGCACTTAAAAGTGGGTGTGTTAGAATATTGGCATTGTTGACCATACTAACCTGTATTTCTATTTACCCCTCATCACAGTATCCAACTTAAACAACAGTCACTAAATAATAATTAAACGAAAAGTGTATTATTTTTAGTTTGCCCACTCTTATCTGCGATCAGTCCAAAAGGACTTTTGTTTGGAAGTAGCTGAACAACGCAGCCTGTACTGCCACAATATTGTTAAAATAATTCTTAAATTGATAAACTTAGCTTTTCGGAAAGCTTCGCTGTTTTGCATTCAATTCGACATTAATGTAAAACCCTTGCTCAATTTAAAGCTACATTGTAGATGCAGCTTATCAATTTGGTTCATTATTATTCAATTTTGAATTAGATTTTTACAAAAAACTAAAGTGCCTATCACCATTACCACAATAGCATTGTGTTAATAACCTCCAGAAGCCAGACCAACCCTTAATTAACTAAACATGTCTCACCTCACGGAAGCTGGGAAACTGATTGCCTACCTATCCAAGAAAGAAAACCCAAAATATGTGGAAACGCTGACCGATCTAAATTTCGATATGATCACAAGGAAAACTCAAGAAGTGGTCATAGAAAATGTAGGCCAAATATTGAACAAATCCCAAATTGTCAAATGCCTATCCAGTCTCGGTCTCAACTATGCTGCACTACTCAGGTTATCAATAACAAAAGTCAGCACTGAATGGACACAAGCTCGCCAGGATCGAGAAGATGCCCTCAAGGAAACAGGAAGAGAACGAGCGCGACGCGAGCAACTGGAACAGGAAAGCAACGAGCTGGCTGAGGAACTGGATAAAGCTAAAGCACAGCTAACGCAACAGGAAACAACCCACCTGGATGCCCTCAAGGAAAAAGAAAAGGAACAAGAACGACGGGAACGTCTGGAACAGGCAACCAGCGACCTGGTGGGAGAACTAGAGAGAGCTAGAACACAGCTGACGGAACTGGAAATAACCCTCATGGATGCCCTCAAAGCGAAAAGAGAGGAACAAGAATTCCGGGAGACACTGCAACAGGAGAACAAGGAGCTAGCCGAAGAACTGGGAGACCTAAAAGGAGCAACGTTGTCCTTTGGTCGGCTGGTTACGTTATTTTTAGACCCGTGGGCAACGTTGCCGCGACGTCGAACATTGGTCTGCTGGTAACGTTAATTTTAGACCCGTGGGCAACGTTGCCGCGACGTCGAACATTGGTCTGCTGGTTACGTTAATTTTAGACCCGTGGGCAACGTTGCCGCGACGTCGAACATTGGTCTGCTGGTTACGTTAATTTTAGACCCGTGGGCAACGTTGCCGCGACGTCGAACATTGGTCTGCTGGTTACGTTAATTTTAGGTCCAGTGGACCACGTTGCCGCGACGTTGTCCCTTGGTCAGCTGGTTAGGTTATTTTCAGACCCGTGGACAACGTTGCCCGCGACGTCGTACCTTGGTCGGTTGGATCCGTTAAGTTTGGTACCTTGCGTTACGTTGCCGTTACGTCGCTCTTTGGTCGTAGGACAACGGATCTCGATTGCATTATAAACGGTTTATCCAGAGATAGAGAGATCACACTAAACTGGGCTTTTGTAATGTAGGTCTACATTAATTTAAATCACACACAATAGCCTATTAAATGTTGCAGCATGTATGTAGCTAGACAATGCATGCTTCATGTGCAACTCACCCCCAGAATGTTTTCTCATATGCAGAAACGTAGCTTTAATAAATAAAATACTTCACTGAATTTGGAATATGATTTAGTCTTTCATTCTTTACTATAAACATGTAGGCTACAAAAGCAATTAATTGGTGATGTAGCCTAATACATTTGTAATAAAAGTGAGTTTCATTTCCAAAGACATGGAAATAAAATTGTAAGCTACAAAAGCAATTAATTGGTGATGTAGCCTTATACATTTGTAATAAAATTATAAGAGTTTCATTTCCAAAGACATGTCATCACAGAATATTACAGTTCTTCCTTAGCAAACCTATCCCGAATTTCCCCATTTTGGGACGAATATAGGCTATCTTGTCTTATAAATGAGGAATAGATCAGAATCTGCCTGTGAAAGCAACTACAGCAATTGCATAGTCATATATATTGTATTTCTACACACTGTAAAAAATAAGACTTTAATGTCATTTTTGAGTAAGTTGAACAAAATATTTTAATTTGCCATATCAACTAGATTAAATTGGTTCTTCTAAATAGCTTTACAGATTTTTGTGTGAAAAGGCTTACTACAATGTTCAAGTTAGGAAAGCATTCGTTAACAGTCGGACCCAACGACGTGCGCATGTCCGACTCGCTGAAGGAGGGGTTTTCAAAATTCCAAGAGACTCGTTTCATGCATCGTCTTTCACGCCACGGCTAAATTCAAAGGTGAGTATTTTCTTTACAGAAATAATTTTAAGTAAATGTATTTGCAGAAATTGAATGGGGCATGTTATTACTTAAAGGTTTGAAATGTAGGCTATTTAGCATGATTATTTGCTATCAGACTCACTTTGTTTTTGTAAGGATTTCGCTAGCTAGCTACATAGCTTTAGCTCTAGAGGTAAAATAACAAATGTAAAGCCTCCAGAAAGTTGCCAGACGGTCGGCCACACGAAATGCACAATAGGCTTAACGTCACTGTGTCCAATCCCGACCGGGTTTTAGCTAAAATGCCACTTCAAATATTGATTAAAATGATCGTATCAGGTTTTCAGCTGATTTAATTATGTCAAGTTATGCCTTAACTTATTACCTTTCGAGCTAAATATTGTTTTAATTTTAGAGTTAGCTTTGCCTTTACTAGAGCCGGCAAAAGGACGCTGGCGCCGGTAAATTAGCCGTGCGCTACCCTTGTCCAAACCCGACCACACTTAAATCGTCGTAGTCAACACTCGTCGCTGCTTTTTTTCCAGGGATATTATCTTGATCCAGGGTCACCAAACTGACCATCAATGCTGTCAACATAACGTATTTCCATTGGCTAGACAAAGTAGTGCTACGCTAGCGTTGAAATAAACTCATATGCTAACCCATAGTAGCAGTACGATGACAATACTGAAACATTTTTCAGAGTACAGATCGTCGCCCATGCGTCGCCCGAGTGGTCTTTTGGCTTTCTCTCATCAAAATAACTCTCCTATTGTATTTAGACATGTAAACGTCCATGTATGTTCATGAAATTTGACACGTAGATTGTTTGATATACATAAAATAATACTACGTACACTTGCTGGTGATCGCGGAAGAACATTCGGGGAAAAAGACCGGATACTGCCTGGTCGGGTTTGGACAATAGTAGCTTTCGGCGGTCGGAATAGGACACAGTGACGCTATATATATATAAAACTGCGTTGTCGGTCTTTAGTAAGGAAATGAGGGTAATGAATGACCGTTTATAACAGTGACAGTAATTGTATGAGCCATGGCAACCCTAAAGGCTATGTTTTGAAGCAAATGCATGACTTGAAACTTTTGCATCACCAGATGTAGGTGTCAACTCTGGTCTGGTGGAGGAGAACCCATGGGGGTCCAGGAAAACAGCTGGCAGCCAGGCAAGTGCAAATAAGACCCTCAAAAAAATACTCAAAGCTTTTCAATAGCATTGTCAACTCATTGTAAGGCATACCTAAGTTGTTCTGATCATGGTGGGGGGGATACATATTTGTCAAAACAACAAATGTTGTCTTACTACAAGAATATTACAGCTAATCTAGAAGAACCACAGTGTATGCCAATAATGCAAACTCTTGTTAACTTGTTTTACTTGTCATTAATGACAGACACATTACAGGTTATGCTCCAGAAGATCGAGACATTGGAGGAGAACCAGCAAGAGGCTCTCCTATGCAGGCGACTACAGGGCAGACACACTGAAGAGGTGCAAGTGATGGACCTACAGGTGGCCCAAACGCAGCCCATTCAAAACAAGCCAGGTAAATGAATCATGATTGCATGGGAGGTGAGCACGTCATCCTATTTGGGGGGAGTTGACTCGTATTCGGGGGGAGTGTTTTCATTTGGGGGATGCTTTCATGTTAGTGGGTGTAATTTGCACTTCAGGGCCACCGTAGTAATTCAACTTGATTTGCATTTCAATGAAAATTCTGAAATGTATATCATTTTTCCTTTTCACTAGTCTCTTGAACTATGGAGAATGCCATACAGACATTGGATCCAAAGCTTTGTATAATTTGTGGGAAACATTTTGAAAAAGGCAAGAAAAAAGATCCCTATATCCAAAACCCTACAGTACAAGGCCTCCTACGCATACTTATCCTTGCTCAGTAGAGAGATGATGACGTCCATAAAACTCTGGCTCCATATACAGATGACATACTTTCATCCAAAATCAAAGTTTCATATCATGTATCATGTAGAGCAAATTACTGCAGTAAGACAAACATCAGTGAGCAGCAGCAAGTTGCAAATATTGAGATTGAGAGCACATCTGCACCAAGAAGGCTGAGTAGGGCTGATACAACATCATTTGAAATACGGAGAGATTGCTTCATTTGTGGAAAGGCCAGCTATAGACCAGAACCTCTGACAGCCATTTCGACTGGTACATGCGGGAGTACCAGAGACAAGGTGCTTCGGGCTGCTTCTGACAGGCTTGATGAAGATGTACATCTTCGAATTCTTTCATGCCCAGATCTCTTTGCATATGATGCCAAATACCATAAAATATGCCTGGCACACTACATCTCTGACCGAAATATAGCAGCTGCCAGACGAAGAAAATTATCAGAAAAGCAGACCAATGTCCATGACAAAGCCTTTATTAAGCTCACAGAAGAAATTGATCAAACAGTGTAGTCCAAAGATGAAAGTGAAGACCCTCAACTCTTTGACTGATAGCTATGACAACATACTAAAGACCATTTCTGAGGAAGAAGGTGTGTCCATTGTCCAACACAAGAAATACAGATCCTGGAAGCTAAAGGAAAAGCTGATACAGCATTATAAAGACAGGCTTGTATTTGTTCCACGTCCAGGACAATCAGATCTGATCTGCTCAGATAGTATGACCAGAGGTTAAATTGGGCCGGGGCGGAGTTCTGCACAGCAGATCTGCTGCGCAGCAGCTCCAGACGATTTTGGCAGTCTGCCCAGGGCTCGAAATTAACGGTGTCCCGATGTCCCGGGGACGATAAAAAATCCTTCTGGGACACAAATGTATTTTGTCTGGGACAATCCCGGGACAGTGAAAAATAAATAAAAGTAAACTTACTTCCAAACAGCCGTTATTTGCAAATTCATTAATTATGAGTAAAGATAGACGTTACTTTTAGAAAGGCGAGTTACATTTGCAACATCTCACGAATCACGATTGGGAAAATCATAGAATGCATTCTACGTCATCCATTCTACTGTCAGTTGCTGCAGACTCGCGCGGTGGGTGCAGACAGAGACGTAATGTAATAGACAGACCATATAATCGACAAGGAGAACAACAAAATGCTGAGGTGGCTTAATAAACAGCCTCCTAAAGCAAATAAGGCAAGCTCCAACACTGCAGACTCCCGAAACACCCCAAGTCATCATTCATCGTCTTCTCCAAGTTCGTTGCCTGTGACAGTGACAGTGTTAGCTAGCAGTGCTCAGCGATAGCTAACGCTAGCAACTGAAGTGTGCCTTACAATTATGCATAGCAGCTACAAACGTCCGAAATGTTATTTTGATGTTTGCTAAAATCATGTGAAATACAGTTGATTAGATTAAGAGGTGTAGTTTGTACTGTCATTTTTGTATTTTCTTTGTTCAGTCAGGGACTAAACTAGATTCGTTAGCTTCAAAAACGTAAGGCATGGTAGCTAGCAGCTAATCATACTTTTTTTTGTCCATGAGCCACACTTTTTTGGGGGTCAAGAACGTCAGTCAGATCGGGTACCGAGTAGAAAGGGGGTCGCAAGGTAATTGTAGAATTGTAGAATGACGAGTTTGCCAATCAACGTTGGTATGAGAAAAATGTGTTATGAACTTAAGAGAGAGTAATGTTCCAGTTGTTGTAGTTTTTGTGTCTACCTAATCGGCAAGTAGATCCAAATATTAAATTGAAAAATAAAAAATTAAATTCTTTAATTCAACAAATCAGAGTTCATGGTTCTCCTTAGGTTGATATTCACTATCTGTGATAGTGTCACGAGTTTAGGGTGTCATTCTTCAGAGCCACTGGCACCCTCAGACTAATTCATATGTTTAATAAAGGAATAAGTATTTTAAACTTACATGGTGGACCAGAGTCCATGGTGTGATGAGTAAGTGACAAAAAATTATCAAATTATATATACTCTGCGGGGGCGACAAAGAAAAAAATTTGGGACACTGTTGGTTATATCCGGGACAATACAAAGTAGAATTCGGGACAGTTGTGGGACACTGAGGAAAAAAGTTAATTTCAAGCCCTGAGTCTGCCTAGTCCATCACGAGCAATGTTGTCCTACTCATTTACAACTTTTCCATTGCAAATCTATGTTGTTTTAAAACACAATTCTAAATAATGGTAGGGATAGGCTGGCCTAGACATCTGGAGCAAGTTTGAGAAGTAGGCATATCGCGCACGAAAATTATAAGTTTACGCTAACGTCTTTGAAGAGGTAGATTTTGAGGTGAGGGGACTGACAGAAGGTAAGGTGGTCCACCGGACTGGCCATCGGGAGCACTGGGAGTTTGCCCGATGGGCCGAAGCACTTTTGGGCCGGAGGGCCGCTTGCCTTATATATTTTTTTACTAGCCTGCTAATAAAATGAACGTCTATGCAGCCCTTAGTGCCGCTTACACACGACAGTGACACTGACAGATGGAAAGCTAGCTAAAGAGACAATATAAAGATGGAAAACCAGGCTAAGAAACGTAAACGTATTACCTTCACTAGACAATGTTTTACCAATTGGACAAACGGATGTTTGTTTGTTTTACATCAAGCTCCAAAACCTATTTTTCGCTCAAATCAGCCAAAAAAAATCGCTCGCGCGCATTGAAATCTCTAACTAGCCTCATGACTCATGGCTGAAGTTACGTTGCTCCAGCTCTCCCCAGGTTGGCAAAAGAAGTATCTCATAATGCATCAGATTGATGCTTTACAATATGGAATATTTAATTTTTCTTATGGGGGAGCATGCACCCGGACCCCCTTAGAGGGGTAATATCCTTCTCAACTTTTTAACCCCTGACCCGTTTTCATTCCTGTTATTTACTGCATAATCCACGAAAGATTTGTGAAATTTGCCCCTCGGTCAGAGCCCCCCCACATAGAAAATCCCAATTTAACCCCTGAGTATGACCATAGGCTGTGCACCGAGGGAAGCTGCTAAACTCACAGAAATAACAGTAGACTGTGAGACAACACTTACACAGACAAGTCAGAGTCTTTCCGAAATCCAAATATTACACAGGGCTGCAGACATATTGAGGAAAAGCATGGAGCAGGTAGAGCATGACAGTCAATCATATGTCAGCAGTGACCGTCTATCATATCTCCAATGCAGCAAGTACAGTCGTATGCAAAAGTTTGGGCACCCCTGATAATCTCCATTACTTTCATCTATAAAATGTTGGGCGTTTGGATGAGGAACGTCTTTGTCATATATATACACATACGTCATGGACAGTGATATTTTAGCCGTGAAATAAGGTTTATTTGATAAACAGAAAATATGCCATACGCATCATAAGAGAATTAGACACTTGCATAAATTTGGGCACCCCAACAGAAAAATCACATTCATATTTAGTAGAGCCTCCTTTTGCAAAAATAACAGCTTCTAGACGCTTTTTATATCCTCTGATGAGTGTCTGGATTCTGGATTGAGGTAATTTGGACCATTCTTCCTTACAATACATCTCCAGTTCAGTATGGTTTGATGGGTGCCTAGCGTGGACAGCCCGCTTCAAGTCACCCCATAGATTTTCAATTATATTCAAGTCTGGGGACTGGGATGGCCATTCCAAAACATTGTAGTTGTTCCTCTGCATAAATGCCTTAGTGGATTTGGAGCAATGTTTCGGGTCGTTGTCCTGCTGGAACACCCAACTGCGCCGTAACTTCAGCTTTGTTACAGATTCTTGAACATTATTGTCCAGAATTTGCTGGTACTGAGTTGAATCCATACGACCTTCAACTTTAACTAGATTCCCAGTTCCTGCACTAGCCACACAGCCCCACAGCATGACGGACCCCCCACCAAATTTTACTGTGGGCAGCAAGTGTTTTTCTAGGAATGCTGTGTTCTTTTGCCTCCATGCGTAATGCCTCTTGTTGTGACCAAATAACTCCATCTTTGTCTCATCAGTCCACAGCACTTTGTTCCAAAATGAGCCTGGCTTGTTCAAATGTAGTTTGGCAAACCTCAAGCAAGCCTTTTTGTGGCGCGTGTGCAGAAAAGGCTTCTTCCGCATCACTCTCCCATACAGCTGTTCTCTGTGCAATGTGCGCTGAATGGTCGAGCAATGCACAGTGACACCATCTGCAGCAAGATGACCTTGCAGCTCTTTGGAGGTGGTCTGAGGGTTGTCCTTGACCATTCTGACCATTCTTCGCCTTTGCCTCTTTGTTATTTTTCCTGGCCTGCCACTTCTGGCCTTAACAAGAACTGTGCCTGTTGCCTTCCATTTCCTAATGACATTCCTCACAGTGGAAACTGATAGCTGAAACCTCCGGGATAACTTTTTGCAGCCTTCCCCTAAACCATACTGCTGAACAATCTTTGTTTTTAGATCATTTGATAGCTGTTTTGATGCCCCCATTTTGCCACTGTTCAGAGGAGAATCAAAGAGAAGCAAAACTTGCAATTGGCTAACTTAAATACCCTTTCTAATGATTGAATGCACCTTTTTATGTAATTGAAGGCTTAACGAGTTAATCAGACTAACTATGTGTTGCAGTTAATCAGCATTTAGTAGGCAGAGGTATTCAAATCAAATAAATGATAAGGGTGCCCAAACTTTTGCACAGCCTTTTTTTCACATTTGATTTAATTTCACACAACTAAATACTGCTACACCAAATATCTTTGTCTGGAAAACACCCCAGCACTCAGTGTTAACTAGAAAAGTAATATTACAATATTATATTGATCTTTTTTGGTGAAGACAGGAAATTATCATGCAGCCTCAGAGGGGTGCCTAAACTTTTGCATACGACTGTATGTACCCAACATACTGTATGACTTTGTGAACTGGTGTGTTGATTCACATGCCCACAGAGATTACCAAACATGGGATAATGACCCAGTTTCAAAGGACAATCTGTGTGTTATCGCAATATGTCATGATCTCATTGGACAGAGCTGTCACGTCCATACGCCAATCACACTGGGACTTGCCATTTTGATACATCATGAGTTTGGTAGTAAGACACTCATCAATGAGCTCAGTGCAATGGGGCACTGTTTCCTATACAGAGGTCAGGCACTTCCTCACATCTGTGGCAGCAGACCAGATATCAAGGACAGAGAGTGGTGTCTACATCCCAACTGGCCTCACTGGAGTCGCTGAACATGGAACTGTTGATGCAGCCATCGACAACTTTGATCAAAATGAAGACACCCTGGATGGGAAGCGTACAACTCATGCTATGGCGTCTGTTGTGTTCCGAAGAGGTCAAGTCTCCACAGCAGATAAATGCCTAGCACGGGTTCCACAGAGGTCCCTCACCACCTTAAACACGTTTGATATGGATGGAGATCAACTTTACAGGTACATTTTGTCCATTCTTTTTTCTCTGAAATCTATTTTTGTTTTCATGTTATGATATTCGATCAGTCACATGAACTGCTAAAGACTAATACAAATGAATGTTCAATATGAATGTTTGTTGTGAGGTTTTAAAGTAATTTGATATTCAATGCATATGATCATAAGCTTATCCTCTCATTTCAATTGTGATTGTTGTACAGATAGTTGTACAGATACAGCAAATCTACAAAGCGACCAGAACCACCTGAACTTGCCCAACCTGAGTTACTACACACAAACACAACAATCTCTAAAGCAGCTGAAGACAGAGATCTGGTATGGAAGCTGTCCCGAAATGTAGTTGAGAATCAGCAGCATGTCCCTGCTTGGTCTGCATTTAATGCCTTCACGTCAGACACTGCTTGTTCAGTAGCCAGTGTACTCTACCTGCCCTTCATAAGAGAATCACCCTCAGAATTGTCCACCATCTATACGTCTATGATACGACTTGTACAGCTTGCTGCAGAACAAGCTGCACCATATTCTTGTGACAGCAGACCTTGCTATTTACAGTAAAGCACAACAGATCTTGTGGAGCAAACCATCGCCCTTACAAGGAAAGATCACAATGAGACTGGGAGGGATGCATATCACGATGGCTTACCTAGCAAGCATCGGAAAGCTCTATGGCGATGGTGGACTCTTTGACATACTAACTGAGTCAGATGTGTATGCAGAGGGAACAGCTCGACAGCTGCTTCAAGGGAAACACCTGACAAGAGGAGTAAGAATCATAAAGCTAGCCTCTGAGGCTCTGTTCAGGCTCTTTTGGCAAGCCATGCAATCATGGCTTGAAAAACAAGGCCAATGTGCAATGACTGAAGCACAAGAGCAAGTCCTACAAGATGTACAGTATGCATTTCATGGTAATGACAAGGCCACTGCTCAGCAGCTCATCGGTGAGGTGGAGAATGAACTTCCTGAGATCCAGAAGAGAATCCAGATGTTCACAAATGAGGGAGTTAAGCAATCAGCAACCTTTGGATACTGGTTAATGTTCCTCAATGGTGCTGATCTGTTGCTAAGGATTCTTCGTTCGGAGCGTGAAGCTGACTTTCAACTTCACCTGAATTGCATGTGTGAAGTCATGCCGTGGTTCAGAGCTGCTGGAAGGACCAATTATGGCAAGTACTGTCTATGTTGCAGAAATTAAAGCACTTGAACAAGAACAACCAGAAGCATACACATTCATGCAGCAAGGTGGGTTTGTTGTTCGCCGGTCTGAGCATCGAAGCTTCAACTGTGTGGCTACTGATCAGGCACTGGAGCAAACCATCAATCGAGAAGGCAAGAGTCAGGGTGGAGTTGTTGGCTTCACATTACGAAAAGGAGCTCTCACAAGATGGCTGATGACAAGGCATGTGACCACAGCATATGTGGATGCCATGAAAGAGCTTTGTGACACGGATGATCAGAGCCCGAAAGCACACAAGGAGCATGGAGCATCCAGAATGGACCGAGACGAAAAAGACATACGAAAGATAATGGAAGCTGTGGAGCAGGGACAGAATCCCTTTGATCTTGACAGTATTCCTGAGCAACTGATCAACATCGCGAGTGGTCAGGTTGCATCTGAGAAAGTTGCAAAAGAGCTCTCAAGCTTTCTCCAAGATGGTGCAAAGCAGAATGCCATCTTTATTGAACAATGGTCACATGGACTCAGACGTGCTCTTTCGAAGATTACTGTCTGTCTCCAAGCAAAGAGAGGTGTCCATGGAGACTGTGATATCTCATGAACTAGCAGCTGTCCCCGCCCTCTTTGTTTTATGATGATGGAAGCATGAGGAAGACAACAAAAGCTGACCTGGCCAAGAAACTCGAGGCTGTCGTTGAAGAAACACAGCAACTGCCAAATGTTGAAGAACCATCAGCATATATAATCGATGGCATGGCTCTTCTACAGAGTCTCAATGATTCAACATTTCAAACATTCAACGACCTGGGAGAGTGTGTCTGGAAAAAGATTGCAACTTTAATGGGAAAGGAAGGCAACAGCTGTGTCGTTATTGTGTTTGATAGATATGACCACCAACACTCAGTCAAAGATCTTGAAAGACAAAGAAGAGGCACTGTTCAAACCAGCAGACGAACACATATCATCACAGGACAAACAAGGATTCCAAACTTCAGAAAAATACCTCAGGATCAGTGGAAACAAGGCTGCTCTATGTAGCTTTGTCAGCACCATCATCGCCAGTACTGGGCCAACGAGAATTTCTTCAGGGAAGACTGTCATCTTAGCAGGTGGCTTTGAAAATGGTCAGGAGGTTAAGAGGGTTAGCAAGTCAGGCATTGACTGCTTGACAGATCTTTACAGTGACCAGGAGGAGGCTGACACAAGGCTGGTGTTACATGCAATACACCTTGCACAGTCACATTCTCGACTAATTGTCAAATGTGATGATACAGATGTACTAGTTTTGCTTCTGTACTATTCAAGCAAAGGGATGTTTGGATCCTCAGCAGTGTTTATGCACTCTGGACATGGCCTTAAGGAAAGATTTGTCCCTATCTGTTTGATCGCTCAGAAGCTTGGAGCAGTGCTTTGTGAGTGTTTACCTGCATGCCACGCCCTCACAGGTTGTGACACCACAAGCAGTTTGTACCGAATTGGGAAGGTCACTGCCCTCACAAGACTGAAGACCCATCTTTGTGAGTTACAGGAAATGACCAAATTTGGACTCTCTGGTAGTCTGGAAGAGGCTTTGCCTGTGGCAAGACGGTATGGCCTCCTCCTGTATGGCCAAAAGAAAAAGGTGGATGGGCTTCCTTGCACCAACCTGAATGAGCTGAGGTACACACTAGCATCTACCACAGATTCGTCAGCAGCAAATCTACCCCCAACCGAAGATGCCTTTCAGCAACATGTGCTGAGAGCCTTGTACCAAACTGCAGTGTGGCGTCACAGCCACCTGGTCAAACCTCTTCTCTGGAACCCAGTTGGTAGAGGATGGTGGCTCAGAGAAGATGGGTGCATTGAACCTGTGATGTTCCAGAAGGCACCAGCACCTAAAGAAGTTAGAGACATCACCCACCTCTACTGTAAAGACGGGAACTGCAACGATGCCACCAAATGCCAGTGTCTTTCAGTGGGCTTGACCTGCACAGAGTTTTGCTCTTGCCCTTTCCCAGACTGTCCAAACATATTTCATAACCCACTTTGTCACTGATGACAATGCGGATGAGTGACAGTGGTTTGTTGCAGTTGTAACATCATTGGGGGCTGACCTCCTCAAAAGTGGCCACTGGAGATGGCCTAACCCCCAGAATGGCTAGCAAAAGCAGTTAATGTTCAAAATGGTTGCTGCTAGAACAAACAGCCTTAGAAGAGCTGGAGATTTAGTGAGGAGAGAGCTCATTCCCCCTCAAAGTGATTGTTTTGTTAGCCATTGTTTGATTGCCATTTGTTTGATTTAAGACAGTCATTTAATTTGTATTGTGTAAAGTTATAGTTTTATTAAAAGGCTCATTAAGGTCAAACTGCAATCCTGACTCCTGGTCTCCTGTTTGTGCTATGGTACGGTGTTATCTTTCAATTTCAATCTTTGTTTCCATATGGACTGTATAGTACAAGGTGCCATATGAAATGTTTCATTATTAAATGTATCTTATATTTGAATTTCTAAACATTCTTCTCACCACTAATGGGCTTTGAACTGAAGACTAAATGATGTTAGTTTTCCGTTTTCTTTCATTTTGGACACCTCATACATTGAGTGACAGAACACCCTGATTTGTGATGCTATATTTACATATTTGGTATTGCTGGATTCACCACAAACCCACCTTCCCAACAGGCCATCATATGTGTTTCTATGATAATCCCTGGAAAGGTAACCACAACGTAAATGATAACATTCTGCAGAGATCTTGATTTTTGGCATGTCCGCCTATTTTAGGTATGTGTTTATATGTCTCTATTTATTTTATACATCAATATATTCACATCCAGTACAACTTCCTAACTACAAACATGCCAAGTTTCAAAGCTCTCAGAGCTTGTGTGATTGATCTACATTAGTTTATATGCCTAAACTCCCATACGGACAGGCTATATTTGAATCCTTTTTTGGTTTTGGGGTGTATAACAATATATGTTCATTTAACAATCTTAGCAGTAAAATATTGTTTGCCAAGAATCAATTTCATATATGGGAGACCTTAAAGATGATGAAAAACATTGTTGGGTTTAGTTCTACCTCCGGTAGGGGTATCTCAAAAACTAAAGCCCTTTTAGATAATTTGTCACTAGCCTATGTGAGCAGTGCAAACTTGGAAATTGCTCATTGTGTCATGTGTCTGTGTGTACATCAGCATTCCAGACGGAGGGAAAGCTGTATCTAATCTTGGACTTCCTGAGAGGAGGAGACCTCTTCACACGCCTATCTAAAGAGGTCAGCACATAACCATGACAACACAATTCTGATGAACCATTTACATTTTTACATTTAGTCATTTAGCAGACGCTTTTATCAAGAGCGACTTACAGTGCGTTCACACTGCAGCGACGCAAATTGCTTGCCATCGCTCGCCTTCCCACAGTTCACCACGCTCGGGGGCGTGTCAGACATATTAATGCAGAGTCTCTCTAAAGTGTGCAGACTTGGGTTTACATACTCGCAATATCGGATATCAAAATACAACACAAAAATGTTTAATAGACATACATGTTGACATATGTCAAAACGTTTTAATACAGTAATCTGTCGATACGACTACTTCCAGCCGGGCTAGCTACTGTAGTTTCGAAGTTATGTAATGTGACAAAACAGAATTTGAAAGTACAAAAAACCCACCAGGAGCACTGACAACGTCGGCAAGCCTGTGCCAGGCCTCATTCTTTTTGGTGGCCAAGCAGCGAAGCTGTGGAGCCACTTAAGTGTTTCTACCTATTTAGGATTCCTCCGTCCGGAGGGAACCTATTGTTATTGACGGTTTTATTATTAGGATTCCTCCGTCCGGAGGGAACCTATTGTTATTGAAGGTTTTATTAGGATTCCTCCGTCCGGAGGGAACCTATTGTTATTGGTGGTTTTATTATTAGGATTCCTCCGTCCGGAGGGAACCTATTGTTATTGGTGGTTTTATTATTATTTATTTTTTTCTTGTTCCATGGGAGTCAATGGCAGCCCCTAGACCCCTCCGACAACTTTTTGTGAAATTTGGCACACTCATTAAGGACAGTCCTTTTTATACTTTCACCAACTTTCATGTTTCCAATTTTACCAGTCTAGCGCCACCAATGGGTCAAAGTTGGACTTTTGTTTCCACACGCAACTAAGGCTGGAACTAGTTACCGTTGACACTACCCGAATGTAAACTACTCATCACGTATTTGGAGTTGTCTCAAGGCAATAGCCATATTAACCACGATATTAATGACACCACATATTGCAAAGCAATACTTAAATCGTCGCTGTTAACGTGATAAGAAGCCTACATTTGAGTAGTGTCAACGGTAACTAGTTGATTCAGAAGAACCAAATCAAAATGTTGCCTGAAGGCCAAAGTATTTAATAAGATTGTGACTGAACAATTTCAGATCTCATATGCTCCAGTAGCTGGCGGTGTAATGCATGGGTTTGGGAAAATGAATGTGATTTTGCAAATCCCACTCGAATCTTTTATTTTCTTAGTTTCCATTTATTATGGCGTTAACGGCTGTAATGTAGTGCTCACTACGTTTGTTCAGAATGAATATTTTTAAATGAATTGATTTCAAAAGATATAGCCAGAAGAAACACTCAGCCATGGGCTACACGAAATCGCATAGGAAACGAATGTTTTCATGTTGTGTTATGCGTATTTTAAACGTATTGACTGGGTTAGCAGCGACGTTCTTAGTATGAATTTTTTATATGTGGTGTCAGAAGGAGCTTTGATGTCGTGCTAAATACGGCCATTGCCTCCAAACAACCCCAAATACGTGATTAGTAGCCTACATTCGGGTAGTGCCTATGGGAACCAGTTGATTCAGAAGAAGCCAAATCAAGATGTTACCTTGAAGGCCAACGCAGTAAATAAAGGACTAACGGTTCAGTTAATTTTGCAGAGCTGGTATAGCTCGCAGTATAAAGCAATGGGCTCTAGTGATTACCTATTTTTGCCCTAGTGCGATCGAATCCAACTTCATGCGAGCGTGCAAATGTTTTATTTTGTTTCCATTTATTTCGTCGCGAATGGTAGCATATGTCGTGCGCACGTAGCCTATTAGGTCTACTTTCATATTTGCCGCAACAAATATGAGATCCGACTTGAAAATCGGCAGTAATATGTTTGTGAATTTCGGACGAATCTGGTGATAGAGGCAGACGGATAGGTGCACGCGCAGCTGTGGAACCAGATGCGGAACCAGTTGAATTGGGAACCAGTAGGGACATAACACCGGCATCTTGAGATCTAAGTGACCTTGTGGGGCGATAGGGTGCAAGGAGACCAGAGAGGTACAGCGGTGCTAATCCATGCAGAGATTTGTAGGTTAGTAATAGAACCTTGAAATCAGCTCTGGCTTGGATAGGAAGCCAGTATAAAGAGACATGATAGAGAGTTATGTGATCAAACTTTCTGGTTCTAGTCAATAGTCTATTGCAATGCAGCAGCATTTTGTACCCGTTGTAAAAATGTTATGTAGGTATTTGGGAGGCCAGAGAACAACACATTGCAATAGTCCAATCGGGATGTAACAAATGCATGTATTAGTTTTTCAGCATCATCTTTTGAGATACATTTTTGTACTTTGGCAATGTTACGTAGATGGAAAAATGCAGTTCTAGTAATTTGCTTAATATGGTACTCAAACAAAAGGTCCGGGTCCATTGTGACTCCTAAATTTTTTAGGTTTCACCTAAAAGGTTTGTTAGCCTAGCCTTGCTAGATCTCGCAATTCACATTGCTCATTTTATAAAAATTGCCTTTAAAATAACAACAATGACAATGGGACACTTTCAATAAAACAATATTTAATTTAAACATTAGGCCTAAACATTCTAAATCAATCATAAATGTTTCGTAGGCACTTGGTGCTAGCTAGCGAGTGACCAGCGAGTGACTTAGGACTCGATAGACTACTGGTAGAGCCAACATTATTGGGGTAAGATTTTAACCTTTTCCTTCTGCCTGGAACGCCCGCGGTCCAGAAACGCTGCCCCTCCCTCAGTTACAACGCACTAAATTCTAACTAATATATTTTTAAGACGGCTACACAAATGATACATCATTGGAAAGCTACGATTCTTGTGCTTCCATTGAAATAAACCCATTCAAGATCAAGTCGCAACAGCAAGTACATTTAACGTCTTTGTCCGGTCACGAATATATATTTCACCGCCAGACGAAAAAGTTTTACTCACCCTCAACGGTTCATATATGATCCAGGTATGCAAACAAGTCCATCAAACGTTGGTTAATTTGGTCTGGTTACATTCCCAAAGGTCCAAAGTATCTAACCATGTCAAAAGTTTGTCCAAATACATTCATATATAGCTATAATCCTTTGTTTCATTATGCTAGTTCGCGACGAAAGAAATACCTTATTCACATAAAAGTAGTATTTTCTCCAGTTTCCAAAATAGTATTCTCGAAAGGAAGACATCAAAATGTCCGTTGATCCCTCCCCTTTCGATTGACACCAAGATTGGTGCTTCCATGCCCTGTTGACAGCCCTCTACAGCCAACTAGGTATGTGCGTCCCGCCCCTATCTAACACGTGGCTTTGAATGGCTCTGAAATGAGCTTGTTAGCCTTGTAGCTAAGGAAATGCTGCAAATGCTAATACCCAACATGCCAAGTTTCTGTGGAGCCTTCGAAATAAAAGTCTATTGCGTTGACAGAATCAGTGTTCTTTGTGCGCCAATCCTGGGAATCAGATAAAGCACACAATGTGTTAATAATTCAGTTTCTGTGTTTCAGTAATACTAATGAGGGATTTAGCTATTATATATGATAGTTCTAAGTACCACCTTTCATTAAAGATAACAATTATGAAAAATAATACCTTTTTATTTGACCTTGGTTCAAAGGGTCATTTTGGAGTCTCCAAGGCCCTTTTAGAAAACGCCTGAATGTACTCTTATAAAAACATGTGTAAAATATGAATATATTGTGGTATAATGTTTGACTTTTGATTTGAATTGGGTAAGGCTTCAACCTGTGATCCAATGCTGTGTTCCAGCTAATACCTACCACCTCTAGGCCTCTTTAGGCCTCTGTTTTCAAAACAAAAACTAGGCGGAAATAGAAACTTTCACTTTCCTTGTGTTTAAGCTGCTATAACTCAACACCAGTAGGACTGACAGGGGTCCTGACAACATGGGATATAACTTCAGAGTGTCAGCTTTCAAAAGAGACTATTTACATGCATGTACTCCAAATGGTTCAAGAACAGCTTTCAATTAACTTTGGGTATGCTGTTTAGGCGTTTTTAGGCACATTTAGCAGGAATGGAAAAAAGTAACTGATTAAATAGATTTTAGATACATTTGCGATTAATCATATTAAATAATGCGTTTACATATTTTAATCGCTTGACAGCCCTAATAATATAATATAATGCTGTAGTAGACAGACCTGATGCAATGGAGATGGTTTGGGATTCGAATATACAGTCATGATTGACCCGTGTCAGATTGTAGATATTGGGTTACTTAGGCTGAGATACAATAGAAATGTAAGGTACACCTTGTAATGTACCATGCAAGGACATATTTTCCTTACTGTATTGCGAGAGAACATATCCAGTAATTCAAGTAAGAGAAGTAATGTGGTCTGATTGACAGTAATGGAGTGGATGTAGCGTCAGCTGTATTTGTGTAGCTTTTTTTACTGCTTGTTTTTTTAAGTTTTATTTATTAGGCCATTGTGTAATGTTTGATTGAAAAAACGAATGTTTTGATAAAAGTTGTTGCATGTATTTTTTGTTTTGCGTCTGTGTTCTAGTTTGGCGCTGCATGTTCTGTTTTGTTGTTTCTGTTTTAAAAATGTTTATTAAATGTGCTTCATAAATGGAGAACTGCTACTGTATTGCAGTAGGTAAAGGCCCTGTCACACCATAACATCCTGGTCAACGTTTTCTGAACGTTCTAATCGTTCAATTTTGAGCGTTCTAGGGCGAGGTGGACACATCAGGCGTGGGACTGGCGCATACTAGCGAGGGACTGATGCATGAGGAGCGTGTAACAGCGACCAAGTAAGACAAGTCTGAAAATTTAGCATGTGGTGACGTTCGTCAACGTTCTCCGTTTAAAAAAAACCTGACACATGGGAACGCTCTCTACGAGCTCTCCGTCAGCCCTCGGACAGCCCCGGACAGCTTGACGTGCACCTCCTGAATTTTCTAACTGTCCGTCGTGATTTCGGAGAGCTACGTTGCAGTGGGTTGCCGTGACCAACAAGGCCAGGGGTGGGGAACGTCCGACCTCCATATGCAGCCCGAGAAATCATTTGGTCCAGCCCGCCACAGCATTGCAGTGCAGGCACCATATTATTAGGTGCATTATTCGTTGGCAGCAGCACTATTTTAATATATGGAAGAAGACCGCGGAGGCGCTCAGTGTCACGTACCAATGTACGAAGGACCTTTCTTGCAATCAAGCCCTAATACGTTGTTGGTTTGGGCTAAACCCCGAATGTTTACAAAGTCTGGCTCCGAGCCTGATTAACACTCGGATCGATAAGCAATCTAAAAAATTGTAGCAATATAAAAAAATATACGATTCAGCTAAACAGTACATGTAAATCAGCATTTGAATTCAAATGTGACGAGAAATGGGCAGTGTAGTAGCTGAGACTGTACTTATTTTATTGATGAAACGGCTCATTTGTAAATTTGCTCCGACCTTTCGATAACCTAGCTAGCATCGCAGCGCCACCTACTTTTCTGGGGTGAATTGTTTTCAGCACCCACAGCCTTAAACCATAAACAAAGTCTATCCTTGCGTATCCGTCCCCCCGCCCATCCGTAAACAGAGTAGGAGAAGCATATTTTGGCCTAGACGAGCGTGTTGAGCGTGTGACTAACGTGTGAATAACGACAGAGTAGGGTTTTGCTGGCGTGTGGGTTTTATGGTCAAACGGGTATAAAACACTGGAAAATCAGTGGATTCAGTTGTTCTGAACAGCAAACATCATGCCGCCTAGACCAGCGTTCCCCAACCACAGGTCCGCGGACTGGTACCGGTCCGTGGGTCATTTGGTACCGGGCCGCACAGAAAAAAACGCTCTGGAAAGACGTTTGTTTACTAATTTGGGGGGAAAGTTTGTGGGCTTCATTGAGCAGTAACTATCACGCTAGCTAGCTAGTAACAATATAACGATGGAAAACCAGGCTATGAAACGTAAAGATGGGCCAGAAAAATTTAGACAAAAAGACACCACATTCACTAGACAAGGTTTAACCAGTTGAAAAACGACGATGTTTATTTTACATAAAGCTCAAATCAGCACCCAAAAAATTCTCGCGCGCTTTGCACACTCGTATTAGGTGTGGAAGTCAGTAACTAGGATCACATCAAACCCAGAATGTGCATGCATTAGCAGGGCAGCTGTGGGGTGCGTAGGCCTATACGGGGACCGGTTCTGGTGGGCCAGTTTGGATCAAAGTCCAGGGCCTATCTTTCTTTTTTTAATTTTTTTTATTTAATACAGGGACAGTGCATATTATCAAAAATTTCTTTCAATATGCCAGAATTAGCCAGAAGGCTATTTTTCATCTGCAGTCCCTAGACAGGTGGTAAAAGTCACCCTAAAAGAAAATAAGTTACACATTTACATAACACAACATACCTATAGTAAAACGTACTATTAAAAAGTAAGTAAAGTAACAAGTACTATTAAGCTAAAATATACAATAAAAACACAGCAGAGCAACAATCAAACAACAGCAGACAATAACATGAACAGGTTAATGATAATGTAGACAGCTCTGGTTATCAATGAGCCATTTCTTTAACTGGCATTTGAATGACCTATATGGGTTCAGATTTCTGATGGCTATGGGGGTGAGGTTCCACTCAGTAGCTGCACGAACAGAGAAAGAGGTATGGCCAAATACACTCTTCCTAAAAGGGATAATACAATCTCCCCTCGATGAAGCTCTAGTTCTGCTGTGATCAGCTGCGGATGTTGACAAACTGATGGAGCGGAGGGGATGATAAACCGTGAGTGATTTTATAGACAAGACATAGATTTGAATATTTGACCATGTTTTCCCATTTGAGTAATCTGTGCTTTTGTAATATTGGACAATGATGAAACCTACAAGGTTTCTTGTCCAGGATTTTAACAGTTCGTTTGTAAAGTGATTGTATAGGTTTCAGGGATGTAACAGTAACTAGTGACCAAATGGGTAAGCAGTAAGTGATGTGTGAGAAAATCATAGAGTGCATGAACATTTTTGCTGCCTCTATAGACATTTGATGGGGAATGTGTCTAAAGTTCCCGAGGTTGAATTTGATTCGGTTACAGACCCTTTTTACATGTGATGTAAATGACAACTTTGAATCAAATAAAACTCCCAGATATTTATATTCGGATACAATCTGCAGCCTTTCCCCTGAAACCAAAACATTCGGCTCAACATCGACATGTCTGTGGGACTTGGTAAAGAACATTGCTACTGTTTTTGAAGTGTTCAACTGAAGGCAGGATTGCTTCAACCAAGCTGAGATAGTAACCATAGCGTTAGTGAGCTTCTCTGCCACTTGAGAGATATTACTACCATGGACATAGACTACAGTGTCATCAGCATACATCTGCACAGAAACATCAGAACAGACCGACGGAAGGTCGTTTATATAAAGTGAAAACAACAAAGGTGCTAAATTTGATCCTTGAGGAAGACCGGTGGACAGACTGAGGGCCGCTGATTTAACAGACTGGACTCTGACATGTTGGAAACGGCCAGTGAGGTAAGACTCAATCCATTTAAGCGCATCTGACGAAAAATTGAAATGGCATAATTTTGATAGCAAGATTTTATGATTGACAGTGTCAAAGGCCTTCTTAAGATCCAGAAACACGGCACCAACAACCCCACCTCGGTCCAACAGAGCTCTGATGTTTTCAGTAAAGTAGCAAGTTGCAGACTCAGTGGAGTAATTTGCTCTAAAGCCAAACTGCATAGGGTGGAGAGCAAAGGCTGTGGTATTCAGATGGTTAATGATTTGTTTTGCTACCAGTTTCTCTGTAATCTTAGACACTGTAGGCAGTATGCTGATGGGTCTGTAGTTTGACATGGAATGAGGGTCTCCTCCTAGTCCGTCCCTGCCGGTCCGTAAAAATATGTCTTACATGAAACCGGTCCGTGGCGCAGAAAAGGTTGGGGTTCTCTGCCGATTACCAGCGTCACCAGCGTCCACACAACGCTCTTCTGGCGATATACCAGCGCTATACCAGTGACCATGGACGATTACCAACGTTTCCTCTAACGTCATAGAACGGCGACTAGAACGTTATGGTGTGACGAGGCCTTAACCAGCCTATTGGTGGTGATGAACTGTAGTCGAGTGCATCATTCAGATCTTGTTCCCAGTTCCTTCACAGCTCTTATTTATCATGAGTGTAAACACAGGCTCTTGAAACCCCTGTGGTTGCTCTGAAAGACCAGGGATGGGGAAAAAAAGCATGTGATACATGAGTAACAGTAAATAAGTTTAGTACTTAATCAATCCACCCACCTTGCCACTCACTCTATCCATTCTCCTTCAGGCCATCCATTCAACCATTTATCCGTCCATCTTTCATATATTAGGCTATTCACCCGCTAAAAGTAGTAAGTACTCTGCGTACACACGTTGGCAGTCTGCAATATTAATTAATGAGTGTTGGGGGTTCAAATGAGATCTCACATATGGAACAGCAACTTTATGTCTATGTGCCAACTTACTCTCTCTGCCTTTCGCTCCCTTTTTCTTTTTCCTCCTCTAGCCTCTTCCCGCCAGTCTCTCTGTAATTGTACAATGTCCTTTAGCAGCATTCTTTATTGAGGCCTAAATATGTGTTTGTTTCTCTTCTCCTTCCAGGTTATGTTCACAGAGGAAGATGTTAAGTTCTACCTGGCTGAGCTGGCTCTTGCCCTGGACCACCTTCACAGCCTGGGAATCATCTACAGAGACCTCAAACCAGAGAAGTAAGGCACAGGCACACTAACTTCCTTCTACCTCCAGCCTCTCCCCATCTCCCTATTTTCAACTGTAACCTTTGCAAATATCCAACTGGAGCTGTGGGCCCTACACCTAGTCCACAAACTCAAACAATCCTCCATTGTATTATAACCCTTTGAATTATGTAAGGGATAATGCCCGACGAGGTGTACAATATCACCTGATAATGGACGATGCGGAGGCATGAACCGTCCGAGGCGCAGCGGAGCGCTTATACCATGGTCACTTGCCAACTATTTATTTTTACAAACATTAAAAAAACAAACAGGCGTTTTGCAATAGAAATCTAACGTTTTTAACGTTAGCCAACTCTGATATTTTATAGTCCGCTCAGCTCATAGAACCAACACCGGCTTTCCCTTGGCTGAGGTATTAGCCCGAAGGCTAACGTTATGCTAGCAAGATTCAAAGGCAATAACATTGTGTACGGTTGACAAACAGTAAATATAATTTTACAATATGTTTGACAAGAGGATTAGCTAGCTAACCAGCCATGTCACTGTCCCAAAATCAATATAAAGATTTTCACGAAGAAAGTACTAGACAAGTCTAGGCTACGGCCGCAGCCTGTGTAGAGAGTGGAATAGCAAATAGATGTGAGATGATCGCATCAAAGTTGACATATTCTCCAAACAATAATCATAATTTGACAGTATGTTTAACAAAAAGACTAGTAATCAAATAATCGGCCATGTGTGTAGAGTAGCGGCTACTGTCGTGTTGGCCGCACCAGAAGTAGATTGACTAGCGAGGTGAATAGCCAATGGGATGTTAGATGATGTTGCAAATAGGTTAAAAGACATAGGCTATTGAAGTCACTCATTGTGGTAATTACATGATGTTAGTTTGTTAAAAATTGTAAATGGAGGCTTGTAAATGGAGGACTGCGTCCCTGTTGTTATTGTTACTTATTTCAGACACTTTGTACAGGCTCATATGCTATGTAGCCAGCGCAATAATTTAGAACGGTGAAAAGACCGTTTTGCTGCAATTACGTAGTAGGTGTCCGTATCTCACCCGATAATGTACACCCCTGCAGCCAATCAGAATTGAGTATTTACCCAGACCATGGTATAAATAAAAATGTGGTGTAACTTTTATCTTCACAGCATTCTTCTAGATGAGGACGGTCATATCAAAATAACAGGTAAGGATCTGTTTCCCCCTCCCCCCCTAATATTGGCATTAGTGTTCATTGTGGTGACTCCCTGAGTTTTCCATGTTTCTTTGTTTTTCTACCCTGCAGATTTTGGTCTGAGTAAGGAGGCCATACAGCATGACAAAAGAACCTACTCATTCTGCGGTACCATTGAATACATGGCTCCAGAGGTGGTCAACAGGCGAGGACACACCCAGAGTGCTGACTGGTGGTCATTTGGTGTATTAATGGTGTGTCTCTACCTCCCTTTTTATTTGTGGTATTCCTAATTGTACCAGCCAGGACAAGTCTAGTTTTATCAGATTTGTCTAGATTTATGCAGAGTAATCTCCCAGGTGGAAATATAATCTACCTGTCTAGAAAATGTTATTTCCTCAAGAGTAGAAGAAGTGGAGGAAGGGAGGACAGAAGAGAGCAAAGAGGTGGTAAGAGGGGAATGGTGGGATGACACAAAGGAAATGTTAAGGTAGAGAGAGAGCAGGGAGTATGTAAATCACATTAAAAACATGTCTCCACTCAGGATAACAAGTGTATCCTTGCTATAGTTAAGGATTTTTCAATAACTTAATCTACAATGAAACAGACACAATTTACTCTTCATACACTATACATTACTGCTGGGTATGTTTTAGAGGAGTTGGCCCATCTCCAGCCATGCAGTGTTAAAGAGTGAATTTCTTTTCTATTTTCTTTTCCAATTCCAATTTCCAATCTAAATCTATAGAAAAAGACAGAGGGATGAAGAGGAAGGACGACAGTAAATGTTATAATTTTAGATCAAAGAAAGAAAAACAATTTAGTCAATATTCTTTTTTTTTGTTGCTTGCATGTCAGTTTGAGATGTTGACAGGGTCACTACCTTTCCAAGGGAAGGACCGTAAAGAGACAATGGCTCTGATTCTGAAGTAAGATCAAAGACACTTACATTCCTATGTTTCTGTGTTTGAAAACTCCATTAAGATACAGTACATCTCTGCTGATTGTTGTTGATATTTTGTTGCAGGGCAAAGTTGGGCATGCCTCAGTTCCTCAGCCCTGAGGTACAGAGTTTATTACGAGCACTATTCAAAAGAAATCCTACCAACAGATTAGGTACAGTATATGGCAGTTTATGTTACGAATTGTGTTGTCTATATCAGTCTGTCTTGCTTCAGTATTGCAGCAGGACATGAGGGCTGAGCAGGTAGGATTATGGTTAGCCAGACAGAAGGGAACATTTAAATAGTTCCATAAATCATTTCATAATTAATGATTTATCACCTGCTGATGTGACGTGTCATTGCGTTGCTTATCAGTATTATTTCCTACCTGACTTGCTCAACCCGGGACTAGGGTCTTCTGACTCAGGCATGCTACAACCACCTTTCATAAACACAGATTTAGCCAGCTACAACACAGAAAAGCTAGCGATTCCATTGCACGGGTGGGTGGTTTTTATACTGAGGAGAGAGGTTAATCCGTTACACTCATCCCCCTAAACTCACTCCCACATTCTACAATAATCAGTGTGTGTGTGCGTGTGTTAGGAGCTGGACTGGATGGGGTAGAGGAGATCAAGAGACATAATTTCTTTGCACCTGTAGACTGGAACGTAAGTACAAACCTGCTTGAGTACAAACCTCACTCTCCTCTCTACTCACACCACTCATTCTCCATCTCTACTCCCCGCCCTCTATCGGTCCCTACCTACCGGACCCGTCCCCTACCTGAAAGGCAACTGTTGCCACAGGGAATATGGATTTGGTTTCAACATGATGTTCTCTAGAATAGAGAGAAAATTCGCCTTCTCTCTCCATGTCTTTCTCTGCTGGCTGGCGGGTGGCCGGGAGGGAGGGAGCGGTTTCTCAATTTCTGTAGATAATTATCTTTTACCTATAGCACCTACTGTTAGGTTGAACCTAGATGTGTTTTTAATCCTGATACACACACACTCGCTGTCTACTCTATATTTTCCTATAGTCCTTGGATCTGAGTTGAAGTGAATGATCAAAGCCCTTCTGAGCTCCTCCTGTGTTGTTCTTGTTCTGTAGAAGCTCTACAGGAGAGAAATTAAGCCTCCATTCAAACCAGCTGTAGGACGGCCTGAGGACACTTTCCACTTTGATCCTGAGTTCACTTCCCAAACTCCCACAGGTCTGAATCCAAAGACACAATCACACACACTGCTGATGTAGCGATGTACTGCTGATGTAGAACTAGTTACTGTAATCTAAAAGGTTAATATTTGATACATGCCAGATATCAGATAATTTTGCATTTAGCCTACTATATGTCTGTTGTTTCGTAGTTAATGGAATACATGAATACAAAGATTTACATGGTCAGTTCAGATTTCCTTTTACAAGCAAGATAAATTCCAAATGTAGAAATGTTCTAACATTTGCTGAAGCTGCATTACCCACTATTCAAGCATGGGTGCCCAGCCTGGGTGTCCTTAAGTTCTGCTTGAGCTGTACCAGGCAACCAAACTGACTGACCCTCTTTCTCTACTGTCAATACCAGCTCTTCTGTCATCCGATCGGCTGTCAACACAATGCTGTATTTCAGTCACTTATTACAACACAACAATGTTATAATTTGACAGCCCTCCATCAGACAGTTTATTGGATCACAGCAGTATTTGAAAATATATACAGTTGATTGATGTGTATTGGTTGATACCAATCCTGCTGCCTTCCAACATATGGCTGCCATACAATCAACTGTCTGATGGAGGACTCGTCTGCAACCTCAGTGTCCTAGATATCCTAATGGCTTGAGTGTGACTAAACAGTATGACTGATGTCTGTTCTTCCCCCTGCATCCCCAGACTCCCCAGGAATCCCCCCCAGTGCAAACACCCACCAGCTCTTCAGGGGTTTCAGTTTTGTTGCCACCAGTTTGGGACAGGAACAGTCTTTTGCCGGATTTTGCCCAAACACCGACAACCCCATTGTACAGGTAATGCCTCCTCGTCTCAGCTCTGAGCCACTCCAGTTATGTAACTATCTGAGGGTATCCTGTCATCTTCCTCATACTTCACTGAGCCATGTGCAAATCCATTGTCCCTCAGACCAGACTATCAATCAAATCTTTCAACAAACTGACGTGACTTCAACTCACCTGTACTGCACACTGACAGAGCTGCAGACTAGTGCTGGGCGATAAATCGATAAAAATAACTATCGAAGTAATGACTTCCCTCGATAAAGATATCGTAACATTAATTTATTTTCAATAATATCGATAATGTCGATAGAGAATAATTAGGAACAGCAGTCCGTTGAATTTTTGTGATGCAGCGGGAAGTTGCGGAGAAATTGTATCCGCCCACTAAAATACACAGAGTACCTCGTGTGGAGTAGCATGAACCACGGAAAATGAGTCTTGTCGATAGCCATGGCGAGGGGGCATCTTCCCCCTCGGAGAATGAAGAAATAGTTGATAAAAAAGGTTTGTCTTCCTCAGTCATTTGGAAGTGATTTGGCTTTCTAAGTAACGACAAAGAGCAGAGCGATGTGCGATGCAAATTGTGTCGTAAACAGGTGGCTACCAAGACTGATAACACGACCAACCTTTTCTACCACTTGAAACAAAATCACGCCATGGAACACGCAGAAAGCTTGCTTATTTTGTATTTTCTGTTCATAACTTCTCAGGGTTTTTAGCCTTTCACATTGTTTTGTGAATGTTTAACTTATAAACATTTTGATCAATATTTAACCTAGAGACCATAGACTTGGTCTTTGTTGTAACTACCTCAACATAAACTGTAATTCGCTAGACGTTCTAATGCAGATTGATATGCACTTTATTTATTTTTATTTTGTATATCTTGTTCATAACTTGTAAGAGCTTATATAGTTCTAAAAAAGAAATTTTGGGAGTTTACAATAAAAAAGAAACATTGAAACCTTTGGTTGTACAGGCGTTCTTGTCTGAAGCAAATATCTACCTTTGAAACAGACTTAGTTAATATCGTCTTATATCGTTATCGAATGAAAATAGAAATATCTATCGTGATAATTTTTTACCCATATCGCCCAGCCCTACTGCAGACCATCTTTGTCTATCTGGTCATCCATGACTTTTGATTTAGGATGGATTAGAACATGGGGCTCCCCAGTGGCTCACCAAACTAATGCGCACACCATTTAGGCTGAAGCCATGCGGTGGCTTAGGGTTCGAATCTGGCCCAGGCCCTTTACCGCATGTCATCCCCTTCTGACACCAGAACTGTTTTGGAATTTTTACCTCTAACTGTATAATAAAATAGTCAGGATGCCTGATTTAACCAATTATGTATTAACACCAATGGTAAGTAACAAAGATATTTGTGATCTATCTATCAAACAGCAACACGCTAGTCAACATGCCTTTTGAGTTTTATGCAGGACAGTTCTAACATCTGTTGATCCTATCAGTATACATGTCTGTCACAGTCACAAGTCCTCCCTATGATCAACCTAATCAATAGTAAGGCTCCATCCTGACCTACAGGATAAAGGTCTATAGTTTCTAAAACGAATCAGTCTCTATTAGGGATGCACCGAATCCAGATTTTGGTGTTCGGCCGAATACCGAAACCACTGGTTAAGAAACCGAATACCGAATCCTACTCCCATCATCAGTTCATTAACACAGTAAACACATTAATCAAGTAAACTACGTCCACAGTCCACTGTATTTTCATTTTATTTTCACTGTAAAAAAAAATGAATAGGCAACATTATGCCACGAAGACAAGTGGAATGTTTACCCTATCTCAAGATCCAATCAATATCCAAAATATTAGCCTTTTAGATTTCTTGAATTGTTTTCTGATGTTTCATACGCAAATGTTTAAACAGCGGAGATGTTGTGTATTGTTTAGGGTCCTTGCCACCACGAAACAAATCGGCATTGCAAATTGAACATATAGCTCGACTTGAATCTTGTTCTTCTTTTGACTGAAAGTACTGCCAAACAACACTTTTTCTGCTCACAAGTTCAGTTTTCACTTTCTCTCAGCTTACTGCATTGAACGGTCCACCTACGTAATCAATGGCAGCATCATTACGTCGACCAGCGTAGCGCGCGTATTCGGTCAAAAAGCCCAATATTAGTCCGAAACCGAATCCTGGATTCAGTGCATCCCTAATCTCCAGTGGCGGTGCGTCCATAGAGGGCGCTAGGGCGCCGCCCCTCCTAGAATTTTTCGTAAAAATAATAATAAAAAAACGTGCAAAAATATGATATATCAAACTATTTAAATAAGAAATGTACTGTGTTAACGCGTTAAATGTGTGTGGGAGACCGTAAGTCCCTGTCAACAACCACTTAAATGTGACCAAATATAATATATTGCCATTCGTTATCACTGAGATAAGCCACTCCCCCCTGGAGGGGCGCCGGTCAAATGGAAGTCAATGGGAGCTCTCATACTTTTTTAATACATTTGAGAATAACGGCTTCTCATTGGCGGAAAAAAGGGGCGATGCCGGGGCGCACACTCGTGCGCCCCTGGCCAATGACATCGTTTCTTACTTATATTGACATCTTATTCGTCGAATCAGAGACCTTTATCATTCCCTCACATCCCATATAATTATCACGTATCTACGAGAGCAACATAGCTAGCAAAGGAGGATGGGCTGTAGGCCTACGGGACGTACATGGTACCCGTAGCTTCTCCTCAAACCTGTATGCTAAGTAACCGGAGCTGGTTAGCTGGTTGTTCAGTGAGTAATTCAGTGTTACACACACAGTCACAACATCACACTTTAGCAACGACGCTATGTGATATCAGCAACCCTTCAGCATTAGTATCGTAGCTAGGAAAGTTGAGGCTACTTTTCGCTAGGTACCTACAAACATGTCTTAATCTGCTAGACAAGTGGCTTCCCCATCGTTCTTTTCGCCCAACTGCGCCCCCCCCCCAAAAAAAAATCACCAGCCGCTACTGGTCCCAGTAGACAGTTTGTAGTGCCGTGTGTGCCTGAGTTGCATGCTGTATGATTTGTTTCGAGCTGGAGATAGCCAGGGGGCGTGTCTGGCTGATTTGGTGACTGCAAGGGCAAAGTCCTGGCACAGGGTCAGTCTGCGTTCTGACAGTCGTTGGAGATCAAGTGTGACCAGGGCATCGGAGTACGAGAGGTATTGTCTCCCCATGATGATTCAACAGGCTCGTTTCTGGATTCTTTCTATACAATCAGATTGTCTTTTTGTGAGCCCAGCGTTCCAGCAGGGTGTAGCATATTCAAGTGTTGGTCTTATGTATCCGTAGTACACAGTGATGAGGTCAGAGCGAGGGAGGCGCAGTCTACTCAGGAGGTACAGCCGTCTGCTGCCCTTGGACACCATGGCATCTACTTGGATCAGACCAGCGTAGGTCTGAGCGTATGTGTAGACCAAGTAACTTGGCATGTGTGACGTTGTTAAGTGTCTGTCCTCCAAGGGTGAGAGGGGGCATCACAGGGGGGGGTTCGCATGAAACAAAAGTGCATTGCTTTAACATTTTTGGGGTTAAGCAACATGGAGTTCTGATACAGCCCTACAACATAACCAGGGCTCAACATTAAAAAAAAATTACACTGGCCCCACCGGCCCGTGTCCCAGTGGATTTGAAACTTACTGGCCCCAAGACAATTTTCACTGGCCCCCCCTCCAAAAGTTGTAATTTATCATTGTTACAACAAAACCAAAGACTTATAAGTTATGTCATTCTGTTAACATGTTTAACTATTTATTAAACACATCCTGGATATAAAAAGAACAAAAATGAAATCACATTTCTAGTGATAAAAAATAAAAAGGTAATAGTCAGCAAAACAATTGACTTTTAACCTCAAACATGATGTGCTCTCTTCCCCGCTGACAGCCATCTCTGCACAACTCTGTCTGGCTGAAACTGAAACCACTGGTCCCTCAATGCTAATATATAGAAGCTTCCATAGCATTTCATCAGTATGATACGAAGTACCCAAGTCGTCACCATTCTTCTGCTGCAGTTCAATAGCCCTGGGGAACAAGGCGAACGGCTGACCCGTCTTAATTACGTGATATGCCGTTGTTATAAGTCGTGTAATAACACAATGGGCATCTGCATTTAATTCCTGACCAGCATGGTCAACGGCCTGGAAGATGGATTGTCAACCACCCGCTTAGTTGTCAACGCACACCAGGCGCTGTTTGCTATTAGCATGGCTGGTCAGGGATTGTTTTCGAAAATTGTCGGTGCCTGTGTAAATTATCCACTTTTGTCTGCTTTAGATGGAAACATACGACAAACGACACAGTGCATCTTAGTTCCATAAAAAAAGTTGCTTCCGTTTGAGCTCGTAGCTCTACTTTGCTGCCATCTTCACTTTATTGTCTCACGCCAGTCTCGCGCCAATTGTTACAAAATGTATTGAGATTATAGAATTACAATTTGACAACTCACTACTTAACTCTTGATTTGATAACTGTGCGCCCCACGAGCTGCAAAGTTATTTATGCATTTAGCAGATAGCAAAACATGTGAAGGATGTTAACTTTTACAATGCTATCGTTATTGTCGAGCCCTGATAACAAAGAAAAAAGTTTAATTAAGGGACGCTTCAGTGGGAATATGACTACAGGCTTTAATGTTAAACTTAACATTCTGTTTATTCCTGTTGTTTATGCCTTTACTTGCAGCAAATCCATGGCAACAACATCCACTTCAGAGATTCATATGAGATCAAGGAGGAACTCAGTTTGGGGGCATTCTCTATCTGCACGCGTTGCGTCCACAAGATCACCAGTGTGGAATATGCTGTTAAGGTAAGGTGGCTTTTCAGGGACATCAGTCACTGGCAATGTTACTATGTGCCACTAGTAACATTGCAACATGCCAACTTTAAATAGCTTTTGTATGTAGATTATACTTTATTTTGGTTTGGTAAGAGAAAATGGGGAACTGTTTTTATTTCAGATCATAGACAGAGCTAAGAAAGATCCATCGGAGGAGATTGAAATAATGCTGAGATACGGGCAGCATCCCAACATCATTACACTAAAGGATGTAAATATCTGTAATCTTGGTGCTTGACAATGTGCGTGTGTGCTTATAGGACAGTGTGTATTTTAGCTGTCTGCCTCTGTTGCAGGTATATGATGATGGGAAGTATGTGTACCTGGTGATGGAGCTGATGAGAGGCGGAGAGCTGCTGGACAGGATATTACATCACAAGTGTTTCTCTGAGAGAGAGGCTTCTTTAGTGCTATGCACCATCACCAAAACTGTGGAGTTCCTCCACTCACAGGGGGTTAGTAAATACAGAAAAAGAGAGACAAAATCAAAGAGGGTGAGAGTGACAGTGGTCGAAATGGTAGGGGTAGAATGACTGAAGGAGAGAAACAACATACTGTGGATTGGTTGTTTGATTCTATTTGGTTCAATAATGGATTGGCTCATTTGTTATGTTATTTGTGTTTGTGTCAGGTGGTTCACAGGGACCTGAAGCCTAGTAACATCCTGTATGTTAATGAGACTGGAGACCCAGAATGCATCAGGATCTGTGATTTTGGTTTTGCAAAGCAGCTGCGGGCTGAGAACGGTCTGTTGATGACTCCTTGCTACACCGCAAATTTTGTGGCTCCAGAGGTAAATGGCCAATTATAGAGTCTACAGCAGCGGTTCCCAAACTTTTTAGGCCACGCACGCCCTTCTACATCCCGACCGGGTTCAAGCAACCCACTCCCCCACACCGTAAAAAAAAGCAACAGAGCCTATTTATAGCCGCATTAAAATCGGAGCAATGAGAGAACAGTTTGCTAACGCGTTGAGTTTGTTTACAAGATTTAGTCCGCTGTTAAATGTTGCAGTGTAAACACAAACCGAACAAAGGGGCAACTGCAACATTTTATCATATTAATCCCTGAATCGGGACAAAGCAAACGAACTACAGATGTGAAAACCCCCTGAAACACTGCAACAAAATTTCAATAATTTCAGTTACACAAGGCAATTTGCTAATCTTTTAAAGAGCAATAAGGATGGCTAAGACACACGCACAGGCTCAGAGGCAGATTGCATCACATTTAATTTACAATTAATCATACATAGCGGTTTTGTAAATGAAAATAAATGGTAATTGTTTATAGAAAACATGTCGTTTTGTTCAGCTCTCAAGTCTTCTCACGACACAATGTGTTTCAGGTGTTGTGTAGCAACCAATTACTTGATAACTTCAAGTTACAATGATCAATAGAAAACGGACAATACGGCTCAGCTAAAACGGCTTTAATTTACAGTAAAGTAACAACACAAGTGATTCAAACTATAGTTTCTAGTCTTCATCATCACTTTCAATAACAAATCTTCGCTGCTTCTGAATTTCCTCATGGCTGTTGATGTCTACACTACAGTATCAATATCGCTCATTTTGAAGATAAAGTCAGAGGGCAATACGGATCCGTATCAGACCGGCGAGAAGGCCAATACGCGGCAGGCATGACTACTAGTGATGTTACGCTCGAAGCCGTGCTCACAAAGCGATATCGACCTTTCAAAGCAATTGGTACCGACACAAACGTGTCGAGCGTGGCTTCAAATGGGCAAAAAACACGTGATCACCTATCAAAGCTTCGAACATCACACGAGCAGCTGACAGTGTCGTGCTACAGTCCGAGACAAACAGCGTTTTATTCAAACGCTTAAGACATCAGAAATCCCTAATATTCGTAAGTTATAGAGAGGAGACATTTACGGAGCTAGATAGAGATAGATACAGATGTGAGAGAGTAGGTGTACACAAGCACATACTTCTCTAGTTTTACCAGCCTTCAAATGTGGCCATCCCTTTCCCGGTTGCAAAAGCATATTCCAAACCTTAGTCGCAAGCCTACATTATCAAACAATAATGTATTCATTTAGCATATACTTCCACTAAAACGGGTTGAGGGGTTACGAACTCGCTATCTCAAACTAAGGGGCAGCGCACCTACCACTAGGCCATACTTAACCTGACTGTCAGCGTGATTAATGCAATCGCATACATTTTATGAATGTAAAGTAGCAAAGACGTTACGTTGTTTATAATACAAAAATATATATGATAACATATTTTTGACACTTGCACATCAAAACATTTATCACATAACCTTTATTTATCAAATTGATGACTATTGTGAGACTAACGTCTCGAGGACTTGACGTCACTCGATTCCTTCAATGTCTCGATACAGTCGCCATATGGAGATGTCCCTATGGAGAAGATGTATAAAAAAAAATATATATATATAAGAGCAATACTTTTTTGACACAATTTTTTAAAATAGTTTTTTGCTTCAGAAAGCTTTGTTTCCCCCATCACTAATGACTACCCATTAGCCAATCAGAACACTTGTACTGTCGTTGCCATACAATAATTAATATTAATTATTACACCATTAGACCACCTTTAAATGTTTCCTCTCGCGCATCCCCTAGAGGCAGCTCGCGCACCACACAGGGGAGTCCCTGGTCTACAGTATCAGAGGGATGTGCCATGACTGTTACCTACACTTTACATTAAGGTTATATTAACTAGCACGGAACTACATAGCAATACATACAGTATTCATTTACAAATGTACATGTATTGTAGCAACCACAGAGAGACTGTGATGGTGGGTTTCTGATAGAGCACTGTGATGATCCGAATAGTCAAGGAAATGCGGTTTCAATACAATTGATTTAGACTATACATGTAGGCCTACATTAAACAAAGCTTTGCTTGATCAATCAAGCTACGGAGGAGGTGCTATTCGCACAAGTCGTTCGTAGGAGTGATAGAGGCAATAGGGGAGGTCTCCCTTATATAATACAGAAACAGATGTACCTAATCCATCAATACATTGATCATTCTGATTGGTCAGCACTGGTCAGATGGCAGTCAGTGTTCCATGACACTTTGATGTAGTCTCTCTACCTCCATAAACAGACCACAGCCCCAATCTCCTGTATACAAAACATGGCCACAGCCCCTAATCTCCTGTATGCAAATGGTTCATGGCGAAGAGGTCAGCTTGCCTGCCTACCCTCGCCAACCCCCAGACCTAGCTTAAGACCTTCTGGCTCTTAGTTAGGCATCATAAAACAACACCATAAATACCTCAAGATAATATGAGTGTCCCTTCTACAGAGCAACCACATAACAAAGGAACCTACTTTTTACCGCTTAAAGAAACATAGATATTGCCACTACAGGATGCAGGGCTCTTCTCGCATAAACTGTAATTTTGGGATACTTGAGACAATATAGTGAAGATGCACGTATGCATTTATTTATAAAAAGAATCTTACAGGGACAATAGCTCCATCCAGTTTGGCCACTCACTCTAGTACATAAGGTAGAAAATAGACGAAAATACTTATATTATATATTACAGAATATATTTATACTGTAAATATTTCAGGCTCTCCCTTTGTCTCTCTCTTGTAGTGTCCCCCTCTGCCTCGAGGCCCTCTCTCCCCCTGAGCTCTGTTGGCTCAGCTTTTGCGGAGCCGGGTGTTGATTAGCAAACAAGTCGCAGCTGTGTGGCTGATTAGCTGAGAGTGGAGCGGGAAACAATTTAAAGAGGCCGCATCCAACTTGACCATGAGGCTGCTGTCGCAGGAGGGGAAGGGTCCTTCTCTCTGGGGATGCCACAGTATATGTATATCCATACATATCAACCACACCATCCATACATATCCATCCATCCAATACATTGACATTCCACAATTTCCACTAGGGTACCTACTGCTTTATAGTTACTGCTTTATAGTCCCAAAATGGGTACAGTACATAGTAAATTGCTATTTATATGGTATTGGGGTGTTAGCGGTATATAAGTCATTGCAAAAGTGTAAGAAGGTATAGGATATGGGAGAGGTGTAGGAGGCAAGTAGATGTTGTAAAGGGGAAGTTGGAGGTTGTGTCCAACACAAGATCAATGTTAACATCGACTTACCCCTCAAAAAAGCCTAACCTCCCTCATACCAATTTTTTGAATACCGATTACCCAAATGAAAGAAAAACTACCTAGCATGGGACAACATAGCAATAAAACTACCTATAGTAACGACATTGCAGTTACATAGCAACTGCTACATAGTTACATGGTAGTTCATATAATATTTATGTAAATTAAATGCCAAAAATGTCTACAGAACATTATTACTTGTTATACCATGGTCTGGGTGAATACTCGATTCTGATTGGCTGCAGGGGTGTACATTATAAAGTGATATACGGACACCTACTACGTCATTGCAGCAAAACGGTCTTTTCACCATTCTAAATGATTGCGCTGGCTACATAGTATGAGCCTGTACAAAGTGTCTGAAATAAGTAACCATAACAACAGGGATGCAGTCCTCCATTTACAAGCCTCCATTTAGGCTACAATTTTGACAGACTTTAACAAGCCAACATGTCATTACCACAATGAGTGACTTCAATATGTCTTTTAACCTATAATTTAGGTTGCAAATGTATTAGCAACATTTTACTTTTCTGAATGTACTGTGTCAGTGTCACGTAACCGCTCATCTCACATCCCATTCGCTATTCACCTCGCTAGTCATCTACTTCTGCTGCGGCCAACACGACAGTAGCCAATTACACACATGGCCGATTATTTTATTCGTAAAACTCTTTATTTGATTTGGGAACAATGACTTGGCTGGATAGCTGGCTAGTCTTTTTGATTTGATTTAGTTTTATTTCAGACATATCCACATACAAAACAAAATGAAAAGCATGGAAATACAACAAACAAAAACGATGTTTTCACAAAAAAAAACAAAAAAAACAAAACCAAACAAATTATCTGTGTTGTTGAGATATGCCTGAAAAGGAGCAGGAAGAAGTTTACACTTATTTAATCCTGCCCCTTTCCTCCACACCACACTTGCCATTTACATACAACCCAATATACTATAAATCTTTTATATTTTATATATTTATACAATGCATATATCTATATTTATATTTATAAACAATCAATATATCCATATCTACATACATATCTATACAATCAGTATTTATATCCATATAATTATAATTTCCTTCTTAATTCACACCCTCATCCCTGTACCTTATGAAAATCATTGATTTGAACCTTCTTTTAAACTGGGTCATGTTTGGACATTGCTTTAGCTCCGTGCTCATCCCATTCCACAGTTTCACACCCCCAATTGAGATGCATGACATTTTAAAGTTGTGCGTACCGCCAGTGTCTTAAAGTTTAACTGTTGCCTCAAATTGTAACCCCCCTCTCGGTCAAAGAAACATTTTTGTATGTTACCTGGTAGCAGTTTATTTCTAGCTTTGAACATGATTTGTGCAACTTGATATTCAACCAGGTCATTGAACTTTATGATACGGTAATGTAAAAAGAGGAGGTTGGTGTGATCATAATATCCAGCTTTATTGATTATTCTTATGGCTCGTTTTTGAAATGTAACTAGTGGTTGCAGTGAGCTTTTGTAAATGGTCCCCCAGACCTCCACACAGTAATTTAAATAAGGTAAGATCATTGAGCAGTAAAGAATATGCAATGATTTGTGATCCAATATATGCTTTGCTTTACCCAGGACTGAGATGCTTCGTGACAGTTTAGATTTAACATGATTTATGTGAGGTTTCCAGCATAGCTTGTGGTCTATTGTCACACCCAAGAATTTATTTACATACACTCTTTCAATATTAACACCATCTATCTTGACATTTACATCACTATTTAAATTACAATTTCCAAACAACATGATTTTTGTTTTGCTTAAATTCAATGATAATTTATTATTGTCAAACCACATTTTTAATTTGCTCATTTCAGATGTAATTGACTCCAGAAGCTGCTGCAAGTCCTCTCCCGTACAAAAAATATTTGTGTCATCTGCAAATAACACAAATTGTAAAATATTTGATGTTTTACATATGTCATTTATGTAAGTAAGTAAGTAAGTACATTTTATTTATAAAGCACACTCAAAACACAGCAAGGCTGACCGAGGTGCCGAACAAAAGCACAAAAACAGAATCCAATTTTTTTTTATACTTTAAAACTGTAATAACTACTTACTAACCGAGAGTGAGGTCATGCCGAGATAGCGAGGTTGATACGGCAAAGTCGAGGTTTGATATTTCCCGGCATGACCGAACGGTCGAGGTTAGTAAGTTGTTTATTATATGGCATTTTTAGCTCTTTTCATTTTGTAAATTGTAGGCTAATTGTAGCTAGCTAGGCTAGCTCTCAAGTCTTCTCACGGTGTGTTTCAGGTGTTGTCTAGCAACCAATTACTTTTGATAGAAAGCGGACAGTACGGTTCTGCTAAAATGGCTTTAATTCCAACACAAATAACGATTATTTTAGAAAGTTAACAATTTCTTCGTCGCTGTTGATGTCTTCAGTATCGTCTGGACTCAGTTGACTTCGATATCGCTAATTTTGAAGATGACGTCAGAGAAGGGCAATAACAATACTTATTGGACCGCTGGTCAATACGGGTTTGGAATGACTACCCATTAGCCAATCAGAAGGCTCGTACTGTCGTTGCCATATAATAAAACTAAATACAAAACAGTCAACAACAGAAAAACAAGCAACAGCTCAAGTCAAGTGGTGGGAAACGCCAGAACATAGAGGTGGGTCTTAAGCCTGGATTTAAAAACAGACAATGAAGGAGCCTGCCTAATAGATAGGGGAAGCTGATTCCACAGCTTAGGACCAGCAACTGCAAAGGCCCTATCACCTGTGCGTACACAGCGTGATCGGGGAGTGTATAAAAGAAGCTTGTCAGCAGACCTCAGTGACCTAATGTGGGGCGGCTGTGGCTCAGGGGTAGAGAGGGTCGTCTGTTAATCGCAAGGTTGGCGGTTCGATCCCCGACTACTCCCAGGCCATGTGCCGAAGTATCCTTGAGCAAGACTCTGAACCCCACGTTGCTCCCGATGGGCAGAGCGGCGCCTTGCATGGCAGCTCGCCGCCGTCGGTATGTGTGAGTGTGAGTGTGAGTATGAATGGGTGAATGAGAGGCAAAAATTGTAAAGCGCTTTGGGTGCCGCTAAGGTATAAAAAATGCGCTATATAAATGCAGTCCATTTACCATTTAATGGGTGCGTGCAATTTTACAAGGTCCGAGATATATGAAGGGGCCGGTCCATTAAGAGCTTTGAAAACAAACAATAACATTTTAAAATGTATTCTAAACTGGACAGGAAGCCAGTGCAAAGAGGCCAAGACTGGGGTAATGTGGTCAAACTTTCTAGTGGACGATAAAATTCTGGCAACAGCATTCTGCACCATCTGAAGACGGGCAATTCAGGACTGGGGGAGACCATCATAGAGGGAATTACAATAATCCAAACGTGAGGTGATAAAAGCATGGATGATAGTTTCAAGGTCTTTAAAAGACAATGCAGATTTAACCCTGGAGATCAGTCGCAACTGATAGAAACTATTTTTTACCACAGAGTTAATCTGTTTGACCAACCCAAGGTCCGAGTCAATAATGAACCCAAGGTTCCTAACATGAGAGCTGACACTGGGAAAATATTTACTAACCATGTTACCAAGACTAGCTCTCGAGCCAGCAGGACCAAAAATGATTACTTCGGTCTTTTCCTCATTTAGTTGGAGAAAATTATTGGAAAGCCATTTCTTTATATCTGAAATGCAGTCTAAAAGAGGTTGAACAGTATCATTGGGTTTCAAAGGCAGATAAAGTTGTGTGTCATCAGCATAAAAATGAAACAAGATGTTGTGTTTCCTAATGATATCTCCTAAAGGAAGCATATACAGATTAAAAAGAATTGGCCACAGAATTGACCCCTGCGGAACCCCAGAGGAAACGGGAGCTACGGAAGAGGAAAAGCTATCTACAGTGACTGAAAAGGTCCTGTCAGTGAGATAGGACCTGAACCACTGTAGTGCAGTCCCCTTAACCCCAGCCCAGTGTTCCAACCTCGCAATGAGGATGTCATGATCCACTGTATCAAAGGCAGCGGTGAGATCCAATAAAATCAAAACAGCATTGTTCCCAGAATCGACAATAGACAGTAAATCATTAAACACTTTCAATAATGCTGATTCGGTGCTATGGTGAGCTGAGAACCCTGATTGCAGAGGTTCAAAAATGTCTGATGACTTTAAAAAAAGGAAGTAGTTGAGATAACACAACTTTCTCCAATAATTTGGACAGAAAAGGCAGTCTAGACACAGGTCGGTAATTGTTCAGACTGGCTTGATCCAAGTTGGGTTTCTTAAGTAGAGGTTGAACAGTAGCATGTTTAAAACAAGCAGGGACAACACCACGATCCAGAGACAAATTTATAATTGACTGGATACTAATTCCAAGTGATGTAAATGAAGATTTCAAAACTATCGCTGGGACAATATCATGAGGACAGGAGGATGGCCTCATACCACTAACCATGTCACCAAGAGCAGGAAGGGAGACATGTTGGAAACTGGAAAAAACATTAGAAACAGAAACCAAAGGCCGAACATTAACCACAGGGGATTTATCAAGAGAAGAGCGAATGGTATTAATTTTGTCCAGGAAAAAACACAGAAATTTGTCACAGATTTCACCAGAAGGAGCTACATTATAATGACAGCTTGGATTAATTACAGAATTAAAGGTTGCAAATAAAATCTTAGGTCTATTAGTGTGTGTATTAATTAAATCTGAGAGGTATCTTATTCTAGCCATTTTAGATGCATTCTGAAAGCTCCTCAAACAGCCGTTAAAAATCTCATAAGAGACAGTAAGTCGGTCCTTCTTCCATCTCCTCTCAGCTATACGACAGGCCCGCCTCAAAGTTCAGGAATTATCATCTAGCCAAGGGTAAGATTTCATTGTTTTAGCTCATTTCAACTTCAGAGGAGCAATAGAGTCCAAAATGGTTAAGCAGGATGAGTAGAATAATGAGAGCAACTCCTCCAGGTTAGAACAGTATTGAGCAGTAGATAAGATCAATGTTTCAGACGCATTTTCCTGATAACTGTCAGAAAATTTGGCTATAGTAGTATAATTTATAAAACGAGAATACTGACCAGTGGACCTAACAGTGGATAAAGGGCCATGCGTAAAATTATTAAATACAATAGGCAAATGATCTGAGAAACTAGCATCCTTAATTTCAATACTTTCAATAGGAAAACCATAAGACATAATCAGGTCGAGTGTGTGACCAAGAACATGTGTAGGACCTGCAATATGCTGAGTGAAACCACAAGAACTCAATACATTATTAAACTCAGAGACCAAAGGTTTACCAGGACAACACACATGAATATTAAAATCCCCCAACAGCAGCAAACGATCGTACAGCGGGACCACCAGAGATAAGAATTCCGAGAATTCTACAATAAAAGCTTTGTCACTCTTAGGAGGTCTATAGACCAGCGCACATAAAGTCGTTGAGGAAGCAGACTCAATCAGCACACACTGCAGTTCGAATGATGAGTATGAGCCAACAGAAATAGTTTGAAGCTTATACAAGCTCTTGAAGACCATAGCTACACCTCCACCTTTCCCAGTGCTCCTCGGGGAACTAATGAAACAACAGTCAGGTGGGCAGAGTTCACCGAATATTGTAGACTCCCCGACCTTAGCCCACGTCTCCGTCAGGAATAGAAAATCCAGGTCATGGCTGGTGAAAAAGTCATTCAAAATAAAAGTCTTATTCGACGCTGATCTGGCGTTTACTAAAGCCATTTTAAGACGGGAGTGTGGTACCTGAGCCTGAATCCGACCAACATACGAGAGAAGCTGAATGTTTGACAGGTTTATTCCCCCGCCTAGCAGACGCGGTCGTGGGGGGGCAATGAACACAGGTGAACAAGTCATGTCAGCTGTAACGTGCACATGACAGGAATAACTAGGATCCAGAGAACGACGAGACAAAGATGGTGTGATATTCCATGGGAATTTAGATGAGGGTTGCAAAAAGGAGGTATTAACTGCCCTCCTGATCCTCACGCGAATACCAGAGCGATTTCCCCTTTTCCTACGGCGCTTCCTATGGCGCGGAATCCAGCAAGGAAAGCGATTAGAGGTACTCACGGGAGATCGAAAGTTGTGAAACTCATAAAGAGTAGGGCATCCAGGTAGACGGGATTCAATCGAATGCTTTATCCAGATTAAAGTTTGTCTGTCGTATGTCAACAGAGTATCCACACCAATTGATAGTGACCAAACACAGACTACAAACAGATAAAAGGCAAATAAAAATAGAGCGGACAGAAATGTTAGAGAAAAATTAGGTAGACGGCGTGCCGACAAACACACTGGCGCCATCTCATTCCTCGAAAGCCTGACGTCACGGGGAACACAAGGCCCCACTAGGTGCGTGTAGAGAATAAAAAGAATTGGCCCTAACACTGACCCCTGGGGGACCCCACAAGCAATGTCCAAACCAGCTGACACGTATTCACCCTTCTTCACAAACTGTTCCCTGTTCTGTAGATAGTTCCTCAGCCAGTTTAATACAACCCCCCTGATACCATACCGTTCTAATTTATTAATTAATATATCATGATTTATGGTATCAAATGCTTTTTTGAGATCAATAAAAACACCAGCTGCATATTTCTTTTGGTCCAGGGAATTTGTAATCTTTTCAATTAGCTCAATGACTGCTAATGAAGTGGATCGGTTGGGTCTGAATCCGTATTGGCTATCAGTTAGTAAATTGTGTTTATTGATGAATTTATTAAGTCTAGCAGCAAATACTTTTTCTAAGATTTTTGAGAATTGAGGAAGCAGTGAAATAGGCCTGTAGTTTGTGAAGTGGTGTTTGTCTCCAGTTTTGTACAGCGGTATGACTTTTGCAATTTTCATTTTTCTTGGGAATTTACCAGTTTTAAATGATAAATTACAGATGTGCGTTAATGGCTTCGAAATTCTGTGAATTACCTCTTTGACTATTCTCATATCAATGTCACTATAGTCAGTAGAAGTTTTATTTTTGCATTTATTGACAATCTCTATAATTTCACTCTCTTCCACTGCTGTTAGAAACATTGATTTTGGATTAATGTCTATGAAATCATTAATCCTGTCATCAGATCTCACAGGAACAGGTATTTTTTCAGCCAGTATTGGTCCAACATTTACAAAATATTGGTTGAAGCCATTTACTGCATCATCCATATTATCAATAGTCATATCATTTTCAATAAACTCATGCGGATAATTAACTTGTCTAGAACCATTTCCAATAACATTATTCAGTATCTTCCATAGACCTTTAATATTGTTTTTATTGTTATCTATTAATTTTCTATAATATTCTTTCTTACTAATTCTCATAATGTTAGTTAGTTTATTTTTATATTTCTTATATTTATGTTCAGCATCTTTGGTTCTAAGCTTTATAAACTGTGTATTTTTCTTTTTGCAGGCATTTTGTAATCCCTTAGTTATCCATGGACTATCTGAATATTTTAATTTCATTTTAATTTATTTTATTGGGCAATACTTATCATACAACAATTTAAATATCCCCAAGAATATTTCATAACCTTTATCAATATTTTCTTCTTTATATAATGGTTCCCAATTTTGAATTTATAATTCATTTTTTAAAGTGTTTATTGCCTCTTCTGTCCGTACTCTTCTGTACTTGAATGTACTCTCCCGTTTTTTCCCTTTTTTCCCTCTTGTAGTTGTTATTGTACCCAAGAAATACTGGCAGATGGTCACTTATGTCATTGATCAACACGCCACTCTTGGTTTTACTCTCTAAAATATTTGTAAAGATATGGTCGATCAATGTCGAACATGTTGATGTTATCCGAGTTGGCTTGGTGATCAATGGGTACAACCCTCTACTGTATAGCATCTCCAAATAGTCACTAGCTGGTACTTGTCTATGCAGACTCAACAAATCAATGTTTATGTCCCCACACAAAATATACATTTTCTTTTCGTTAAGCTGACACAACACTTTTTCTAGATGTTCATTAAATGTTTCTATTTTTGACCCAGGTGTTCTGTAAATACATGTAACAACAGCATTCCTCTTATTTTCCATATCAATCTCCACTGTAACACATTCAAATAAATCAGTAATGGCTGTTGTCATACATTCTACAATTCTGCATTTAAAATCAGTGGTCACAAATAAGGCAACACCGCCTCCCCTATTATCTCTTCTACTGCAATGATGCAGTTCATAACCTTCCATACAGAAATCTACACCTCGATCTTCATCAAGCCATGTTTCTGACAGCGCTATTACTGAAAATGTATGTTTAAAAGACCTTATGTATTCCTGGATCTTGGCAAAATTTGCATACAAGCTCCTACAATTAAAATGTATGACTGAAAAATTGTTATCCAGGTTAACTGTGTCATTAAACTTTTCTTCTGTATAGTAATCACACATGGAATCAATTGAGTTGAAACAGTTGTTTTCTGGATCAATATTGCATTCAAAATCATATAACTTGTAGTCTGTGTATTCAGATCTTAACAGTATATGGCCCCCTGTAGGCATGGGCAAATCCGTCTCAGTCATCATTTTCTATTATCAGTTAGATAACATGCCCATGCCAATAAGACTGCGGGTGCAGGCCATTCCCTCAAACCAGAATCTTTTCGGTATAACTGTTGCATCCACGGCGCAAATAGGCACTCCTGCCCGCATCCATCCACACAGTCCCATAAAGAAACTATAAAATATAGGCCTACATCAAGCAGCAAGTGCAATCAGGTTGAGAACAAAATAAATAATTTAGTCCACAATAAATCCAAAGTGAAAATAAAAAATAGGCTCAGCTGTAATCCTGAGAAAAAAAAGATCTGGGGGAAGTCCCCGCGGCAGAAAACGAAAGTAGGGCTATATAGGCCTATGAAAAAGCAGCGGTAGCAGAGGCAGTGTGGTTTTAACAGTTTATAGAGCTTGAGCCTGTGTCTCCATGGAAGCATTATAGATCCAGATCGATTAACAGAAAATATAGGCCTACTATATACAGTCATAAGGAAGGTGGAAAAGTGCTTCATACCTTGTTCCAATAGGCGCGCAGAACTCCATTCAAAACTTAAAAGACATAGAACTATGGGGATAGAGGCTTTTCGAACGCCCTTCAAAAGAAGTAGAAAATAGAATGAATATCCAGCCAAAAACGTGGCTAATCTTCTGGTCTTCACCTGGCACGGAATTCCTATATTACCCAAAAGCATATTTGGCATCATCTTCATTTGTAGCGGTCCAGGGGGCTGTTGCACGAAACCAGGATAAGCGATTAAGCCGGGATATTCAAGTTATCCTGGATGACTTTAGCTTTGACTTGGTTGCACGAAAGCAGCTTGAATTAAGCCCAGCCAAGTAACCATGGAGATTTATTCTTTGCAGCTAGCCTGCTCCAGAGCAGGCTAACAGTCAGGCTAAACTTAATTCTGGAGTCTCATGTTTTAAATCAGCGGACGCTCTGATCCGAAATAAACGTATTTAGCAGTTATTTCGTTGTCTTCTGAATGTGTTCTGATTTATTTTTATTAACATGCATTACTTGTCACTATTGCTGTCACGAGTTAGATTTTAAACCCTACTATTGCAGTTGTTTAGATGGTTAGAAATGGTTAAATAAAGTCAGTGATGAGGGCAATATATAAAGTATCTGTGTTTCTTCTTGCACCATGGCATTCCCATTTCTAAACGACATGTTGGACGAAGAAGCACTGATACTAAGACGTGCTTTTAGACATGAAAGGGTGTTTCGGGACAAATCTGACCTGTTAGCTTTTTCGGACGAGTAGGCTACTTGCAGTGACGTGCGGTCAGGGGAGGCAGTGTCATCATATGTAATAAAACGAATAACATAAAATAATAATATGTGTCAAACTGATCTGTGATATAAATATAATTATTGGATGATTCCAAGGGGTTGTATAGCCACTATTGCTGAATTAAAGTATTTTCCTGTTCAAATACGGGGAAAGAAGCGAATATAGCTGTGCCTCCTCTCGGATTGCGCAATCCCACACAAACTGGGCTGAGCTGCGATTTTTTTTGGACACATTTTTATTATATGTCCTCACATTTCATAGTCTTGGTCATGTATTTTACGTATTTGTAGGCTTTAACATATTAGTCTTGCTGATCGTACATATTATTAATTGTTGCTCAGCGGGTGAAGAATGCTGCACGCATGTGCTGCATCAGTGAATTTGTGATCGATACCTTGGTCTATGTAAGAAATCCGTGAAGCTGCACTTATCCCAACTATGTACACCTGAATTGACATAGCTTTACCTTCTCATCCTGGCTCGGCAAACGTGCAACCGATTAAGCTGCGATGAGTTGATCACACTAAGTCAAGCGGAGCCTTTTCAGTTATCCTGGATATCTTTATTCTACTTTTGTGCAACAGCCCCCTGGTCTTTCAGCTCCCTAATCATCAACACTTTCTCCGCTTCAGGCGAGGGGCCATTCAACCTTATCAACACCTTGCAATCTCTAGTCCAGGTTGCCTTTATTTTGTGTTCCTTCCATAGCTGCCGTGCTACTCTAGCAATCTCAGCATTTTTAGATGTTAGGTGTTCGTTGCTGGCTAGTCTTGTTGTTAAACGTAGGCTACTGTCAAATTATAATTATTGTTTGGACATTTTGTCAACTTTGATGCGATCTCACATTCATTTGCTATTCCACTCTCTACACAGGCTGCGGTCGTAGCCTAGACTAGTCTAGTAGCTACTTAGTTCGTGAAAATCTTGATATTGATTTGGAAGCAATTACATGGCTGGATAGCTGGCTAGTCTTGATGTTAAACACATTGTCAAATTATATTGACGGTTAGGAGATTATGTCAATTTTGACGCGATCATCTCACATCCATTGATTTGCCATTCAACTCGCTGCAGGCTGTGGCTGAAGACAGTGGCCAAGACTATGGTCGAAACTTTGTTAGTGAAAATATTGATATTGATTTTGGGACAGTGACATGACTGGCTAGCAGTGTTGCCACAGTTACTTTGAAAAAGTAATCTGATTACTGATTAGTCCTTTAAAAAGTAAGTTAGTTACTTTACAGATTACTTGATTTTAAAAGTAACTAAATTAGATTACAAGTTACATTTTTAGTTACATTCAGCAGCTGCCGACAACACCCCCGCCGCCTCAACATAAAAATGACAACCGGTTTTGCCAACACTCACTTCATTAGAAGTGCATTTTTAACAGTAATGTACACAACAACAATGTACAATGTAGGCCTATCTCCTGACATTTTAAGTTGAACTTAAAACTATTTCCAAAAAAAAAGGCTACATGCTTTTATAAAAAAAACAATAATGACAGTCTTTCTTGACCTGACATATTAACATTGTAATGGCAAAACTTACTATTTATGATCTACATTGTTTATAAATGTAACTATTAAATGATTTCCAACATGTTTTATGCACATTGTACCTGTTGTTCACAGCATTAGAGAAGCAAGGAGTGGTTTTACAAAACAAAACAAGTGTATAACACCACATGTAGGCTGATATCATGTATCATTTGTAACTTTGGACTAATCTTATGTTATAATCGCATGTCATGAGTGAAACAGTGGAGCAAGAACCTGTGGTTGTACCTTAGTAACAGAAACGGGATTTGCTCTGTAAATTTGACTATGCAGTGCTGCGACTCCAAATGTTTCTTCAAATTTGACGTCGTATTTTTGTAGCTTGATAGCACTTTGTCGCCACCAGCACAGAGTACAACGAACCTTGAGATTTCCATCTTTTGCTGACAAATACTCAAAATAGTGATTGTATTTCCAACTCGAAAATGCGCATTTCTCTCTCCTCCGTTGTTTGTGTCGCTGCGTAGTAGGTCTATGTAGCCTATACACGTGACGTGACCCTCATGCTGAAAACGTGACTAAATTGTCGCATACGCTACATGACTTCACTCCCAGAGACTCGAGAAGAAATCAAATATATAATTTACTATTAATGACAAAATAGTAACGCACAGTGACTTGGACAAGTAACTTTAATCTGATTACTAGTTTGGAAATAGTAACGCGTTAGATTACTCGTTACTGAAAAAAGTGGTCAGATTAGAGTAACGCGTTACTAAGTAGCGCGTTACCGGCATCACTGCTGGCTAGCTAGCTAATCTTCTCGTGAAACATAGTGTAATATTATATTTACTGTCTGTGTTACCGGCCTCAGGTCTACGGGTGCCTGAGCCGATACATGGATTTGTATACTGTGGTAGAAGAAAAGAGGATAGGATAGAGTTTGTGAAGACAGTGAGTTATAGAACTGTTCAAGTCTTTGGTTTCCATTTAATTCTGGTGAATATTTAATTACATATATTTAAATGATTACTTACGCATAGTCCTATTATTCCATTGTGCAACAATGTAGCAACTAGGCACAAATATGCATACACACACATTTCAAATGACAATTAATTACTATTCAGAAATACTCTCAAAAAATACAACAGCATCATAAATAATAAGCTATTGGAAAAGCCATCAACACACAACAGTAGCAAGTAGCTGTTGACTCTCGTGAAGTCTAAAACTATCAAGGACGCCCACTGCTAGGCTAACGGTGCGTTCACACTGCAGCCTTTTTTAACGCTCCCCACCGCTTGCCTTCCCACAGTTCACCACGCTCGGGGGCGTGTCGGGGGCGTGTCGGAGATTAATGCAAAACTGTAGGTCTTAAATCACTGTTATGTAGTTCGTATAATGTCATGGCAAAATGTGCAGACAAAATACAACTTTTACACACATTAAGCACAAATCTGATACGCTTTCTAGATCTGACATGATCTGATCTACTGCCAACAATAGTTGATCTTTTTCCACACTTTTTTATAGGCCGAGTGAAAGATTAAATGCCACGCACTCTATGTAACCGGTCTTGTGCCGGCTGGAATACAGAGTTGTCTATGGTCCATGTTGTATAGCCTATGTATTTATAGTGTTTACGCTCATTTTTATTATTAATGTATTGTAATAGGCTAGTTACAATTTCTGCAAGCTAGCTAGACTTTAGCAATTTGCGTACATCGACTAAAAAGAAAGTATCAGACAAACGTTGACATGTAAACTTTTATTATATTACTCAAAATCTCTGCAAATCAATCGCTAGATTATGACTCAGTACACATTTACTGTATGGCTAGCGAGTGGCTGCCAGCCAGCATTTCAACGTTGGCTGTCAATCGTGTGCCGGTGGGTGAGCTAGCTAGACTATGCAGCTAGCACAGAAGAAAGTTACGTAATGTGACAAAACTGAATTACAAAAGTACAAAATACACTCCAGGGACGCCGACAACCTCGGCAACCCTGCGCCAGGCATCATTTTGAATCATTGAATCTTGCTAGCATAACGTTAGCTTTCGGGCTAATAGCGCAGCCAAGGGAAAGTTCTGAGTTGGTTCTATGAGCTGAGCGGACTAGAATATCAGAGTTGGCCAACGTTAAACAACGTTAGATTTCTATTGCAAAACTCATTAAAACATAAATGAATATTTGGTTAAAAAAAATGTTGGCAAGTGACCATGGTATAAGCGGGATAATGCCCTTCGAGGTGTACAATATCATCCGCTGCGCGTCGGACGGTTCACGCCTCCGCATCGTCCATTATCAGATGATATTGTACACCTCGTCAGGCATTATCCCTTACTTATAGATATGTAAGAAGTATTCAACGGTTGTGAGGTGTAATTTGTTTGTTACAGGTGTTAAAGAAACAGGGCTATGATGCAGCTTGTGACATCTGGAGTCTCGGGATTCTTCTGTACACAATGCTAGCAGGGTAAGTCTCCTGCTTTAGCTTTTGTTAAAGCAGCAGGGAGATAATGGTGAGGACAGAGAGCAAGGGATTTTTTAAAGTAATCTGGATAAAGGCAGAGGTGGAGCCAGAGTTAGAGGTAGTCAGAGGGGTTGTAATTGGTTGTAATTGTAAATGGAGCATAATCTCCCAGGACCTGGATCAGTGGCGTAGCGTAGTAACGACGGGCCCAGGTGCAAGATATTAAGACGGCCCCCCCCCACCCCCCCTAGTGAACGCAACAACAAAAAAACGCAAAAAAAAATAATATATATATATTTCTTTTTTTTATTAACCAACCATACATATTTCGGAAACGATGAACTAAGTCTTGTTTGACTCTCAGCGGGAACATTTCTTAACGTATAAAAAACGTATAAAAATATAGGCTAATAATACAGAGCAGCCACTAGTGTTTACGATAACCCTGATCTTAACTATGACAGACATCTCACATAGGCCCTAATGTAGTTGTAAGTCATTTATTAACAATAAAGTTTATTGTTTTTGTTGTTTTAATTAAAGGTTAGGCCTGCAACCAAGAATATGGATTTGTTTTACATTGGAATAAATGGGAAAACACTTCGTTGCATTTGACTCCCCTCCCCCTCCTAGGAATAGCCTCCCTAGCACCCTGCTAGGCCATTGGCTAGTTTAACATAATAATTTGCTATCCACCTAGTAGTGACCACTATTTACCCAACTTGTATCCTAGTTATCCTGCCCGACCATAATGTATGTAGGCTATAGCTTGGCTTGAAATGTATATCTATCACAATAGCCGTAGGTTACCTGTCTGAGGCCAGAGATACTGATCCCAGCTGACCTGCTGCACTGATGCAAGCAGCGGGGACGTCCGTGGCGGACTTCGTGGGCTGGCGACTAGATGGTCTAGTTAAAAAGTATCTAATTTCGGGAGCTTTGCCGCCTTCCCATCTTGTTGTTTTTTTCTTGCCTTTTCCTGCTTTCACTCTTATGTTTAAAAGGCATTGCTAGCCTACACGTTCAGTAGTGCTGAGCCTGCCCTGTGCTCAATAAACTGCGAATTGGTGTAACTATATTTTATCGTCACATGATCAAATAGAGACTTGACATTGGACAACAACATACATATTACCCAGCAGTCATCATTGCTTATCACAAAAATACCAAAGAAAATAAGAACTTATTCATTTCATTGAATAGTTTTTTGATAGTTTCTATAATATATGTAGGATAAGCATATGATTTTGGTATAAATTGCTACTTTTCCCCAAAAAATAATAACAACTATGACTGAGATAAGTTTGTCTTTTAGGTGTATAAATAACATTGACACTGACGCATGTTTAATGACATCGCGTAGTTGAACTTAAGCATATCGGAGATAGAGTACAGCGTTAAAACTAGGGAGGGCCCGTCGAGCGACGGTAATTGCAGGGGGGGCCCGCGACGAGTGACGCGTTTAAATTTTTGGGCCGGCTACGGGCCCCTGCACCCCACGGGCCCCGGTGCAGCTGCACCGGCTGCACCGCCTATAGCTACGCCCCTGACCTGGATCCATAGCTTTGGCTCTGTCATTAAGTATTCATGTCTTTCTCTCTGTTAAAATACCTGCCTGTCTTTGCATGTTTGCCTGTCTATCTATCTGTAGTTTAGCACCCTGGAATCATGCCAGCCAAAATACACAGCATTTTCTATACACGACAAACATCCTCCATTGGATCACATCCTCGACCCAGAACCTCACCATATCTAGATAAACAAGGCATAGTTGATTTTGGAGTAATCTCAAAGTTGTTAGCTGTTTTCGAACTTCTCTAATAACAAGCAGCATCCATATCTTACTGCTTATTTAGATTCACACCATTCGCCAACGGGCCTGATGACACACCAGAGGAAGTCTTGGCTCGCATTGGCAGTGGTAAGTATGTCCTTACCGGAGGCAACTGGGAGACAGTGTCGGATGCTGCCAAAGACATTGTGACCAAGATGCTCCACGTGGACCCCCACCAAAGACTGATGGCCTCTCAGGTGCTCAGACATGCCTGGGTAGTGGAAAGAGATCAGCTGTCCCAAACCCAACTGCAGCCACAGGATGCACACCTGGTGAAGGTGAGGGGAGGTAGACCCTAGGGGGTAAGCTTCTCAGACTTTAGTGTAACCTTTTGTTTCCCACAAGCTATATAATCCTTTACAATGTTCTTTTGTGTTCTACGTACCCTTCTCCCTCCTCATAGAAATACCTATTACAAGATGGACTATACATTAAAACATGTACATTACAAAAGGGCCATTGTTAACCAAATACACATGTGTATGTGTAATGTAGACACCTAACTTATTTAATCCTGTGATACCTGTAGGGTGCAATGGCTGCTACATACTCAGCTCTGAACCGCTTCCCCCAGACCCCCAAGCTAGAGCCCGTCCTCTCCTCCAGTCTGGCTCAGAGAAGAGGCATGAAGAGACACATCCACCCATCTATAGCAGTACACCCCGCTCTTAGTTCAACAACTTCTGTGAACTCACACCCGGATTTGTTACTTGGCAATGTTTTAACCACTGAGCCAATAGAGAGGCACTGTTGAAACAGCTTGAAGAGGCAGGGCATATTTGTGGAGAAGGTCCTACAGCAGAAGTAGAGGGAGCTGTAAAAGGGAATGTGGTTTCCAGTCGACAGGAGAGACAGACTTGGACACCAGGAGGATTTTCATGGCTACAGTGACTAACCTCTTAGCTTTACTACAAACTCACACACTTTGTCTCAATTATGTTGATAATTGTCTGAATGGTAGATACTATAATGCAATCTCTCAGATTCTTTGCAGGATTCATGTGAAATTTTGGTTGAGATGTGTACAACTTAATCACTTTTTAAAGTCTGGCAAATCAATTGGCATTCATCAGTATATGTCACCTTCATCTTGGGCAACCTGTCAAATGTCACCAACATGCCATCAAATGAAAGAGTCAATTGTACTCAAACTGAATAAAACAAAACTATTTAGACTTGGTCCCAGTCTAAATAATCAAATTTACATGTTGCAGAGTTTATTTCTTTACTCCATTCTGTGTTTATATTTAACTACATAATTATACTGTACTCTATTAAAAAATAATATATATATTCATATCATTCATATCAGTTTTTCAATTGGTAAAACCTTGTCTAGTGAAGGTGATGTATTTTGTGTTTTTACTAGGGCTGTTAAGCGATTAACATATTTAATCGCGATTAATCGCATTATTTCATATGATTAATCGTGATTAATCGCATTTAATCGCAAATGTATTCAATCTGTTTAATCTGTTAAAATCCCCCAATAAAAGTTTGTATTTAAAATAACATTAAAAGGGTGTACTTCAAAACTTCTAATAGGCCTAACTGGATGATAATGGCCATATAACAAAGTTCAGATGGAAAACAACTTAAATTGTGAGGGAGTTTTATTCACTCACAAACTATACTGCTGTATAATAAACATCCACAAAATTAGACTTGTTCTGGAATATAAATACATTTAAGACATGTTGTATCATAGCCAACTACGATATCCTTCTCCATAATATTTCAATCTCACTCAAACCTAGGCCTACTTCAGATACTTAAGCAACCACAGATTTACCTTAATATGGAACAATACAGTTTCTATTTTGTTGAACCCAGTCAGCTGATCGCTTCTTTTGCGAGTGTTGTCTGCCATATATTACCGGAGCGAACGCTGCTGCTGCTACCGCTGCTGCCGCTGCCGCTGCTGCCGCTGCCGCCGCTGCCGCTGCCGCCGCTACCGCTGCTGCTGCTAGCTGTGTGCTTTGCTTGCATGTGATAGTTTAGGCTGGAAGTACTCTGGTGATAACTAAACTCAGTACACACAGCCTTAGTTTTGTCAACCGAGCCGTCTCGCAACTTTTTGAAATGGAACTTCCCATCTAAAAGCCCTCTCTCCGTCATTCAGCTACCGTCGCCAGTCGAAGTCATGTGACGACAGGTGATTCCCAGGGTCAAAAAGAAACCTGCGTTAACTATATATTTTTTTGTCGCGTTAAAGTGAGATTGCGTTAACGCGTTATTAACCCAAGTCTGCACACTTTGCCATGACGTAGGCTAATACAAACTACAACAGCGACTTTAGAGAACTACAACTGTGGGAAGGCAAGCGATGGCAAGCGATTTGTGTCGCTGCAGTGGACACGCACTGTAAAGCGCGGCTTTCTTTAGCGACGTTGATGGAATACCAGCAAGCACAGAAGAGCGCGCGGACATGGAATTCTGCAGGCATGCATTAGTTTCGGTTTTCGGTTAAACTGCGTTGATCTATATATATATATACCTGTGAATTCAGTTATTACTGTGTGATTTTAATACGTACTGTAGTAATTTGTGTAAAATCATCATAATTCAGTGATACATGCTCGTCACATTGTACACTGCAAGGTGATTCTCAATAAAATTGAAATTGAAATTTTAGGCTACAACATGGCCGCTAGAACTAGGGGTGCTGAGGATGCTGCAGCACCCCCTGACACCACGAGAATTAAAAATGATGACTTGACAATCCACCACCGCGGCACAGCCTCGCAGTAGCGGACTGCCAATCGGGAGCACCGGGAGAAGAATAACAATGAAAAACCAGGCTAAGAAACGTAAGGGTGGCGCTGAAAAATGAAGAGACAAAAATACATCACCTTCACTAGACAAGGTTTTACCAATTAAAAAATGGCTGTTTATTTTACATAACGCTCCAAAAACTATTTTGCGCTCAAATAAAGGCCCCCAAAAATTGGGCACTCGCATTAAGTATCAAACTCCCTAACTAGCATCTCATCACACACAGAATGTGTATGCATTAGCAGGGCAGCTGTGGTGGCGTATATGGGGCCGGTTCTGGTGGGCCGGTCTGGATTAAAGTCCAAGGGCCTATTTTTACTCCCAGTCCGCCCCTGCCGTCCTGCAACATTAAGCCCCAGCACCCCCCTGATAAAATATGTTCCCGCGGCAATGGTCGTACACTCACATCCAGTTAGGACACGTTGTTACAAGCAATGCTAATTCAAGCTACACCTCAATAAGCTTAGATTGTGCGCGCACACGGAGAACAGAAGCCTGGGACAAACTGGCTGCGAAGCCCCTGAGTGCTGGAAAGCGCCACGATCAGCTATGAATGACGCAAGGCTGTTCATACTAGACGCACATTTATTCACGCCAGTCATCAAGCCTTTCAGCTTCTCTGAGATTTCCTTTTTCACATGTAAAGCTGACATGGTACATAAACATGGCGTAGGCTATATTTAGGCAACTTATTGCTCCAACAGCTTTCGCAACAGCATCGAAACATAACGTGGCAACATTTGGCTTTTTGTTGCCATTGTCTTTGTAAAATGTGCTGTGGGTCATCCATGTAGGCCTAGGCTACTTCTCAACTTCAATGATTAACTTTGTGTCGTTAATCTTCCCAAATTTCTCAGTTGGTTTGTGATGTAGCCTATGGGTTTCAGTGTCTCCTCTGCTTAAGTGTATGCCAGTTTGTCTATTGCGCTCTTAAACACACTGTTTGGAAACAAACAGTGTGTTTGACAGTCAACGCAATCAGGGTTTTTTAATTAAGAAACGTTACATTTAGAGAATTGGTCAGATATTTTTTATCATCGTAAACACATGGATGGCCGTTTGTTACCAGCGTAGTGAAGTTGGGTGTTAAGTGGTAGGCTATAGCCAGAAGTGGATAGTCACAAATTACATTTTTGGGGTAACATGTACTTTTAGAGTATATTTAAAGATGGGTACTTTAACTCTTACTCAAGTACATTTCTAGTGAAAAAACTGTACTTTTACTTCGACAATTCAGTGGCGTGTCTCAGCTACTGTCAAATGGTAATATATATATATTTTAAATGTGTTTCCCATTTCCCATCTCCATATCGGCAAAAGGGAGGCAGATGATCCATGAGGGGGGTGAAAGAAGGGGCCACCATTAAACATATTTCAAAGTAAGAACTTTACCCTGTAGTGTGCTACACGTTTGCGCCAGATTGTAAAAGACTGGACGGTAGCTCTGAAAATAAAAGGCCAAAAATGTTGATCGCCCCCTAACGGCTGGCTGCAGTACAGGTCATAAGTCCTTGTTATTGGTTATGGTGTGCTTGCGATTGGGTCGGGCGAGTGTATGGGTGGGACCCCGATAAGTACTGCGCAGACTCGAGCCCTGTATGTTTGTGTTTTGTGTTGTATTTTATTCATACGTTAAGACACACCAGGCCCAGGTGTACACTCAGAGTAACGACCTCCAGCAACAAAAAGCACAAAAAAACAGCCTATATATTTTTGTTTACGATCTGGTACCTGAAAAAATATATATATTTGACACCTATAGCTTCAGCTCTTACTTTGAAATATGTTTAATGGTGGCCCCTCCTTTCACCCCACTCACGTATCATCTGTCTCCCCTTTGCTGATTTTGTGATGGGAATTGTGGAACGAAAACATTGGAGGTGTGTCTCGCAAATGACCAAGCGTCAATTGGTAGCGCAGGGCTTTAATATATGCCTTGCCAATTGCGAAATGTGATGAAAAAAAGATTGGCCACAATATACCCTGACCTGCAAATCGATTAGCCTGCGTCGTTGCGAATGACGTTTAATTAGTAAGAGAGATTTAGAGAATTGCAGCTGCAGTGCAGTCATAGACAAACAGAATAGACAAGGAGGTCAAACTCAAAGCCTAGTAAAAAATTTAAGCCACGCGTGTAGGAATCTGAAGCAGCATGCCGAAACGTTCTTACACTTCCAGCTTTCAAATAGAAAGCTGTGCCGAAAGCACTCACCAGCAGCAACAGATCTGTAGCACGCAAACTTGGGGTTGATGAAAGGCGAATTCGCCAGTGGTGAAGTCAGCTACCTCGCAATATTGTAGGCTACTTAACTACCTCACAAATAGGCCCCAGTTTGTGAGAACCAGGGACGGTGTGTCTGACCTCCTGACCTGCAGTGTGGGTGCACCTCAGGGGACAGTGCTAGCGCCCTTCCTCTTCACCCTCTACACTGCTGACTTCAGACACAACTGGGATGGCTGCGTCCTGCTCAAGTTCTCTGATGACTCCGCCATAATCGACCTGATCAGCGATGATGACGACGCAGAGTACAGAAGACTGACGCAGGACTTTGTGCATGGTCCGTGTACTTTGCTATGGAACGCCGAATTAGTCAAAATTAAATAAATAAATAGATCTGTAAATAAATGGATAAATACATAAATAAATAAATATGGCTCTAAAATAAACCCTGAAATTAAAAAGATGGCAATAAATATACAAATATAGCATCATATAATGATATAGCTGAATCCATTTAACTACATAAAAAAAAATACATTTATTTATTTCAAAATTGCGTTTTTGTAAAGACAACATTTATTTATTTCATAGTTTTATTTCCTAATGCCACATTCATTTATTTTTTGAGACTTTTACACACCACATTTATTTCCACTCCACATTTATTTCCGATCTCACATGCAAACGAGAGGGGCGTGGTTATCTTCAGACCAACGCAGCTGCACAAGATCGAAGGCAGATAGTTATACCTATCTACCTCTATCACCAGAATCGTCACAAATTCACACAACATTCAACATTATTGACGATTTTCAAGTCGCATCTCATATTTGCTGCTGTAGGCTAAGAAAATAAAACAGTTGCAAGCTGGCATTAAGTGGGATTCGATCGTGCTATAGCAAAAACACATGATTGTTTTTGCTATTCAGGCTCATAGATGTAAGGAGCTTTTAGTCATAATTTCAGGCATTCAGGCAACATTTTGTATGGCCTGGGTTCATCGAAAACAACTGGTTACCGTGAGTACACCAGAAAATACCCGAATGTGTAGGCTAATAACGTATTTTGGGTTGTCTTGATGCAATAGCCAAATTTCCCATGATAGCCTACCACAACCCCTTATGAAACTACTAATGACTTAAATCGTCACTGTGAACCCAGACAATAGCTTACGATCAAAATACTCTTAACCCTAAGGAAGATTCTTTTGAGCCCCATGGTGGATTTCTACAGTTGCCGTCTTGCACATGAACACAGTGTTCGATAAGTCTCAAACCATTTAAGACTTTGTGGTCAATATCTATATTCTGTAAAGCACTTATACGCCCAACCTCTACAAAATCTACAATGTGTGCCAAAACAATATATCCTGACAAGCCATGCTGGTCAATTGATCTATAAGGCCAGCAAGCGATCTCTGACACCTTGGCTGTGTCTACTACCGCGCACTTAACGAAGTACACTGCAATGTAGTGCACTGCAATGTAGTGCACTTACATTTGCAGTGCACTCAGTTGCTGAGTAGCGCTGTCTAAACTGGAACACATTACTGGAACACATTACTGCATCTTGTACATTTGTATTTTCTTGTCATATTTGTATTTTTTTAATTTTTATATTGTAAATTAGGCAACTTATATTTTATTGTATATTTTATTTTAATTATAATTCCACTTTAGTATAGATAGTATAGATAGTATAGTTATATAGTATAGATATTTAGTATAGATAGTCCACATATTTAAATTTAAGGTTACTATATGTTTATTGTATGCACCTTCCTGCCAAAGCAAATTCCTTGTCTGTGCAAACTTTCATGGCCAATAAATCCCTTTCTGATTCTGATTCTGATTCTTTACTTACCCACTTAGCGGGAAGTGACGCACGCAAATCTGCTCGCGACACCCGAGAAACTAAACCCGCGAAACAAACCCGCTTGTATTTCTGTCACTGGACTCCTCCTCTTCCGCTACGTAGCCAAGATGGCGCCCGTTTAGGGCGAGTAGTGTCCATCGTCGGACACTTCGGCTGTGTCTACTACCGCGCACTCAACGAAGTACACTGCAATGTAGTGCACTGCAATGTAGTGCACTTACATTTGCAGTGCACTCAGTTGCTGAGTAGCGCTGTCTAAACTGGAACACTTTACTTACCCACTTAGCGGGAAGTGACGCACGCAAATCTGCTTGCGACACCCGAGAAACTAAACCCGCGAAACAAACCCGCTTGTATTTCTGTCACTGGACTCCTCCTCTTCCGCTACGTAGCCAAGATGGCGCCCGTTTAGGGCGAGTAGTGTCCATCGTCGGACACTTCATTTTTGGACCGTTTGCAGTGCATCATCCGGGTACTTTCAGTGCACTGAATTATTTTGGTTTTTCAGCGTAAGCGCCCTAAGCACTGAAAGTAAGTGCACAAGTGCGCGGTAGTAGACACAGCCTTCATTTTTGGACCGTTTGCAGTGCATCATCCGGGTGCTTTCAGTGCACTGAATTATTTTGGTTTTTCAGCGTAAGCGCCCTAAGCACTGAAAGTAAGTGCTCGAAGTGCACAAGTGCGCGGTAGTAGACACAGCCTAGGTGTCCCTATCTGCCTTCGATCTTGTGCAGCTGCGTTGGTCTGAAGATAACCACGCCTCTCTCGTTTGCATGTGAGATCGGAAATAAATGTGGTGTGGAAATAAATGTGGTGTGGAAAAGTCTCAAAAAATAAATAAATGTGGCATTAGGAAATAAAAGTCCCATGAAATAAATAAATGTTGTCTTTACAGAAACGTCATTTTGAAATAAATAAATGTATTTATTCTTTAATGTAGGTAAATGGATTCAGCTATATAATTATATGATGCTATATGTATCTATTTATTGCCATCTTTTTAATTTCAGGGTTTATTTCATAGCCATATGTTTTTTTTTATGTATTTATCTATTTATTTACAGATTTATTTATTTATTTAATTTTGACTAATTCGGCGTTCCATACTTTGCAGCCAATGGATTTTCATTCTGAAATGAGAAAATCAAAATCTGGAAACGAGCTGTTTCCCGACTAGCATCTAAAAGTAGGAAAACAAGAAATGGGCCGTTAACTGATTTTCTTTAATGTGCTTAAACATGGAAATAAGAAATTAAAATAGTGTGTGGAAATCTTCTTTCTCAATTTTGCGTATATTTTTGTGTTGCGACCCGGAAGTTGCTCCGACGAGCTTGACACTCACATTCAGGATTTCAGCAGAGGGCACGCTGCCATTTGTATGGAAGCAAATCAGTGACATAATGTTTTGACATTTAAAAGGCATTGAATACTTAATATTGAAATTTAATCAACACCGAATTCACATGAATATAGCCTATTTCAATGTTATGAAAATATATAGCTTAAAAACTTGAGACTAAAAACTTCGAGCCAAAAAGAATTGAGCCGAAAAAAATCTGATTGCAACATCCGGGATACCAAGGATAGTTAGAGCCATAGATATATATATAAATACTTAGTCATAGTATTTATATATATCTATGGTTAGAGCAACCTACTATTTTATAGGAGGGCTTGCTTTTTTTGCAATGTGATTTTGAGGTGACCAAAATCCCTGTTAAATTATCAAACTTCCACAAAATTTCCAATATTGGAAAATGGTATTCACCTATAACGTTTCTCTCCATGGATCCACCTTATGGAACAATAGGGTCATTGTAATCAAAAGGAAATAATTGTTTAAATATGATCGGTATGAAAAGGCATTGTGTTTGTGAATGATGTTATAGATGCTAATGGTAACTTTTTGGAATATAAAGCTTTCTTAGACAAATACAATTAAAACTGTAATTAATACAACAAGATCTGTAAAGCAATACACCATTATTACAGTTAGTTCAAAGCACATTGTTAGCCTATATGCAAGAATAAGACCCTTACCAACTTTAGTTATTAATGATTGTACTTTATTTGACAGTAAATATAATAATAAAGATATTAGTGACGCTTTTAAATCTAAATTGTTTTTGGATTATAACAGAATTGTGTGTACAGGTTCCGAATATATGGTTGCATTGTCCATAGAAAAAAACGCATTTTTAATTCATTAAATGGCCCATTTCCCCAAAAGTCAAAGGGACTCACTTTAAAATTATTTATAAAATATATCTGGTCGCTGACTTTCTTAGAAAAAGATTCAAATTTAATGTAGACCTTTGTGTATTTTGTGAGGTGGACGATGAAACTCTGGAACCATGCTTCGGTGAGTCAGAAATGTTGCATTGAGGCTTGATTACGCTTCTAGCAATTTTATCGTGACTGTGAAGCTCGTGGGAGCATCTCAACTTCCGGGTCACAACAAAAATCTACGCAAAATTGAGAAAGAAGATTTCCACACACTATTTTAATACCCGATTTCCATGTTAAAGCACATCAAAGAAAATCAGATAACGGCCCATTTTCCGTTTTTTGTTTTCCTACTTTTAAATGGTAGTCGGGAAACAGCTATTTTCACAATTTTGGTTTTCTCATTTCAAAACGAAAATCCGTTGGCCACAAAGTACACGGACCGTGCATCTTATCTTACATGTAATTGTCGCAATTATATTATTATAATGTATAATTTGTTTTCAACCAATGTCATACTATACTTTATATACTTTTATTCTGTATTATTAAGTGACGTACTAAGAGTAGGCCTACAGTGCCTTTATTTTGACGGCCTTTTGGAACGCTCGTGAGTGAGAGAGCTACAACAAGGGTAGACTAAGGAATCTAAGGAAACCTCTATTCCCTTGTGTAGCCTACAGCAACGAGGTATGTAGTTTTGTGTCTGTATTTTACTTTGGTGAACGTTATTTACATGCTGCGCATGTCATTGTATGTTCATAATGTAACCGGGTAGCTCTAGGACCCAGGAGCTTCCTGGTTTCTCACAGCAATGGGTTGCTGGGGAGGTAACCTAATGCTCCAATGACTCAGGTAGGCTGGCAATACATCAAATTGTTTCACTGTTATTAGCCTAGTTGTTGACAGCTTGCTGTACCCATTAGTGACAGCCTCCTTAGCCGGATATTGGCAGTGGACAGCAAGTGTGTGGTCTGAACACATCAGCAATCGGTACGTTCTTATTATTAGTGATGGGGGGAAACGAAGCTTTCCGAAGCAACGAGCTATTTGACACAATTGTGTCGAAAACAGGGACATCTGCTGGTCAGTTTATGGTATGGCGACTGTATCGAGCGATGGAAGGAATCAAGTGACGTCATGTTCTCGAGACGTCAGTCTCACAATCGTCATTGACAACTTGATAAATAAAGCTTTTGTGACAAATGTTTCGATGTGCAAGTGTCAAAAATATGTTATAAGATATTTTGTTATATTATAAACAACGTAACGTCTTTGCTACTTTACGTTGATAACATTTATTTTTAGGTTCTTATAGTAGAAATTAAACAAATTGCAAAGTTGAGTATGGCCTCGCGGCTAGAACGCTGCCCCCCTATGCTAAATGAATAGGTTATTATATGATAATATAGGCTAGCGGTTAAGGTTTTGGAACATGATTTTGCAACCGGGAAAGGGATGGTGACATTTGAAGGCTGGTAAAACTAGAGAAAGATGTAGCCTATGTGCTTATGTAGCTACACCTACTCTCTTACATCTATCTCTGTCAATCTATCTGTATCTCTGGCTCTGTCAATGAATGTATTCTATAGCGTCCGTAAATAGGCCTATGTCTCCTCTCTATAACCTACGAACATTAGTGGTTTCAGATGTCTTTTAAGCGTTTGAATAAAACGTTGTTTGTCTCAGCTGCTCAACACTTTGACAGGTGATGAAGGGTTGAGATTATTTGTGTCTATTCCAATAGGCCTATGTAATGCTAGTTTTCAATGACACAAGTGTGTGTTCTAGAAAGAGTGGTCTGGAGTCGCAGAGGTCCGATAATATCAGCTTTAATGCAGCAGTTGGAAATCAAGTACAGAGCTCTGGGGTTGTCTACGTTTCCCTAACCGCAACAATGTTAGGGCTGGTTCACGAAGTCCAACTGGCTATCTGTCCCTGCCCCAGATATATTATAGGCTACAGTGCCGTCATACAAAATGATCAAAAGAGGGTTGAGCTTTCTCATGCGGGAGTTGTTCTTGCTGGCGCGCCCCACGCTCCGGTGCCATCTCAGCCCGGCTTCAAGGTTGCTCCTAAAATGAAGAGATTAGGACACAAAATACAGCCTGTTCCCCCCACCCTGAGTGAGACACAATGTTTAAGCCTAAGCAAACTTCTAAGTTCATAAAACATTACTTTAATAAGCACAATGTATAATGTTAATAAGCACAATATATTCTTTAAGACATGCATCCTTTATAAAGTAGTACGAACATTGTTATTGTGCTATGATGCATTCAGTGATTAAGAAGCCACAAATATTGATAGCCCTTGATAGAATTGGTGGCACACAGATGTCTGGAATTATAGAAGGTGCAGTGCCCGTGATGCAGCTGGTGATGACAGTTCATGTATTGTGCTGTAATGTATTGTACATTCTTTAATCCCTCTTTTGATCTCTGAAAACACCAGAGATCAATCAACATAGCCCAGGCCAACCACCGCATCCTCATCCTGGTCAGCCAGCCCCAGCAACGGCATTTGGAACCCCACCTTCGGGTTCTTCACAGCTAAGACAATGACCCGGTTGCAAAGGGAACCTGATGCATGGGATACAGCAACACCCACACAGAGCAAACATGCACAACATACCAAATATGGAGAGGAAGACAGAGACAATTCATGTTGATATTGATATAACACACTCTGAAGTAAAATAGCGGAAACCCTCTTAGTCCAGTACAATTCTAGTGTGGTCAAGCAGTATCACTCTTGACCTAGTCGTAACCCTCTTTTCCGGACTCTCACATTCGTAGCAATAAGAAACGGTTCACTGGCCCTTCTCCACCAACTCCTGCAATGTACGACTGGGGTCTGGGGCAGCAGAACACATGCTCCAGTGGTACCACGTACTCCCTTTCCCCAGCACCCTTAGGGCGTGCTAGGTCCTCTCGATGACCTTGAATGGTCCTGTCCACGAGGTTCGTCCACTTCCTCTTAATGGCTTTCACCCCCATCCAGTCAGTGAAGGCCTTGACTGGATCCTGTACTGTCCCCCGTTTCTCCTGTACCTTTTTTATGTTGAGGGTGATACCAAAGCAGAAAGCTGATCATAGTATGGTGGATGTGCCAACTCACCAGCCCAGCTCCCGGTCCCAGAAACTGTCGCCCCGTCAGAAGTTCATCTGGGGTGAATCCTGTAGAGGTGTTCACTGAACTTGTGATGGCTGTTAGGGCAATAGGGAGAGCATCTACCCAATTCATGTTAGTTGTTGCACAGATTTTGGTCCACTTGCTTTCCAGATTCCAATTCATGAGCTCAACCTTTCCCTGTGACTGGGGGTGATGCACTGTCCCAAACGCGTGCACCAACCCCAGACTCCGTTCTACCAATTGGAAATGTTTTAGTATTAGGTAGTGATTGGTATAGCAGTGTTGATTAGCAGTATAGTTATCATTCTTTCACAAATCCCTCCTTTCACTTCGTGGTGTCAACATTAAAAACTGGATATTTTAAAGTTTCATAGAATCCCTCCTTTCACACCCTTTAAAGGGTGTGACAACAAACACAAATGTACAAATATCCCATTATGGAACACAATGCTTACAACGATAATAATGAGACTATGCAGCGTTATGGCCAAGTGGTGTGGACACACTGGACACAGTGGGAAAACCCTAATGATGTTATAGGGGAAAACCCACCGTCACTCCGCAGAGTGGACATTCGACATCCATGTACCCACGGCAGACCTGGACATACTCACAGGTCCCCTTCACCACATACATACAACTTTAGCCAAGCTTTTAGAATTGTAATAAAATAAATTACATTAGAAAAAACTCTAGAAATGAGAGAGATCCTTTAAAGTTTAGAAATGTAATAAAATAAAATAAATTCGAAACATATAGTAAAACTAAAAATTAGACAGGTTATTTTAAAGTTTTCATTGGATTGGATTCCTCCCTCTAAAAGGTGTGACAACCAACACAAATGTCAATGCTTCACTTCAGCCAAGCCTTTAATCATTATAAGAAAAATAAAAGGATATGGTAAAATAAGGAAAACCCAAAGTAAAATAAGACACATTTAAAGTTTTGGTTAAGAAATATACAACATTTAAAATAAGAAAAATAAAGACTGTTGTTGCACCAGTCATGCCTTTAACCTGCTGCCTCACAAAATAGTTTAATCTCACCACACTATCATTTCATCTCAAATAAAACTGTGTCTGCTGCTCTGTTAAAGCGTTGGTCAGTCTCCCTGTCAGGTTCTTAATGCAAGTTATGCAGCAGCAACTGCACACAATCAGGATAGCTACCGTCACTGCCACTGCCCCCACCACTGAGACAATAACAGATGTCCATCTACTGAACCATGATTGTAATATTGTGGTGAAGTAGCTGTCCACTCCATTGTTCTCAGCCAGCTCCTTACTCAAATATGTTAGCTCCTTCAATGCCCTGAATACAGAGCCGTCTGGTGCAGTGTTATTAGGGATAAACATGCAGCATAAAGTTCCAAAGACAACCATAGTATAGTTACTCAATACCCAATCTCCTCGTTTGACTCCTCCACTCTTTGGTTGACTGCTTCACCTGGAACAGAATTTAGCAGAAGATACCTCTTTTCTAGTTAGCATCAGGTTTAAGTTATGGAATTACATATGATCTTCCATAATTCAATTCAAATGTTGTTAATGCATGTTGTATGGAAACTAGGAAAAACTTCAATCCACTCAGTAAACATATCTATAATTACCAGGCAGTATTTTCCCTACAGATTTGTTATTGTCAAAGATATGAAAAACCATTGACATTATACCAAACCAGAATGTAATCTGTATGCTTCTCAAATGAAATATAGACCAAATCATGTTCTTAATGTAGCTATTAACCAAACATTCTTCCCCAACTATATTTTTATACAGGTCAGATAGGTAGAACTTCATAACTCGTTTTGCTGCAGTTCAAAACGAGCCAATTAGCTCAAACCATCATAACCACAATTTCTTGGCCTCCCAAATTATTTCAGAACTGAATGTTACAATACCCCTCTTCATGCACTAATACCATGTATTAATATAACATTATCACAGCCTAACTGTTTATCCCAAACAGTATGCCAGGCTCTGATAAAACTCTAAAATACAACTTTAAACCAAAGTACAATTAAACTCAAAATAAAAGTACATTTAGTTATGTTCTCTTTCTTATTTTTAACCAAATTACATCTAATACCTTTATCAAAACTCTTAAAAACCCATATTCATTGTGTCCTCTTCAAAACATCAGTGTTTAAACCAATCATCTCTTCACATCCACAAAACGTTCTCTTGTTTCATTTCATAACCTTCCATGTTATTAATTTAATTTGTTACGTTTGATTTTAGTTTGCAAATGATTTAACCTAAGTTTCGTTAGGATTAGTTAACATAGACTCGCCCTTGTTCTCCAGAAGCCTATCTCTCTCTCTCTCTCTCTTCCCCTCCCCACACGCTCTCAACCTACCATCTTGTATTCCACTCTCATCATAGTATAGGACTGTACACTGTTCAACTCAATCTGACTCCATTCAAATATGACAAATATCTTGTATAGGAGAGGACAAAAAAGAAGCACACTCTCTATATTTATTCAACACACTCTGACTCCACTCAAATATTACTATTAGGAACTTTAACCCCTCCTCGACAGGACTCAAACCTGTCACTTCTAACCCACAAAACCCACACAACCGGTACAGGGACTAACAGTTTTGACACACAACACAGAACAGGGACTCGAACCCTTGAGACACATAAAACACAGTTCGAGGACTCTAACCTCAGGGACTCGAACCCTTTCGAGGACTCTAACCTCAGGGCCTCTAACCCTTTCGAGGACTCTAACCTCAGGGACTCGAACCCTTTCGAGGACTCTAACCTCAGGGACTCGAACCCTTTCGAGGACTCTAACCTCAGGGACTCTAACCCTTTCGAGGACTCTAACCTCAGGGACTCTAACCCTTTCGAGGACTCTAACCTCAGGGACTCTAACCCTTTCGAGGACTCTAACCTCAGGGCCTCTAACCCTTTCGAGGACTCTAACCTCAGGGCCTCTAACCCTTTCGAGGACTCTAACCTCAGGGACTCTAACCCTTTGATGGAAACTAAGTTGATTTCCCACCACTGTTGTTTGACTAGGTACGATGAGACATAGTAATCATCTAAATTTGGTTCTCAGTTCCGAATAGCAGTACTTTGAATTAACAGGCGTCTGCTTACCTTTTTTATGTTGAGGGCCCCCTGACGATTACGTCTGCCTCCTCGTACCGGTGTATGGGTCTCTCTCCCGATCTGTCGGTCGGGCCGGAACCCTCTGGACTCCCTCTTTTCAGCGTCGGGTCACCAATTGAAGGACTGAGATTATTTGTGTCTATTCCAATAGGCCTATGTAATGCTAGTTTTCAATGACACAAGTCTGTGTTCTAGAAAGAGTGGTCTGGAGTCGCAGAGGTCCGATAATATCAGCTTTAATGCAGCAGTTGGAAATCAAGTACAGAGCTCTGGGGTTGTCTACGTTTCCCTAACCGCAACAATGTTAGGGCTGGTTCACGAAGTCCAACTGGCTATCTGTCCCTGCCCCAGGATATATTATAGGCTACAGTGCCGTCATACAAAATGATCAAAAGAGGGTTGAGCTTTCTCATGCGGGAGTTGTTCTTGCTGGCGCGCCCCACGCTCCGGTGCCATCTCAGCCCGGCTTCATGGTTGCTCCTAAAATGAAGAGATTAGGACACAAAATACAGCCTGTTCCCCCCACCCTGAGTGAGACACAATGTTTAAGCCTAAGCAAACTTCTAAGTTCATAAAACATTACTTTAATAAGCACAATGTATAATGTTAATAAGCACAATATATTCTTTAAGACATGCATCCTTTATAAAGTAGTACGAACATTGTTCTTGTGCTATGATGCATTCAGTGATTAAGAAGCCACAAATATTGATAGCCCTTGATAGAATTGGTGGCACACAGATGTCTGGAATTATAGAAGGTGCAGTGCCCGTGATGCAGCTGGTGATGACAGTTCATGTATTGTGCTGTAATGTATTGTACATTCTTTAGTGATCATGTGGTTTTTGCCCATTTGATTTGAAGCCACGCTCTGTCGGTACCAATTGTTTTTACCAATTGCGGGGGAGGGGTCGTTACACAGAACTTTTTTTTTACATTAACTATATATGTATTAGCCATGTTGGATGCTGTCGTCCTCTCCTACTATTTCTTCAATTCCTAACGAATCTATCTCTTGACCCTGTATGTATGCTTGAGCAGCACTGGTTGAAGCCTGAAAATATTGTAAACAATGTTTGCATATATGCAGGTAGCAACGCTAGTGCTAAATAACTATTTTGCTTGTCGGCTAGTAGGGCTTGTGAGACAGCTCACCAAAAGAACGATGGGGAAGCCACTTGTTTAGCAGATTAAGACATGTTCGTAGGTACCTAGCGAAAAGTAGCCTCAACTTTCCTAGACTTAGCTACGATACTAATGCTGAAGGGTCGCTGATATCGCATAGCGTCTTTGCTAACGTGTGATGTTGTGACTGTGTGTGTAACACTGAATTACTCACTGAACAACCAGCTAACCAGCTCCGGTTACTTAGCATACAGGTTTGAGGAGAAGCTACGGGTGTACGTCCCGTAAGCCTACAGCCCATCCTCCTTTGCTAGCCATGTTGCTCTCGTAGATACGTGATAATTATATGGGATGTGAGGGAATGATAAAGGTCTCTGATTCGACGAATAAGATGTCAATATAAGTAAGAAACGATGTCATTGGCCAGGGGCGCACGAGTGTGCGCCCCGGCATCGCCCCTTTTTTCCGCCAATGAGAAGCCGTTTTTCTCAAATGTATGAAAAAAGTATGAGAGCTCCCATTGACTTCCATTTGGCCGGCGCCCCTCCAGGGGGGAGTGGCTTATCTCAGTGATAACGAATGGCAACGAATGGCACACTCGTGCGCCCCGGCATCGCCCCTTTTTTCCGCCAATGAGAAGCCGTTTTTCTCAAATGTATGAAAAAAGTATGAGAGCTCCCATTGACTTCCATTTGGCCGGCGCCCCTCCAGGGGGGAGTGGCTTATCTCAGGGATAACGAATGGCAATATATTATATTTGGTCACATTTAAGTGGTTGTTGACAGGGACTTACGGTCTCCCACACACATTTAACGCGTTAACACAGTACATTTCTTGTTTAAATAGTTTGGTATATCATATTTTTGAACGTTTTTATTTTTCCGCGACGGGCAAGGTGCTGCATATATGTGTTTCATGCTGCTGAGATGAATTTTTGAAATGTGTTAGAGTTTGGTGGTAGTAATATTAATAATATCTATTCAAATGGACATGCTGAAGGCCTGTCCAACCAGAACTCTTGATATATTTGAATAGTAATCTTCGGTGGATATGTAGACCTTGGATCCCAATTTTTATGTTGAAGATAAAATAGTACTAATAGTTCATAGAATTGTAAATATCGAGGTTCTATTGTAAATATAACCATGGGTAATTGTTTTACATGCAAATGTAAGAGGGTACAATTGTCCCTAGAAAGACATTCACTCATTCAGAAGGCTGACATTATTCTAGCTCCGAATAGGCCAGTCAGCACTGTCTGTTGACGAATGTCTGCTATAATTGCTAGAGGGATAGTTTAGGGATCAGAAAGGAAATATCTAGGCTGTAGCAGAGACTATCTAATATGGGGAGGACTGCCACTCTCGAGAAACTTCCTGCTTCTGAACTGGTTGCAGTTCCACTCTAGTTCCATATGAGGGCGCTAATGGTCGAGTGCAGAATGAATGGAGGTCTATGGAGCTATACCCCTCAAAATCCACTTTCTCGGGATATAATTTTTTGTCAGTAATTTGAATGTTTAATTCGAAAGGGGAGGCAATTTTTAAAAGGAAACTATGCATATTCTTTGAAGGTATATGGCTTAAACATTTTAAGTCAAAATAGTCAAATCTAGTTTTTTTTAAGAGTTTAAGAGTGATAAAGGTATTAGATGCAATTTGGTTAAAAATGAGAAAGAGAAAATAACTAAAATATACATTTATTTGTTTTTTGATTGGAATTTGGTTTTACATTTTATTTGGGTGTTTTATCAAGAGCCTGGCATGATGTTTGGGATAAACAGTTAGGCTGTGATGAGGTTGTTTTAATAAATGGTATTAGTGCATTAAGGATTACTATAATCTTTGTTTTGAAATGATTTGGTATGTCTGCAGCAAAACACTCATGAAGCTCTAGCTCCCTATGAGGTCCCTATATGTTTGGTTAATGGCTACATTAAGAACATTATGTGATCCAGATATTTCATTTGAGAAGCATACAGTTTCAATTCTGGTTTGGGATAATGACATTGGTTTTTATTATATCTTAACAAAAAGAGGTGTGATTTGGTAAAATTGAGAATCTGAAATTATATAGGTCTTAAACGTAACTGTTTTAAATGAAAGAAAAGTTTTTTGGGAGTGAAAGTAATGAGACTAACAGTTGATTTTGTTTAAATAAGGGAACAAGGAAACAGATGATGATGTATTGTCTTGTTATCCATTGTTTGCTCATCAATGGATAACCAAGGGGATGATCACCTCTACAAGGGTAGATATCAAATATATAGAACTTGTTTGCTCTACTAGAAGTAGGCTAGTCCAAATTCCTGAAAAGGTTGTCATCTGTAAATGTAAATGTATACTTCACACTGATAAACATTTATTTTATTTTTGGGTGTAATGCTAAAGCAGATGTGGTGGCAAAAGAGGCAGCCATACAAGATGTCTTAACATTAGGAAAGGTATTATGTGGATGAGAGATATGCAAGAAGTGTCATGTGTCAATTTAAATGTTAATTATTTGGCCTTGAGAAAAGACCTACCCTCCGTTTGTTTATTGGTGGCCAAGTCGCGAAGCCTATTTAGTTCACACCCTAAGTCTCTGTTTGCCGTTAGTTTCTTCACTGAGGTGAGTGGGGGGGGGTAGGGAAGAAATATGTATCTCCACTTAGCAGCCATGCACGTGGAAACATGAGGGAAGGCTTATTGTAAGACTATGGACCAGGGGTCTCATTTATAAAGCTTGCGTACGCACAAAACGGGGCTGAAATGTGCGTACGCCACTTTCCACGCAAAGGTTGTGATTTATAAAAAACAAACTTGACGGAAGAATGTGCGGTCTTCCACGCAAACTCTAACCCTCCCGTAGGCCTACGCACATTTTGGAAACAGTTGGAATTGGCGACGCAGATGACCGTAGCCTACTGTAGTCAGACTGCAGAAACTAAGTGTGGGAAGAACGATTACTCGTAATATTGATATATTTTGTTTTCCTCACACACGTTTTTTTCACTCTGTTTCATCATTATCATGAAGATTAAATCCAGCAGCGTTATTTGTGCTTGTACTGAGTGATAAATTGTTCCAGAAACACCTTGTACAATCCAACTCAAGTTTTAAATCAAAATTCTGCGCAGTTTCACTATCAGATTGTCCACTACGGGAGTGCAGGAGGGGGGGATGCCCCGACTGCATGGAATACACAGGATAACATCACATAGGACTACCTTTAGATAACTGCAAAAGAGTGTAGCCAACTAAATATATGAATTTATTACTACTGTGCATATATATGACTATTGTGACGGGTATGTAACGGCTGTAGCCACGCTCCGTCCGACAGGGCTTGCTCACCACTCACGGGATACGAGCGCACGACCTCCGACTTGCCAAGCGTGACCACTACCAACTACGCCAAAGAAAAGCTAGCTCTTCGTTGGCGCGGGTGGCCCATTACATACCTGATGAGTGAGTTTCACGGTTCTAACTCTGTTACAGAGGATGTACTTCCTTCGGCAGCTGAAGAAATGCAACCTGCCAAAGACAATGATGGTGCACTTCTACACAGCCATCATTGAGTCCATCCTCACCTCCTCCATCACCATCTGGTACGCTGCTGCCACTGCCAAGGACAAGAGCAGACTGCAGCGTATCATCCGCACTGCGGAGAAGGTGATTGGCTGCAATCTGCCTACCCTCGAGGACCTGCACACCTCGAGGACCCTGAGGCGAGCGAGGAAGATTGTGGCCGACTCCTCCCACCCTGGACACTCCCTGTTTCAGTCACTCCCCTCCGGCAGAAGGCTGCGGTCCATCAGGACCAACACCTCTCGCCACAAAAACAGTTTCTTCCCTTCTGCTGTTGGCCTCTTCAACAAGGCCAAGGGTTCACACTGACTTAATGACTTTACTTTAAGGACTCTAATATTCTGCACTACATTACTGCATCTTGTACATTTGTATTTTTTGTCATATTTGTATTTTTTGTATTTTTATATTGTAAATTAGGCAACTTATATTTTATTGTATATTTTATTTTAATTATAATTCCACTTTAGTATAGATAGTATAGATATTTAGTATAGATAGTCCACATATTTAAATTTAAGGTTACTATATGTTTATTGTATGCACCTTCCTGCCAAAGCAAATTCCTTGTCTGTGCAAACTTTCATGGCCAATAAATCCCTTTCTAATTCTGATTCTGACACTATCATATGTCAAAAACTCGAAATACAGCCGTTAAGCTCCCATGCAATTGCTACACATCGTTTACAGTCCTTTAATACTGCTTATAACAAAACAGGCATGAAGAAATGTGTGTTTACAGATACGCTTTTGTTTTCAAATTGTTATCTCCATTGCTTTTTTATTTATTGGTGATCCCACTGCTGTGGCCACCAAATAGGCTTTCGCTCCTCCACCTCGCCTACAAGAAGGCTATTTCAATGTCAGTTTCTGAGAAGTTGCGCCTTTTCGTTCTTTTCCCTCCTGACGCCATGATTCAATGTAATGTAGAGTAAGAACAATCTCATGCAAGGGCTGGATTAGCATTCATGAGGTGTTTTTCATTGACCATTTATGGTTAAAAACGGGCGTGTTCGGGGCGGGGGTAAAATGGAAATTCACGTACGCACACTTGTGATTTATAAAGGGAACATTGCTTACAGGTGTGCGTACGCAGGGTTTTATAAATCGGATTCTTTTTTGGCGCACGCCATTTTCGGCTTTTGGGCATACATAAGCGCAGCTAGTTCAGGCAGGGCAATCGGGCAGCACGCATCATCAAGGGACGTAAGGCGTCTTACTCCACCTTTCTTGCTCCGCCCACTACACCCATATTAGCAGCGCATATTCATTGGGCGCGTCCGATAAGGCGGCGGATACGCACACTCACCCCGGTCGTTTATGATCACTGATGCTGCCACCCTCCACTATCCCCTTCTCCCCCATGCTGTCTGTATGTTCTATCCATCAAGGGGATTATATTTTATTGCTCCTGTGAGGGAATGATAGCATTATACAATGCTGCTATACCAATCAATATCTAATATGAATATGTAAACACACATGTTTTGTAATGCTAATAACTAAGATACAAATATTGAATGTGATCAATTGATTTAATAAAGTAACAGATAAGAAACATTGAAATGTAACTTTGGTGTGTGGACAAGAATGCAGAGGTCAGGCAAACTGACTTGGGAGGCGAGATCGTGACGCTCAGGGACTGGTGTGAGCACAATGAGCTAGTCAGCTCATGGGAGTAAAAGTGTCAACTTGGGAGATAAGGTGATGCTGGGAAAATAACTCTTCTCTGCTTCAGGACGAGTCAGACCGGACAGTTCTTACTATGGATAATATGTCCCCTTCCCCTGGAGACCCTGCTTCTCACTGAATGTCCCCTTTCCCCTGGAGACCCTGCCCCCCCCCTTCTCACTGAATGTCCCCTTCCCCTGGAGACCCTGCCCCCCCCCCTTCTCACTGGATGCCCCCCCCTTTTCCTTGGAGCCCATCTGCCCCATCTGCCCCTTTACATCATCTGACCTAGGAGTGGTCTTACCCTCTCCCCTTCCCCTTGAAGACCCCACCCCGTATATCATCAGGACCTCGAGATGACCTGCTCTCAACTCTGGAGAACTCAACAATCTTGTGATTGCATCATTACTAATTAAACTACAAATAACTTGGTCCGATGCTTAACCGTGTATCATTCTTCCTCTCAACACCCAGTTTACACTATCCTTAACACTCCCTGCCTCATATGTCATGTATGTATGTGTTGCATCGAGGAGGCAGGGAGTACTTCCCTTAGATCATCTACTCCGCGTAAGTTAAATCTACATGTCCATGTCGTGTAACAATAAATGCTCAAATCTAATACGTGATTGTCTTGACTGAACTACACTTTTGGTAAGAATCCTACGCACAGTTTTATAAATAAGACCCCAGGACATGACGCGCATGGCTAGGCAGACGGGCGTGCGTGCGTGCACTTTTGTGACGCTGCGAGCGAGACAAAACTTCAAACAGAGATACTGAAATGAGGATCTTATTTTCTGGTCTACAAAAAAAACACTACACCGTGCGTCCTAGTCCAACTTGAATTACAAAAGTGTTTCCAATCGAATCCCACGTTTGTGCGTATTTTAACCCGCACGCTCTCCTTAGCTCTGTATAGGCAGCAAGTCACTGTGACTGGTCAAAACGACTTGGAAACAGCAAGAGAGTGGCGTAACAGACTAGGTGCGGTGAGTGGGGGGAAGAAATATGTATCTCCAGTTAGCAGCCATGCACGTGGAAACATGAGGGAAGGCTTATTGTAAAAGTATGGACCAGGAAATGACGCGCATGGTCAGGCAGACGGGCGCGTGTGCATTTCTGTGACGCTGCGAGCGAGACAAAACTTCAAACACAGCTACTGAAATGAGGATCTTATTTTCTGTATCCAAAGGCAGCACAAGGGTTAAAGTTGACATTGGAGCCCAAAACCGTAACGATTTCTGACGATAAGCTGGCTTCGTTTTTTTATGTGGTGTTCCGTCGTAGATGACATACGCCGAGGTATCGATCCTTCCGTTGTCTGAAACTGTCGCCCAGGGATTGGAGCAGTTGATGAGGTGAGTCATCATCCTCGCCGGCCGCAGTGACCGGAGGTGTGTGTATCTTTAGCTTTAGGTTCAGACGGAGCTGCCTTCGTATCGGAAGGCCTCGGAGCAGTCGTATAAACATGGCAACCCGAGGGTCTGACATCGATATTCAGGTCCAGTGAGCCCATGTCCACTGATGGTCCCCTCAACCACAAGCCCATGCTCGTCGACAGGAGTGAACGATATGGTCTTTGGCTGATCAAAGTTGCTCATACTGCTAGATGTCTCAGCTGACTTGATTTTAAACATCAATGGGGATACATGCCAAGCACAAAGCTTTATACACCATGCATGCAAATAACTCCTCCCTAATGTTAGAGTTTACTTAACTCAGTTGTTGTCGTCGTCTCTACACACCCCTGCGTGTCGTCCAGGGTCAACGTGAGCGCGGCGTCCTTGGCCCAAGCCCTTTGGCTCGGTGGAGCATGTTGGGCAGTATACATGTGAACAGGCTCTGCAGACATACTTCTTACACCTGCGACAAACGTGGTCGTTTTACTGTCCTTCTTCACCGGGCAGACTTGACATCTCTTCCTCTTACTGGCACAAGAGGGGGCCGGTGGTGAGGACGGTCCTGCCGATGAGGCGGCTGCGGCGGCAGCAGGGGCGAAGTCGTCGTTGTCAGCCTCTTCGGGTTGCCGTTGAGGAGGCTGATCGCGACAGCTGGCCGCCCGGAGACCTCTCACAACAGCTGCAGCTGCTGCCGTGTGGGGGACACGTTGTCTTCTTTCTATCAGCGGAGTCACGAGTGCCCTGCCAAGCTGCTCGAGGAAAAACCTCCTTTTGTTGCACTTGCCAGGCATCCAGTTGGGGTTGACCTCTCTCCATATCACAAAGGCGTTGTAGGAGGAGACGTCAATCATGTTGTCGAAGATGACGAGGGGCCAGCGGGCAGTCTTCCTTTTACAGCTGTAGTAAGTGACGACCTTATCTAGATTGTCCACACCTCCTTTGTTGCGGTTGTAGTCTAGAACGATGGTCGGTTTCCTGTCTTCTCTGCCACTGATTTCGGCGTCTCCTCGTCGTCACTAGCAGCTCAGACGGGAGCTCGGACCTGTTCTTTCGGACCGTGCCAACCATGGTCATGTTTCTCGTCGTCATGAGGATGCGTCCGAGTTCGTAAGAGGTGAAAAAGTTGTCACAAGTGACATTGCGATCATTCAGGCCCTCTGTCATATCGAGCACGACACGCATACCCTGGTTGTTCTCCGGGGCGCCATCGGTCGACTTCCCGGTGTACACTTGCATCTTCCACGCGTAGCTTGACTTTGCATCGCACATGACCCACGACTTGATCCCGTACTTTGCAGGTTTGCTTGGCATGTACTGCTTGAAAGGACACCGTCCTCTGAACACGATTAGTTGTTCATCCACGGTCACTTCGCGCCCTGGGTCGTAGAGGCGAGGCAATTGCTCTACCCACATATCCCAGACCTCTCTTATGGCCGCCAACTTGTCCGTGGCGCGTCTCGCCGCTCGTGTGCCACGGTTGTCAAATCGTATCGTTGACGAGTAAGTGTAAAAGAGTTTAAGCGGCATCGTAGCGGGGAAAATCACTCTGCTGCTTTGCGCGCCCCATAGACTAGCGGCTGCTTCGCCTCGGGACTTGTACACCCCCGCCAGGATTAGCAGCCCTATGTAGGCACGTAGGTCCGTGGCATCCATGGCCCTCCACCCTTCTCCTCGTTTCAGATACCCTTCCCGATTTATCTAGTCCAAGATTACTCTTTCGATTTGTGGCGTGACAAAGAGTAGAAACATGGAGACCATGTCATGAGCATGGGAAACGGCGTAAGCTGTGGGTCCGGGGTGTCTCTCCGTGTTTCTACGTTGCGGCTGCCTCTGAGGATTTTGCCGTTTTTCGACACGAAAGTATCTCGGACTTGGTCCTCATGAGGATCATTGTCGGCGTTGTCTTCTTCGGGGGGCAACAAGTCTGCGTTGTGCTCTTCTCCGCCGCCGCCGCCTTCTTCTTCTGACACATTCTCTGCGTTGGGCTCTTCACATTCTTGTTCTGACACATTCTCTGCGTCGCTCTCCCACATCTTCTTCTTCTGATACATCCTCGGCCTCTTCTTCAGAGTCATCTTGCTCGACATTTGCAAACATCAGCTGTAGAACTTGCAGCGCAGTAAAATCCTCAGCCATAGCTGCGTGACTCTAGACGACGGCTGCTGGCCTGAGTGTGTGAGTAGTGGTAGTAGCACTCTCCCAGACAACCTCTTCTCGCACTCAGTGTCCAAGCGCTCAGTATTCCCCTCATTTAGTTCAACCTAGTTGCAGGGATGGGGCGCTCATTTCGTCCGACAGAGACGGTGGGGGGGATGGGCGCTCATTTGTCCGACAGAGATGAGGAAGTCTAATCTTCCAACCGGGATAGGTAAGTGCATTTCGTCCGACAGAGCCGATGGGGGGATTGGTACTTATTTAGTCCGACAGAGACGGTGGGGGGATGGGCACTCCGGGAGAAGTGTACTCAGCTCCGCTCAGCAGAGGAGACAGACACCCAGGCTCCGCTCAATCATGTCCTCCTGCTATGAGGTATGCGACAAGGTCTTATTCAGCTTTGTTGTCGTATTTACGTGTATGATCTGGAGGTGTACATTGAAGGTCAATTTAGAACTGCTGCTCCCCGATGAAAGGTCCCACAGGCACAATGTTGCAGGTCTGTCTAGTTCTTTGAAATGTATCTTTAGATAAAGGATATTTATAAAAAGGATAAAGGATCGCTATAGTCTGGAAAGTTGGTCTTGGCAAATAGAAAGAGGATTGTGCAACTTGGAAAATATATGTGCTTATTCTGCGGGGGGGGGCCTCATGTGTTTCCGTTACGGGCCTGGCTACAGTAGACTATCCTAAGGATTTGCAAGCTATAGCTAAACGTATAATATATCATAAATAATTTTGTAGACAAAACAATGGATTCTGCCACTAAATGAGTGACTTGGCTTTATTTCTGGACATACTATTCACAACCGAAGTGTTACACAATGCTGTAAGATCGCCTATACTCGTGCATTGCTCTTGGTACCCAGAATGCCCTGCGGTAAAATGAAAAGCTACTAAATTAGGCGCATTAGCTTAGTTATATTTAAGCATTGTTGGAATTATATTGTTGTGTTCGTATTGCTTTGATATGTGTAATGCTATGGTCTATAGTTTAGATAATTTGAGTGTTCACCCTGATTGGGAATGTTATGTAGTTAGATCCCTAGCCACGCTGTCCGCTATTACAGAATTAAAGTGCAATAGATCAATTGTGAGCAATAATCTGTGCAACGGTGACGTCGGTTAATTGTAAAGTGCGGCTTGTATTCCAGTGCGGCTTGTACTCCCATTTACAAACACAAATTGCACATTCTGAGGGGGCGCAGTTTGTACACAGTGCGTCTTTTTCCATAAAATACGGTAGTATTTTTTATACAATCTGATAACGTTTTGATCTGTCTCTTCATCATGCTATGCAAAAGGTTTAGGTTGTGGTATTAACTATGATCTTCCATAAATCAATTCATTTGATATTCAAATAGTCATGCCTAGAAATTACAATCTGTTTCTTTCCCGGCAAACTAGTGTGCTATTACTTTTCTCACAGATAACTTTTAAAGTTAAACTTTTAAGTTATTAAAGTATACAATCTACTCACAATATCTGATTGTCCATGTGCAACTCCTTAGATATACTTTTCCAGACTTGCCACACCTCAGCAAACCTGACATAGCAGAGGTCTCACACACAGATACACACAATAGGACATATTTCAAAAGCATTTAAGTGTATGACTGCAGTTTTAAGACCATTATGTTCCCTTGATAATATATATATTTTTAAATTACATCTCTATTACTTAGCTGGAGGAGTGGTGTTAGCCTAGTGGTTGGTTGGAAGACAAGGAGGCCAAATGACAGCATGAGTGAAGAACGTCTCTTTCAAGATGGTTTAGCTGGACAGCACAAATATAGCTTTGCACAGAATCATTGCCTTAAAGGGGTTTCAGTGGTGAGTACATCGATACAGTTATTGTACACCGGGTGAACTGGTCGTTAATCATTGTAGTTGCAAGTTCTGCATATTTTCCCTACCTGCTGGCTCCTTACCGTCTATTCCAAATCTAAATTCGCTCAGCGGGGCCTCTCAGCATGACCTCAAGAAGACCTAAGCTGTACATGTGCACAGAAATTCTGTCTAACAGACACTTAGAAAGTAAATTCTAATCAGATATAAACAACTTGGTTGCTAAACAAGAGGAAGACAGCCTGCTTCTTAAACGACTTGTCCTCTCAAGAGCGCCTGTTACACCTGGTTAGAAACACATTGCATGTATGCAATTTTACACAATACATTAAGCATTTAAAAATGAACACCTATTGAAAGTGTCACGTGTAGGCTATGGGACGTATATGCATTTGTCTAATTATGTGTATGACCGTGTTTCTGAAGTGGTGGGTCCCGACCCAAAAGTTGATCGCAAGCTGGTGTTGGACATATTGATTCATAAAAGCATCTTAATGTATCAACGTCCATATATCAATGTTTTCTGTTATTTAAAAGCAAGCTCAGAGACGTATGAATGTAAAAGGCATCTTTGTAACCACTCTGGGCTGCGTTTCGCGAAAGCATTGTAAGTCTAAGTTGATCGTAGAGTCCATTGTACGATGGATCTTAGTTGTACGGGCCGTTTCCCAAAACCATCGTAGCTAAAGAGGCACTTGAAAATCGTCGTAGATTAACGAGAGCTCCAGACCAGTCGTAGATTGCTAAGTGCATCGTAGCACAGAGACTCAGTGGAGACACACGTCGGCCGACCATAAAAACTACATAGACTAATGCTGAAAGTGAGTTCCGATGGAAGATAAGATTACGTATTTTGGTTCTCTTTTTACACCTGTTGCGTTGGAACTGGAATATTTGTTAGTGAACCATACAAGTGTAAGTGCCGAAACAATATCAGAATCAGGTTTATTCTCAAGTAAATTTAGGTTACACAAAATCATTTGATTTGGTGGGTTTGGCGCATGCAATAAACAAAGGTAGATTTAACAAACAAATGTCAGTCTTATTCAAAATACTATAACATTGAAATATGGCTGTTGTAATGTGCAATAGTAAATGCATTAACGAAATGCTTTTACAAGTGCAATAACACAACAACAATTGAACATTGAAGATGTTTATTAGAATTATAGGCCTGGTAGCACGCCAAGCCCGGTGGATGAAAAGTCTGGTGGCAGAGCCGAGCCTGATGTTGGGAGATGGTAGCGCCCAGGAAATGGAAAGACTCCACAGTGTTGACTGGGAAGTCACACATGCTGAAGGGGCTGAGAGGGAGTGAAAACTCATACAAAAATCATAAAACCATTGAAGTCCTGCACTGGGGACTTGTCTCCTCTGGTTGTGGGGAATTGGATGTGGTCTGGGATGTGCCAAAGTAATGCAGTTGTGACAGCCTGCACAGATCTTGACACTGGGGCCTTGGACAGCCCATGTCCATCTACAATAACCTCCGAAAACTGCCAGTGGCATAGAACTTTAACACTGCCAGTAGGGTTGCAGGGGTCAGTGCAAAGGACCTCTTTGTTAGCCTTTGCAGGTCTGCTTCTATGTGGTTCAGGAGCATTATGATATCATGATGCCATCTGACATATCTTACACTCAATGAGTATAATTAATCAACCATCAATTAAAGTAGAGTTGATTATTCATGTCAGAAACAATGATTCCATGTTGAAGACATGGGGTATTCATTACTTGTGTGTTTGTCATTTGTCATTTGTGGCCAATATTTGAGAATCATCAGACTGCAAACATGGTTTTGGAAAGCTGTTGGCCTATTATTGCAATATTGTAGATATAGTCAACACTAGACATTAAGACTGAATATGTTGGATTGAGATGCTCGCTGCTAGCTGGGACATGCCATGAGTGATACCATTTAAATGCATGGTGTTTAACCTTGTAGTTCAATAAGTAGTACATATAGGACTCATATATATATTTGCCTATGGGAAGTGGAGTACCAAGAAGAGTTAAAAACCAAGGAGAAATAGGCTAGTTGTTTTATCAGAGTTGGTTCTCCCTGCTCCTGCTCCACACATGGATCTAAGTTGAAAAAACATGTAAGGATTGGACAGTCAATACTGAATGATACAATACACAATTCAGCCTTTACTTAATTAAAATATAATTAATTTATATAAGGTTATGTAAGGTAACCTAAATTTGACACTACCTTGTTGGTTGGGCAGAAGAATAGGCACAGAAATGGAGGGCCTTAATTGTGAACTTCATCTCTTCAAACAAGAGCTTCCTCTCCTGAATTTGGAGATGAGCCCACTTCATTTCCAAGACCTCCTATTGGTATTTAGCATCCTGTGTCGCTGATTGCAGGGTCCTGACACCGGTGTAAAACTCAGATGCAGCATAGTTTGCACGTTCACCTTATTGTCTTTGTCTTCATGTAGCATCATACAATGTAGCCTACATTGAAAAGTACTAAAATAAGTAGCCTATAATAAATGTAAAGTTTTCTCAGACAGAAAATATTTTTTGTGTGCCGTAATTCGTCAATTATTTTGGTTAACGTTTACATTTTAAAGTCTTAAAGTTGCGTCAGAAGAATCACATTTCAGTACAATGGACAGCGTCTTGTTAAGATAAGAGCAACTTAAGAGACACGTACGATGGTTCTCCTTACGAGCATGTTCGGGAAACGCACGTAAGAAATAATGATGGATCTTTATTTTGATCGTAGAGAACTCTCGTAACTCGTACGATCCATCGTTATCGGGAAACGCAGCCCTGATCTGTTGTAGGCCTAATGTGTATGTAAACCTAACATTTAACTTACTTGACTGTAGAGAATGAATTGCATTCTATCTGACCAACAGTGCAAAGACAACAAAGCTGACTACAGTTATGCTGCGTTCACACCAAACGCGTTTGGGGCAGAAGGGGCGGTCACTTTGCATACAAAGTCAATGCACAGATGCGAATGGACGCGAATGCTTCTAGCGCGGCGCGAACGATACGTTTGGCGCGGCGCGAAAGACGCGAAATTCGCACCGCCACTCATTCGCTTGAGTTGAATATATTCATCTCACGCGAAAACTTCGCGTGACGCTTTGAAGCGAAAGCCAATCAGCGTTGACACTCACTCTGACGTCATGATGTCAACGTCGCTCATGAAAACAACAATGGAGGACCAACTGATCGTAGCAGTTTGCCGGCACCCGGTACTGTTGTCCAACTGTTTTCCAACTACCAAATAAGCCCCTCCCCTCACGCGGCGCGAATACTTTCACCGCATTCACCCCTGGGGCGCATTCACCCCCGCGGTGATTTACACGCGTTTCGCGCGGAGCAACGCGAATTTTCGCGTTTGGTGTGAACGCAGCATTAGACTAAGGTAGATTTTTTATAGGCTATATGTAACTGGCTACCACTACAGTACGGCACTATCTGGTGGCTGGACTAATTGTAAAGTATCCCCGAAGCGGTCTGGAACGGAAGACGAATTGGTACTGTACTTAGAAAATTAGCTGTAGGATTAACAGATAGGCTAACTAACTTGTCGTTATGTTGTACAGTAGCCTACCTCCCAAAGCGATCTGGAACGGAAGACTAAGGTCGCAAGTTAGCTCGAGTTTAGCTCTAACACTTTTGGTAACAGACACAATTGGTTATCACCATGGCCTCTTTGCTAGTGGCATTACAAATCGTTTACTTGTAATGCACTGTAATAATACATCCAAAACCGAAGTTTTTTTTTGTGAGGAATGTTTATTTTAACGATTGAAAACATATGTATCACAGCTGGTGTAGTAGGCCTATATGTCGCCCGGGCAACAGATTGACAAATTTAGGCTGTGGCAATGAAGGTCGGGTTAGTAGTCAGATAGTTTCACCTATTGAAAGACTTTTGATTTAAGGGAGTGCCGAACATGTTCTGTCGCCGTTCAACTTCCTAAACAGCTGTGAATGTTTTTGTTAGCTACTAGTACACAGTGTCTTGCGTAGGCTACAGCATTGCAGTGAGCTACATTGGATTGAAACCACAGGTAATGATAATTTCACCAACAAATCATAGACCGCTGTAGTATGTGTTGCCCAGGCAACAGAGGCTAATGTCATGATGCTAATGCTTCAGTGAAATAGTAGACTACTGTTTCCGAAATAATATCAGCTTATAGGCCTATTGTACATTACACTTCACAATTGTGTTTCATATCACAAAGTAAAACGAGTAAATAGTTATCACCCTGGCCTTGTGCCAGTTAGGCTAGCTAGCTATCTCCCAGAAGTTAAGGAGCTGCTAAACTAACGTTCTGCTAGAGGTAGTCACGCGTGTTTTCATGACATTATGACGTTAGTAGCGTTAGTGACTGTGGCTAGCAAGTTAGCCACCGTTAGCTTCACTTTTTGCCACAAAAACATAATTTAAATTTAGAACCATGCAACGGAACATAAATTCGAATACAAGCAACTCAATCGCTACCAAGACGAAACTGTTGACACCGACGTTCTCTATGTAGTCCAAATATTGACTGAGGCTTAGGGGGGTAAAAATAAATAATAATAACAATAATAACTAGAAACGGCTGTTCCTGAATGCTGAAAACCTGAATGGGGATAGCTGACCATGCTAAAAAAGCTGAACATTGATTGTGAACATTTTGTAGAAAGTTATAAGCTGAAGCTTCAAAGCGCCCGAAAGGTATATTTGAACGGGGTTGGAGCTGGACGAAGGCATAAAACTACAGAAAATAATAAGAAAAATGCAAACCAAAAAGGGCAAAAATTCAGAAAGATGAGCTGCAGGAAAATGTGAAAATTTTGCAGAAAACCAGTTGCTGAAGTCTGGGTTGAACGAATTTGAAGGTAAAAGGACACTGGAATGAATTGAACTTGCTGGAAAAAAAGTCACAATTGATTAAATGGCTGAAAAAAAGTTATAAGTCCTAGCAGAAAAAGTAGAAGGTTTAAAGAAGGAGATGGGATATTCATTCTGTTCATATTTTGAATTATTTTTCAATCCTTATAAAATGAAGTCACCTAAAGATGCTAAATAAGTTGAGAAAATGATTTTTTCCGAACCAAAAAAATTAGGATTGTTTCTGAGACCCAAGACTCTGCCGAAACCAGAGATGTCCTTTATGTGTCTGTGCGGTCAAAAATACGACTCTACCGGCAGTTTTAAAAACGTCTAATTTCTGCTTTCTCTGACGAATTTGTTACAACATAATGCATTAGTCTCTATGGGGCTTGAGACAGACTTTGTCTCACTCTCGGGCTCCTCACGCAAAAAGTAAATAACTGTGGGTTTCCATACCCATATGAGTCCGACCAGCACAAGCACAGCATCGTTTTGATCCAAAATGAAGCTTGAAAATGTAATATTGTGGCCGTGAGGGCAAAAGTGCCATCTTTTTTTTTACAAGTAGCCCAGCAGCATGGTACAAAATACGAAACCAATTGTTCAAATTGTTCTAAAAGCACCAACATTGGCACACATGTAGATTAATATATTCTAAACTTTCTTGGATATGGAGGCATTCAAGATTAGCCCTGTGGAAGATATGGCGGCCATTGTTCAAAATGGCCGCCATTTACCATTAGCGTCATTACATAGACTTCATTATGTGTCGTTAGTATGGTGCTAGATGGGCCAAAATTCCTTTTTTTTACATCAGAATTAACATCAATAAGTGTTTAACATATATTTAGATGAATCTTTTCAAAATTGGCCCCCAAACTGGCCGCCATTTTGTGGAAAAAGTGGACATTTGATGAAGATTCCAATACTCAATGACATAATACCTCTAATAACCAGTACATGATTTCAGGAACACACTTTAATTGCTCAAGTTGCTTTTTTATTTCAAATTGTTGGCAAAATTGCAATGGAATGGTAGTCAAAATAATACACAGAGTACAGGGAGTTTACAGTATGGTCAGATTGTAGTTATATAGTCGACCAAAAGCCCAGTCTCTAGGCACAGTACTTACAGTTTTACATTTATGGATAGATCTAATATAAATGAACAAATCTAAGTGGCTTCAAGAAGAGGACACAATAAACAGTTGCCAATACAATAACTTTCAGTATTGTGTAATCCTGCAGTACATACATGTAATACAATAACGTAGATTTTGCCACACTATGTTAATTATGATTCTGAACTTTTCAAATCTGGTCACCAGGATTATGAATGTCTACAGATCATAATGTTGGCTAGCAAGTTTTCTGTCCTAATCTACTGGCATTCGCCTTCACAGAAACACAGACCCGTGCATTGCAGTGAAGCGTTCTTGCACTTGCAGCGGTTTCTGCAGCCTTTGTATCCGCAAGACACCAGCTCATAGCAGGTCTTGGATGCCTCAGGGAGTGTGGTCCAGAGTGGTGTGTAGGGCCCATCATCACTCCGATGCCAGCCCCAGTCTGTTGGTGGAGGGAGCACGGGCTCTGGTACCAATGCCTGGCCCCAGACATCTCTTCAGCATGCAGCATCAGCCCAACATAGGTTGGAAGAGGAGTTTCTTGAGACGTACTGTGTCTGACAGCTGGAGGCTCCTGTGTCTTGGTTGCTCCCTGCTTCCGACTTTGCTTGACACTGTTGAACTTGAGAAGCTGCGCAATGGAAAGAGCTGCTTGTCTCGTAGAGGAATGGCTTTGGTTCTTGATGCTGGGGCCATCCAGCACCATATTTACCATTGCAACTAGTACGTTTGGCACAGAGTCCTCCTGACAACCGCCCGGGATCCACGGAATCGGTCAGTGTCTTCAAACATATATCGCCGAACTATCTGTGCAGCACGCGCAATGTGAACTGCCTCAGTGTCATAGTCTTGCTCGCAGGCTTTGCCTAGCGCTTCACCAATGTCTTCATCAAACGCTAGTAGAACATCTCGGCCTTTGCTCTGGGCTAACAGGCGCTCTTTCAGGCTTGTGCTATTAACCTTCTTGCACAAAGCAACCCCGAGCTGTTCCATTCTTGTCGTGTATAGCTTTGCAAGATCTGAGAGTCTGAAGACTGGGGCGGTGCCCTCTTCTAGGTGGGTTTCCTCGAAATACAGGACCAGTTCAGCCAGTACGATTCTTGACATCACACCTTCATGGTCAGTTTTCTGCTCGGTTTCTACAGTGGTCTTTGCACGATAGTAAAGAGCCAACAAACACTTGGAATGGTACTTGGCCTCCAGAGCCATCATATCACCCATGCTGAGCCTGGCCATGAGTTCATTGTCCCCAACTTGCGCTGCACACTTCCGTACGCGTGTGTCCACCTGGAAGGTTGCTACTTCATGTAGGGTCTCTGTGCCAGACTTTCCATAGAAAAAGCAGGAGGTGCCGCTGGTAGTGGCTTCTGAAGAGTGTGTTCTGGCGCGCTTGCCTGGGACATTGTCAGTACTACCAAATGCTGAGCTGCTTGCGATGAGTCTCTTCTCTGCTCTTCGTAGCATTGTGTTATTGTATTGGAGCATACATGTTTTATGCCACTTGGCCTGGTGGGCAACCATTGTCGCCTCAACACCTTGTCCTTCATCTAGTCTCTGTAACTGAACAGTTCTTGGCAGTTTTCCTAGTTCATCAAACTTGACCAAGTTTGCAGCCATTGTCGTGTATCCACTCCCAGGGTCTCGGCGTTTAGACAGTACTGGGCACACAAGTGACTCTGTTGTCTCCTCTTGACATACAAGACACAGCTTCCAGTTTGTCTAAGGAGGTGTTGTGGGAGTATGTTGCTCAAAAGTATCGACCAGTTGGAACTTCTTTGCCATGGCTGCAGTCTGGAACAACGCGTCTCTGATGTCAGGTGGTGCTGCTGCTGCTGCTGTAATCCACCACCAGTTGAATGGTTATCAAAGCCTCACCTGCAAAGACACAAAACACCACCATGTTACCACTAGCTACTACTACAAGTACCATGACTATCAACACTATACTATTACTGCAGCCGCCGTCACTGCCACCACCGCTGCCGCTGCAAAGTGAAATTAATTTTTCTTGTAAAATGGTAGCCATTTTATTTGGTAAGCACACAAGTATGTGTAATTGTACACTACTTATCACCTCTAGCACACTTATCACCTCAAGCATCCACAAAAAGACAAATTATGGTACATATTCAATGACGCTAATGGTAAATAGCGGCCATTTTAAAAAAATGGCCGCCAAATGTGCTACGGGGAGAATCTTGAATGCCTCCATATCCCAAATTGTTCAGAATGTATGAATCTACATGTGTGCCAATTTTGGTGCTTTTAGAACAATTTGAACAATTGGTCTGCTATGCCGCTGAGCTAAAGTGTTTTCACCAACATTCAACATTCCAATGCATCACTCTAGCTGTCTACATAGAAACCCATGTATAACTCAGAAACGGTTTGAAAAACTCATGAAATATAATCAGTGATATTGAAAAAAGTTGAACAGATATCAAAAAGATGAATTTTATAAAAATAGTTGAGGATTTTGTCAACATTTTAAAGTTTAAATGGTGTGTGTAGCTGAAATATTGGCGAATCTGAAAAAGAAGAAGTTTAAGAGGATTCGAAAGAAAACTCCATTGGAAAACCATGTTAAAAATATTATGAATATTGATTTATATTAATTCAAGCATAAGAGGTACAAAGCTGAAAGGTCATAGCATCCATGGCCTGAAACTGCTGAATAACGGTTTTAATAGCTGAAGATTTGAAGGCGCTGAAACGTGCCACGGAAGAAATAGAATAAGAATATGAAGAAGTTGAATAAAGATTCAAAGAACAATACTGAAGCAGCATTCCAACAATAATAAGAATAAAGAGAAACAGGAAAACAATATTGAGCATGCTTAACAGCATTCTCACAATAAAGAGAAACAGGAAAACAATATTGAGAATGCTTAACAGCATTCTCACAATAAATATATTATGTGAGATAACAAAGGCTGTGCTTCATGCCGAAGGCAAAACACCCAATAAATATACATTAGAGAAAACAATGGTTGTGCCCTCGCCGAAGGCTTGCGCTTTTCTGTGTCATGCATTCACAGGGAAGTCATGGGAAAGTGTGAGTTTCCCATAAAGACTTGGGAGGGGATGCGCAAAGTGCGTCTAATTATGTATTCGGTGGTATGTACAAAAAACGCGTGTGAAAGCGCACCTCTATTTTGCGGTGAACATTTTCCGCTTGTTAAAAGCAGGCGTAAACCAGAATGCGCATATGCCTCCTGGTGAAATGGCAGCAGTAACATGAGCAAGACGAAGACATAGGCCAAAGGGTTTTTGCCACAAGGATCACACTTTTGGAGTTGAGTAAACACAAAATCATTACGCGTTACAGATTAAGCCATGCAATATTACTGGAAGAAATCAAAGATTATATCAAATCTCAGACTCGGCGTTCACATTCCATTCCAGCAGTTGTTAAACTCCTTACTAAATTACCAATATTGGCATCAGGATAATTTCAAACAGTCATCGCTGTTTTGACTTTGGTGGCTGATCCATGATAGAAGAAGAGAAGGAGGCCCATTCAATTGCACGTTTTAATGTTCTCAATGTCAGTTTATACTGCAAAAGCTTTGAATGGTGGGAGGATGTCCTCCGGAAGTAGTATTAAATACCATGCATAAACGGATGGTTCTGCCCACCAGACGCTAGGTTTTGTATTGAAGTCAATGCTGCATAGCCATGTACAATAGTTCTATGACAGACAGTGCTGTTGAGTTACCGTAGACCTTCAGTTCAATATTGTGTATTTTTATAAATATTTTGGTGACATATTCATATATTTAGTATAGTTTTATCTAAAATGTGTAACTTTTAGATAAAGCTTTTTAAAGTTTTAAGTTTATTGGATGATAAAAAAATATACAAGAGGAAGATGATCCTTCTCTTTCTCACCTGACAAGCCTCCACTAACACACACAGAGATTCCTGTCATTATTAGAGAGATGATGTAAAAGGGTATGGCTATTGCAATACTACAGACCAAGGAGAGGTGGAGGTGGATGCTTCGCAGAATTGGGAGTGTAGTGACAGATAAATTATGACAGTAGACTGGAAAGGAAATTAATTTCTGTTAAAGGTTAACTGAGGTAATTGACTGTTATCAGCAGATGGATGGACCTGACAGATTCCTAATGGTGCAAGCTAATCAACTAGAACCAAAGTCCACCTTATTGTATGTATAGAAAAACGAGGGAGACTCAGTATAAGGATACAGCATAAGGATCAGCAACCAAATATAACTTGTACGTATGGCTTTGTATGTAAGAGCCAAGAATGATCCCTATGAGCATGGTTAAATAACTTCCTCTGACACTCTTGTCCATTTTGTTGTGGGATAGTAGCCGACAGTAGATTGTAAAAGCCATCTCATTCCTACCCTTGTACAGTCATTCAGCTGTAGTACAACAATAAAACAGTTACCTATCAAATAAGTGTATAGATGTGTTTAGTGAGACAGTGACAGTTGCCATGTGACGTCTTGAGATTGATCCTTGTACCTGTTTATGAGTACAGTGCAACCAGCCCAGCCCAGCCCAGTTTGGCAGATGGTGTGGTTTTTTTGTGAACCTGCACACTTGTTCCTCACTTTTTACTCAAACACAGTTTATGAAGTTCGGTTCTAATGCCTGGCCTAACTAACTAATACCATCAGACTTACTAACCACAGACAACTGGCTAACCAGGCATGGCTAACATGGAGGAACTCAAATCAAGAGGACGCAAACGTGAGGGAAGACACAGGTATGTATGGTATAATAAATGTTTTAACTTTATTAGAGCAGTGTTCACTGAATAAAAGCGCCTTCGCAGTTAATGTCACTACCTGTATCAAATTACTATCCACACCACCGCAAATTACAAGGAAATTTAAGAATTATGTTTAGCTTCTCTTAGATGCTCCATTATTGGCATATAAAAATAAACATGTTTTTCATTGTTATGAAGAAAACATCCTTCCTACCTGAGTACTGGAGGCTTCATTCTGTAATCTGTCGTTGGGTACATTAATTTAAGTAATGCGGTCTTATTAAGCAATATACTGTGTGCAGAGGGAAGAAAACGTATCCTCATGCTTCAAGTTTTTTCAACCCTCTTTATTTTTACCACCCACTGTTGCTCACATATTAAGTATATGACATAATCTTGATTATTCTTAGGTGAACCTTTGCAGGAATATATTATCTTGACTGGCCAATGGTTGTGTTGATTTACTGCAATTTTATAATTTCAGCCGAAACTCATTCACCTTGCTGAATAAATCCCTTTCTGATTCTGATGGTTAAAACAGCTGAGGGCCTTATTTTAAATACGTTATTGTTTTTAGTCTTGATTTGTACCAAGTACAGACAGTCATATGTCGTCAGAATTTATTAACAAACAAATCCTAATCTTACGTGATCATTATAAACATATAATATATACAACGCTGAGTGGTATAGACCAATGTGTGTATATAGTATTATACAGTATATGGTATATACTATGATAAACGTAAAATATACCACCCAGATTTGTTTTGCTAAAGCTGTGTGGTATTTTGTGTATATACAAAAACTTAACATGACTGTTCAGTTCACAGCATCTATCCCAATGCCCCCTTCTTGGGATAGAGGCTATCAACTGAACACTAACGTTTACTTTTTGGTGTTGTAATTTGCCTACAATAACACCCACAATGTTATAGTTAGGATTCCTTCGTCAGGAGGAACCCTATTGGTATCGTTGGTATTATTATGGTAGTCCTATGGGAGTCAATGGCAGCCCCTAGAACTGTAAAAAGTTGTGAAATTTGGCATGTTGAAAACATGGGTCACTTTAGACAGAAGGTGGCGCTACAGGCCACACCCCAATTGGAATGATTTTAAAGTCATGCCATTTGCCCCAAAATTCTGAAATGTTGTATATATGCCTTATTGCTCATGCGGAACAAAAAAGCCTCATGAACCTATAACAACCGCCATATTGGATTTTTCTGTACAATAAAGGTCCAATCTTCCCCAGAATTGGCACACATCATCCTCAGAGCACTCAATTCTTCAACAGATTTTTTATTTTCGAAACCGCCATGATGGATTTTCCTGTACAGTGATAATTTGGGTTTTTGAAAAAAACTTCTAAATCTACATTACAGTTGTTTGAACTTTAACCAAATCTGTCAATGCTTGCCATTGGAGAAATGTCTTATTTTCTGATACAAAAACTGAACAATCAAATGGTTAAGTCTGTAAATGGCTTAGTAGGATGGGACGCAGTGCTGATGTGATTTTTTATTCTGACAGAAATTACAGTTTCAAGTCTTTTGGTTAATCTATTATGTGAAATGTACAACATTTTGCCATTTTGAAGGAGGAATCCGCCATTGCTGCTTGCTGCTATATTTTATTATGGATGTGATGATGATGTGGATGACATTATATTCCCTGCGGCCCTCTCAGGGACACATGGGACCCATTCCAGTTAAACCCTATCGGGGCGGAGAAGGAGCAGACAAAGCATTGCTTTGCACTGGCGCAGTACCTAGTAGCAGTGATAGTGGGTTTGCTGGTCCTTGCCAGTGCTGTCATCAGCAAGGTAACCTTAAATTATTGTTACTTTATTATGAACTGGCCTACACAGAACAATTACATTCTTACTTGCAAGTGCAAGTTGGCCTATCTTTTATGTTTTCAACTGAAAGTTATTCTTGTTGTTAAGACTGTTTTGAAAGATTTGTGAGCATAGAAGGATTTGATCAAAAGACAAAAATGTTTTAATCTAGACGACTAGTCATGACAGTGTTTATAATTATATCCAGATTGTCCTCCCTTCCTTATTGATGATGTTGTCATCCTCATGACAACTTGTTTTACTGGGAATTTGACTTACTACCCAATGGCACTGGTTTTATTTTCTGCTCTTTGTACTCTCTTATCTCTCTTTCTCTCTGTCTCACTAACACAAACACTCACTAGGGCACTCTGCTGGTGCTGTCCACGTTGTCAAGCCCCTCCTCTCTGCGAAGCCCTAAGCAGAGACAGTTCTACATGCTGATGCTTGTGTTGTGCCTCATTTTCCCAAACCTACTTGTCTTCATAAAGTCTCTTTGGAAATGTGCATTCAAAAGCTTTGTCAAGCCCAACATGAAGACCTTGGGCCTGGTATGTAATGAATCAGAAAAACAACATGATCATGATAAGTTACCAAATAACAGTTTTTTATGTGTTGTGTGCTTAGGTTTGCAAAACTTGAATATAATAAGAAAATGTACAAGTTCAATTCTTTAATTGTCAGACTGATACCAGTTTCATTATATGTCGAAAGATTGAGTAAACTTTCAAATATTTCATTCAGAAGTGTGTAATAATTTTTAATACAAATTGTAATAATTATAATATTATTATAATTATAATAATAATTAACGACTCATCAATTGACCTATCGCGAAAGCCTATCGCGAAAGCCACGACCCAAAACGGCTATGACCAATCCTACCTTAACTACCGTTCACTACTTGAAGAAGCTCCGTCAAGCTTTCGGTCGTTAAAGTGCAAAATGCCATACGGAACATACAATTCCGATAGCAAGTACCCCTGAAGTTTAGAGGGGAGAGTCAATTTTCCCCTTTCCACAGCCCAACATCCAAGAGTGAAACAATGTGGCATGCCCCATTCTCAGCTGAATATCTTATAGATCAACAAACATAGGCTACGTTTGTCTGATTCAACGTTCAGACTGTTTATCAATCCGAAGAACACTAAGAACATACTTGCATTCTTGAAAAGAACGTTCTTACCAAGCGTCTTGCGAGAACGGTCTTGCAAGACCGCAAGGACGGAACATTGTCTCATCTGGCGTCAAGCTATGTGATCAATTCCTGATTTTATCTTATGTTTTAAACTGTGCCTCTGATGTACCAGACTTGTTATCTATAAAGTGTCCTTCTATGTTCCAGATGTGTATTATCGAGTGTCTGGTGTCTCTGGGCACCTCTGTCCTGGTCTTAGTGGTGATGCCCCAGTTTGACGTCCTCACAAATCTGTTCATTTCTGGAGGCGTGTGCATCCTGTCCTCAGTCCTACAGATCGTCTTCCGCCTGCAAAAAGAAAGCTGGAAAATCATCTTCCCAATTTGCTCCCTCATCCTGGTCCTGACAGGTTACTTCTTGCTGGGACTTGACTACTACGTACGTGTGTCTTCCTACGTGGCCAATCAGGAAAGTGACTGTTTTGTGTATGTAGGTGTCGGTGTGTTTGCCTCCCTGTTGGTGTCTTTAAACTGGTGGGAGAACTCTCTGCAGGCCAGCAACAGCATCCAAGAGATGCTTACAGAGCTGGAGGGCTTCAGGGACTTTGTGTTTGTTTTGACCAGCATCCTGAGAACTCTGATGATAGCAGCCGTCTATTTCATCTACTACAAGCTTTTTACCAACACAATTGTTTGGAGTGACTTCTGCTTGGGGGAAGATAAGGAGAGTCTGAAGATTGGCCTAATCGTCTTCTTCATGCAGGCTTTCTTTTCTGCTGCCTGCCATTGGTTTGGTGTTGTGGCATGTAAGATCCACGCCATACGGATGAGCTTTGCATTACCAGTGTGTTCCACTGGTCCAGCTATGCTTATCCTGGGAATCATCCTTTTCATAACACAGGCAGATAAGTTGGAGGGTGTAGACTCCACTTCCATCCAGGACTTCTGCTCCAGTCTTGTGGAACTGAGCACCAAGAACACCACCCCAGTGGTTCTGCTGGAGCTCACCAGAAGCATCTGTAGAACATCTCTGAACAGTCCATATTTAACCTGGCCATTCTCCCTGCTGGCTCTGGAAGGCATCTGCATGTGGCTGGGCTTCTTAACCTGCACCTACTACGTCTGGAAGATCAAGGTGCAGCGGATCGAAAGGACCTCCCAGCTCTTTGTGCGCCGCCTCTATGAATCAGCGTTCATTGACCTGTCTCTGTTGCTCAACACCAAGATGAAGGTGGTCCGCGCCAGGAACCAGGAGAGGTGAGTGCACACCTATCTCACAAGTCAGAACATATTTATCTAAGGTTATACAGTATTTCAATTATCCTCTCCCTGCTTCTAGTAATGATGATCTGGAGAACTGTGTTATCTACCTATGTGCCACCATGTGGCATGAGACCTATGATGAGATGCTGAAGATCCTGACCTCCATGTTTAGGTGAACTGAAACTACATACACACTGTTCCAAAACCACTTATCATTGATATACTATGAGGAAGAAGTTTAATTTGTGGTTAATGTTTCAGATTGGACCGCTACAGAGGTGACCCTAAGGAAGAGCATAAAGACGTTTTTGACTTTGAGTGTCACATCTATGTAGACGACTCATTTATGATAGAGAAGGGGACAGGCAAGAAGCTGGTCAACAGTTACGTCAACGACCTTATTCAGGTCGTCATAGAGGTGTACAGGTAGCAAAGTAAAACACACGCTACAGATGGTGACCAATTACTTTGAGCATTGCAGCAAAAAAGAAAAAAAGATGCAAAAATATCTATATTGTGTGTTTACAGGAGGAGCCACTGGTTCTGATTCAATGTTCTTAGATCATGTACAAGGAATACTGATCCCATTGTATAGACTAATTAGATACAATAGTATAACCCCCTATTCACTCCGGACCAATGGTGCAGTTTACAGTTATACATCATGGACGATGATAGATCCATCATAGAAGTTGAGCAAGACTAATTGTATGACACCCCAAATCGCCTACACAAATTTGTGTCAACTAACATCTTTCACAGACATTTTTCAGAACCGGCAACCTTCTGATTACAAGCCCGATTACCTAACCGCTCAGCCACCTGACTCCCCACTTACTTATTAATTGGTCTATGCCTGCAACGTCAGAACGCTCTAATTGATTGGCCAATATCTGTATATGCATACCAGTCATCAGTCACCAGTTCGATACATCAGTCACCAATTAGATACATAACATATAATGTATCCTTTGTTTTATTTCAGGGTGTTCACCAACAAGGAACCAGATGATGTGTCCATCATCGAAACGCCATATGGCGGACGTCTGATGTTTGTGATGCCTGAGGGCAACATGCTTTATGTTCATTTAAAGGACAAGTCTCTGATCAGGAATAAGAAGAGGTGGTCCCAGGTAGGTATGGAGGCAGGAAAGGGATGTGTGGCTGGCACAACCTGAAAGGGAAAGAAACTTCCACTTTACACATTGATATTGTATGTAGACAATTGATATTGTAAGAGACAACTGGTCTCTCTTACAGATCATGTATCTGTATTATCTGCTCGGCTGGAAAGGCTATATCGTAAAGAACCCTCAGAAGATTACAGTAAGTTTCACATACATCTCTTGACATAGAATTCACTGTAAGGTTGTAGGACAAATCATGAGAGGACTTTTGTCTTTACAGAGGCAGAACAACCCCTGCCGCGCAAGCTTAATTTCTCTGGATGGTGAAAGCTTTCTGTTGCCCCAATACGACAACGACAGTAAGAGGAAGCACATCACAGATGACAACACCTACATCATGGCACTGGATGGAGACACAGACTTTCAGCCCAAAGCTCTCATCTTATTGGTTGACCGACTCAGGATGTATGACAATGTGGGAGCAGCATGTGGGCGGATCCACCCCACTGGGATGGGTGAGTACATACAGAACATAACTATCTTGATCACAGATCAGGGAGGTAGCCACAAGTGGGTCGGGGTGTGTGTGGGGGGGGGGACTAGGCCCTAGGGGGGGGACATCTGATTGCTTACTATGGATGAGCGAGTACAACATTGTCTGTATCTGTTCAACCAAGTAAATTATCTGTATCGTACTCAGAATGGGCATGGCTTAAATCAAAAGGGGGTGGAGCTTATCAGACATTTTTAATTTAATCCTGAAATTGATATGGGTTATCAGAAGTTGCTATACTTTGGTAGTAAAAGAGCTATTTAAAATTGTTTTTTAATCAACTTTAATGAATCAATCAATCAGGGCTTGAAATTGCAACCATTTTGGTTGCATATGCTCACAACATCTTATCTGTGTGACCTCAAATTATATTTGGCAACATTCGTGCAAGTGCAATTAATCATTTTGGTGTGACCTGTTTGTGATCTTTGTGATGTGATCTTTACATAACACTCGCTATTTAGCCTACTGCACAGTAAGCCTATGTGTCTGCTGTAAGCTGATACAGTGACCGGTTTACTGTTCTATCCAACGTTACATAACCAGTTAAAGGGGTTATTGACCGAGTATACCTTGTCATAGTTGAATAACGACAGATCGGTGGGTAAAATGGACATACAGTGAACCTCAAGTCCCATTGACACCTCTTTCCTATAACAATCTCACAATTTAAAAATGTAGCTGTAAAACAGTAAATCAGTTCGGTGGCTCCACCTTTTTTGGCTCTGGTCTGTACCTTTGTCACGCCCCAAAATGTTGATCTCAGACACTAGTTTAGCTGCGCGCTGCTCTGTGTACTTCCACAGGAATTACAAAGAAGAAAGTTCGGAATTTTGACTCACAAGGATATTGAAAATGGACCACGGTCGTACATGCAGTGTTCCATGCTGTACAGGGAATGCTGACACTTTTCATAGTCTTGATAAGTCTGTGAAGCTGCGATGGCACCTATTGTTTTTGTTTGTTGTATTATTTAAAAAAATTTAAGGGGCAAGCAGCAAAGCTGTGATGGTACCTATTGTTTTTGTTAGTTTTATTGGTGGCCAAGCAGCAAAGCTGCAGAGCCACTTAAGTGTTTCTACCTTTTCTTTGTTTTCTGGGTCATTTGACTGCTTGGCCACCTCATTGCTGCTTGCAGCTATATTGATTCTTATTATTCTACCATGGGAGTTTATGGCAGCCCATAAAACCTTTTTTGTGGCATAAAAAGTCAAAAAATATCTCACATTCCCACATTGGCCATTTTGGGCATCGGTCATTTAGAATTTTGTCACACTGAATTATATATTTAATGAACACAGTGGTTTATCATTATAAAACTCGACATACTCGTCATCATTGGCACAATGTCGTAAAGGCAATCAAAATGGTTTGGGGTAAAAGAAAGTATAATGCCATAAAAAAAAGATAATATATTTGTATCAGTTTTGCCTTGCTTGTTTAGATCCTCATTTAGCCTTTTTTGCACTTGGCCCCTTAATTGTTGCTTGCAGCTATATATTTTAGACTGGAAGTGTAGGGCAGCGAGTTTCCCACAAATATCTCGAGAACCGGGTGCAAAGTTCATATTTTGCAGGTGTCCTTTTTATAATCCAACAGAGATTGTTTGTCAAACGTCAGTTTGGTGATGGATTTTTTTCAGCCATGTTCAGCTAAAACATTTTCAAAAAAATTCAAGTAGGCCTAATAGAATTACAAACTATGTTGCAAGTAAACGTTCATTTTAGCAGGGGTGCCAACTTTTCAAAAAACCTTGCCGTGAGATTTGGTAGCTGGTAGCCCCCCCGTCATTGACAGGGGGAGCTGCGCAATTCTATATTATCGATACTATCTGGGCCGGACTGGGACCCATTTTCAATCTGGCAGCGTAATGGCGAAAGCCAGCCCATCCTCTACCAGGGACCGAGCCAAATCGGGGCTTAACCCGAACCTAGGAACTAGCCAAGGTTTTGAGGCGAGGTGAAATCCGAACTTCACATGAATGCGAGCGTGCATAGCGCTCGTGCAAATTTTTTTGCATTAATTTCAGTGCAAAATCGTTTTTTGAGCTTTCTGTAGGCTAATATAAACATTTCGTTGGACTCATATTGTAATATTCTCCCGAAATTATAACCCAAATTTGATTTGGACCTGAAGGCCTTTGAGAAAACATATTTTTCCCACCCTTGCAGGAACCTAGATTTATGAAGTGACAGATCTTTCTTTTTAGGCCTACAATTAAGACAACTGGCTGAACCATTGTGCATGTAATGACTTCCGTCGTGTACTAAATGTCTAGATGTTTGTGGTAGTAAGATAATTTAACAGTGAACCAATATAATACATTTTTATAAAAATAACATAAGCAATTGATAATGTAGGAAACAACAGACAAATGAAAGCTACCTAATCAGTTGCATGAATGTACCACAGCATTGGCAATTAGTTTAAAATGATGAGAAATTGCTTTTATGATATGCATAACTGACTAGAATAGATGATGTGGAGGTTGAACAAGTACTTCAGAGATGATATATATTTAAATTGTGAGGTACAAAAGCCACTGAGAAGAGCCGTCATCACCAGTATGGAGAGAGATAGGTCTCAAAAGTATTCGTAAATGCAAGTACCATGATCCACAAATGTTTCACGATTTACAAATGTGTTTTACGATCCACAAAAACAAAAATCTTATTTGTGATTTGTGAGTTGACTTTTACATAAATGTGCTATGATTTGTACACATAGATGTCCATTCGTAAATATATTGTTTGTAATTTCTTAAAATACGTAACATTTCGTGTGTGCATTTGTCATGGTCTGTCATTTGTAAATCTACAATTTGCGTGTGAAGTGTTGAATCTGCATTTGTGGATCGCCCAATACACGCTTGCAAATCTTCTTCCTGTGACGTACTTTTGAGACAAACTTCACGGTCTTTTGAGATCCACGCACAAATAGCTTTCTGATCCACAAATGCAAGCCCCTTTTCGACAGTGCCACCCGGTAGGCGGCAGTGTTGTTGTCCTCTGCTCATCGGCTTTCCTTTGACTGAGCTATTATCCCGAAAGCTAACGTTATGCTAGCAAGGTTCAAAGGCAATAACATTGTGTATGGTTGACAAACAGTAAATATAATTTTACAGTATGTTTGACAAGAAGATTTGCTAGCTAACCAGCCATGTCACTGTCCCAAAATCTATATCAAGATTTTCACGAACTAAGTCCTATCGGCCATATATACTAGTACAGTACTAGGCTACAGTATGGCCGCAGCCTGTAGAGCGAGGTAAATAGCAAATGCCAGATACTCATGGTAACTTAATCTTAAAGCACAACCGTTAAGGGATTATTGGTATAGGGGAAAATACATGTATTTATTTACATTTATTTAAATCCCTTGCGTACAACGATCAAGGCAGAGGACAACACTGCCACCTACCGGGTGGCACTGTCGAAAGGCTTGCATTTGTGGATCAGAAAGCTATTTGTGCGTGGATCTCAAAAGACCGTGAAGTTTGTCTCAAAAGTACGTCACAGGAAGAAGATTTGCAAGCGTGTATTGGGCGATCCACAAATGCAGATTCAACACTTCACACGCAAATTGTAGATTTACAAATGACAGACCATGACAAATGCACACACGAAATGTTAAGTATTTTAAGAAATTACAAACAATATATTTACGAATGGACATCTATGTGTACAAATCATAGCACATTTATGTAAATGTCAACTCACAAATCACGAATAAGATTTTTGTTTTTGTGGATCGTAAAACACATTTGTAAATCGTGAAACATTTGTGGATCATGGTACTTGCATTTACGAATACTTTTGAGACATATCTCTCTCCATACACCAGCTGCATCACGGTCATCTATCTTTAATTCCAACTTACTTGTAACTACAAGTAAGTTTGCACAAACAAACATTTTATTATGGCAGGAGTTTTAAATATAAAATTTAGAAAATATAAAATGTGGAAAATGTACAACAGTATCTAAATAATTCTAACCGGGCTGCAGCTGCCCTGGACAAGCCCTTGACAAGCCCTGAAGTAGGAAGATAAATTAAGGTCAAAAAGTGTAAAATTGAATATGAATGCAGAATATAGATTTGTATCTTCGAAACCTGATTTTCAAAAGCACAGAAAATATTTGCATCTTTGTAACCAGATTTTCAAAAGCGCAGAAAAGATTTGTAGCTTGCGCCTTAAAATTTTGTGAGCTCACTGTTTGCGCTTTTCAATTTTGCGCGCTTAACATGTTTAACATGTTTCATTGGTCCATTCCAGAATCCTGCTTTCTTTACTTTTTCTAGATCTGTGTGTTTTGCCAACCAGTATTAGGTCCCATACTTTTGGATGTCGCTTTGGATAAAAGCGTCTGCTAAATGCATAAATATAAATATACACATTGTACGGCCAGAGATGCTGCATTACGGCAAGCTCTGGTCACTTCCTTTTTTCTCTTGAGGCATCGACAACACAGCTGACAGGTTAGGCTCTCCCTGTCAATACACATGCTAGAAAGAGTTTTGGCGTGCTAATGTTGTTGCTAATGTTGCTAATGCTATCAAGCGGGATCTCTGGTCGTAGTCAGTCCTTCACTAACCAATCAGCATTCATTAGCAGAAAGCTAGCGTGTAATGGGCAACAACGACTCACCCAGTAAGAAATCGAAAGGACCTAAGTACTCGTTCATTCAACTTTCGACCTATAATCCATGTTGAACATGCAAAAACTACAATCATATCTGAGATTTCTCAACGACAATCAGGTGAAAGACAAATGTAGCCGTTTAGCTCCACAGACTCCCATTCATTTTACACTCGACCGCGATCACTCCCAGTGGAACTCAAATTCGGTACAATGGGGCTTAATAGGGAGTGGGCAGGTTCTCCTTAAACAGGCTCTGACCATGCCGAGAACAGAGGCTTATGTATCATTCATGTAATGCCTCATGTATCACCGGCCAAACTGGCTAGTGAGTTTCCATTAAAGGGGTGATTGACTGGGTTTTTTGAGTATTTTACACTGTTCCTTAAGGTCTCCGAATAGGGTATGTAACATTGTTTTGGCTGAAAATGGCCCGGGTGCTGTTCTATGCCCTCTTTTACATCCAGCATTTTTTTCCCGGGAAAAAACGCTAGCTTTTTCCCTTATATCATTGGTATTTAGATGAGCTGTGCGCTGATTGGTTGGTTTACAACGAGCGAAGCTGCGGAGCAAAGACGGCCAACAGCACTCACTGAAACAAGAAGGTGGCGACTTGAAATAAAAACTTACAAATAAATCTATTGTGTCTACACAACACTGTTTTCAACAGATTGACTAGATATAATTTGAAATGATTACGGTAGTTTCCACGTCTGTTGTCGAAGCAAACAGAATCGCCTTAGGTGGGTAACGTTAGCACTACAGCTTAGCATACAAACTATCGTGATTCAACACAGCTTCAGTTAGCTCTAGCTATCTTACTGAAAAATAGATCTGGACAAACATGCATCTGAATCAGGGCCGGCCCAAGCCTTTATGAGGCCCTAAGCAGAATTGATTTGGGGGGCCCCCCTGTGACACAAATATTATTGATTATTCTTAATGCTTGATTATTCGCACACTATTAATATAATGCACTAATTAGCAATTGTATTAGTTGTGTTGCTCTCCTCATACCAATGTTTGCCTGGCATGTTTTCACCCTTATACGGTTTTTATTTTAACAGAAGCAAACCCACAAGATTGGTCAGGTGTTGATTTGAACTTTAAGTATTCAAAGTCTTACAGTACTAAGTGGTGTACTTAATGTGGTGTACTGAAAAGTAGCTAAATAAACCAGACAATGCATCTATTGTACACAAGTTAACCACTTTAATGTATTATGGTTTAAACTAGCAATGTGCAAAAGTACAAAACATTCAACTTCAAATAACTTTTTTTTCCCCCATTAATTAATTGTCTGTAGGTGTAGTGGTAGTGGAAGCTTTGGCCATCAGTTTTTTTAGGGAATGAGAAGTTTTCCTTTATAGGCAGTGGCCCCCTGCTTACCAGATCAGTCCTTTCTAAGTCAGACAAGATAGATGACCACTCAGCTGGGTCAACTGGATGAGCTTCTGATCCATGGTGTAGGCTGGAAGTTGCTAAGGGCGTAGATGTGACATCGATCCCAATGACCACAGAAGTAGAACGACCTGTAAGGAATTTACATTGATAATTATGATTTGAAATATGAATCTAAGGATATTCTGCAGTTAACTCTGCAAATACAAAGGCTGCTGTGCTGTTATCTTACCTGCCACATCTGCTGAGGTTGAAAGAGATGGAAGGAACAGTAGGATAAGGGGATGCAGGTGCTGATAAGTGCTCCTCATCTATAATAATTAAAATAAGAATAAAAGCTAGCCATGTTAGATGTCATATTAGAAGATAAGGCCATTGTCAAAACAAAACAAATCTCACAATAGTCATGGTTTATTAATAATAATCAATATATATTGATCTTGGGTTGTTGAAAACCGACCTGCTGTATCATCATCAACTGTAGCACTGGCACTTGGGGCTGGTGGCGTTGGTTGTGACCCAGCTCCAAAATATTTCAACAGTGCTCCTGTAGGGAAGATTCATATGAGTACATAGTAGATTTAACAGAATGTTATTTTAACAACATAAACTATTTTACACAGCAGCAAGCCATCTGTACACTTGAAACCACAACTCTTAATCTATAACTAGCTAATTGAGGCATAATGATATTGGAATATTATAACAATGACCGCAAAAGGGTAGGATCTATGCAAGCTACTCTAGGCTAGCTTTGTTAGCTATAGCTTAACTGTCAACTAGCCAGTTTACATTAGCTCACTATGTAGAGCTAGCCTAGTTACAAAAGTTCAATGGCAATTGAAATTTCTTTTGAAATGTCTTTTGCTAGTCTGCATTCGCTTAAGTAAATCCACCTAGGTGAATGCATACTAGCAAAATAAATGCCAATTTTAACGGGGGATCTAGCTATTGTTATATTTTGTTAGCTAGCTAGTCTAAGTGTTACACTAAAATGATAGCTAGCTCTAGTTAGCTAGCTAACGTTGAAGGCTTGTTTGACGCATCTAGCGTTATCTCTAGACAGTGAATGTTTATGGTTAAATACGGTAATTATACATGCAAACATACCTTGATCTGGAAGTTTTTTCTCTTCCTCTGTTTTCTTAGTTTTCTCTGCGCCAGAGGAATATGTCCTTTTTTGTGACATTGCTTTTTGCCGTGTCAAATTGGGACTGCCGACTGATCTCTGCTCTTCTCGAACAATCAACGACGTCATGTTGCTGTATGAGTGCTGACAAAGGCAGGCCCCCAAGATAATTTATTAAACCAGTAGTAGGCTATTATCTTGCTTGCCAGCCGGTCAACACAATATTGAGTTTATTGGAAATTTTAATAATTAAATTACCATTAACATCATATACTTTTAAAATTAAACTGTAACTTAATGTGCTCTTGGGGGGCCCCCTGGTGGCCACGGGGGCCCCAAGCAGCCGCTTAGTTCGCTTATGCCTTGGGCCGGCCCTGATCTGAATTGTAGATTTACATAACAACACGGGTTATTTATTTGAATGAAACATAGTCAGGAACATGAAATAACGTAAATCCAATTGCCAATAAAATAGGCTAAATCATAACACATTCCTGCTCTTGCGTTAACAAGCTAAACTGGTTTACATGCCTACAGTAGGCCTATAGGTGTTTTCGCTATCTAGCTGTTCTTACATTCCTTGCAAATCACAGATGAAAAACAGACGAGCTTGAGTCTAGTTAACATTGACTAGACGGTTATGGATGATGTTTGTTTATACCGTAGCATAGAAGATCTCTGTGCAGTTGCGCGAACCATTTCACCAAGGACGGTTTTAAAAACCTGGGAATATGTAAAGCAGGATTTGCTATGAAGCTGTTGCTGAAAAGAGGTGCGTTCCGACCTTAGTTATGTTCATCAGAACCGCAAACTGTAGTATGATTTTGTCAGTAACAGTTATTAGCAATGCTAACGTATCCTGTATCTAGCACAGCCTTTCTCCAGTTATTTCGAATAGATAATCTAGACAGGCGTCAGCAAAAGGCTAGACTGCTTTCGTTTTCTGGCTATTTGTTTGGAAGCTTCCCTTCTAATGCCGACTACAGCTAGTCTAGCTAGTCATTTGCTAAGTAAGGTATGTTGATGTGTTTAGAAACGTAGCGTCGCTACCTCGGACTGGGCAAGAACACCAGTGAGTGGGCTGGTCTGGATGTACATTTTGGGGCATGACAAAGACACAGACCAGAGCCAATTGAATGCGCGATACCCTACTGACGTCAGTCGGGTGGATTTTTCCAAAAGCTACCGTTTTACAGCTAGATTTTTTCTTTTTGAGATTTGCATGGGAAATAAGTGTCAATGGACTTTGAGGTTCACTGTATGTTCATTTTACCCACCGAACTGTCGTTATTCAACTATGACAAGGTAAAAACGGTTTTGCAGTCAGTGACCCCTTTAACACGTGTTAATTTAGAACCCTGCAAACAGTGCAAAAAAACCTAGCTGAAATTAATCACCCATGCCCACTGGAAACATAACATAATTGGGTAGGGGGACGACGACAATCTTGGAACCCCTTGTGGTCCCGCTAAATGTAGAGTCTGAATAATTATAAACATGGTATTTTCTCTGTTAATGCCTGCAATGCAGTGAAGAAAACTATATGACAACAATTATGTTTAATGTAACTGGCCCCTCTACAGTATAACTGGCCCCAGATTGCCACCCCTCCAGTTGAATTGGTCTAGAACCGCCACTGAGTTGTACACCGGACCAGTATTCTAATAAACACAAAGGAGTTACTCCTCCTTACATCTTAAATTAAGTTGTATTTATGTGTCGCTTTTAATAAAAGTGTGACAATTGTGCTTTGTTAGTTCCGTGTTTCCTCTATGTTGGTTTGGCCATGGCGGTTTTAGAAATAGGGCTGTACAAAATTGTAGGCAGTCTATCAGAAGTGATTGTTAGAGTGCATGTCGCAGAATAGCACGGCTTCACACCGCAGTTGAGATTGCGTGTGTGCGTCTTGAGAATTGTAAGTCGTATAACTTATGTGGTCAGTTCATTTAAGCCTGTTATTGTATTACTCTATAGTTCTTGTTAATTTAAATTAACTGGTGATTTTCGTTGTTTGTATTCTTCCCCTGCTAGCTACAGTAAATTGCACGTCTGTTGATTCGATAGCGATTGCTGCCCTTTTGCTCACGTTTGTATTTTAGGTGCAAAAAGCAGAATTCCCATGTCTCTTGAAATCTTCCCTGCTCAACTGTTTTGGTGTAGAACTTTGTGACATGACGTGAAGACATGGCTGCCGCCTAAGACTATGCGGTCTACCGGGCGACATTCTCACTCAAATTTCAAGACTTTCCTGCCCCAAATAAAAATTCTGATGTTACAGGCTGTCCTCCTCGAGCTTTTTGGGCTTTTTAAATCGAACTATATGTATAATCCATGTAATTCTCTAGCCGGACAGACCTGCCCCACAGCAAAAATCCTAGAGGAAACACTGTAGTTGTAGGTTGACCAGGCAGGTCCTGACAGCTCAAAACCCCCCACACCACAGGGGATGTGTGGAGGGGGGACAGAGAGAGGAAAGCAGGGATTAGAGAATGCCAGGAGCAGCTAACAGTTACAATCATATTAGAATGAGATCCCCACCGGTCAAGTGTGGACTAATGCAGCGATAAAAAAAAATGGTATTTGATGCAGCCCTAGACACTAAGACACCGCCAGCCCCCCTCGGTTGGAACATAAAATCTGTTCCAGGGGAAAGAACTCTAAAATAAGTTATTTATAGAACAAGGGTGAGAATGCCCGGTCCCCCGTCGACACCAACTAGTAATGGGAACTATAACAATATACAGTAACAGGTTTACTTACATTTGGGGCAACGTGAACATATAGAAGCTTTATTTGCAATTTTAAATTGTAAAAGTTACATGTGATACACAGAATGAACACACACCATAAGTTTACATTGAAAGTACATACACACATACTTACCTTTAGCAGCCATAGAATTGACTAAACAAGAACGTTTTTAACCTAATTTTGAATGTCGAAACAGTATCAGCCTCCTTAATTGAGACAGGTAATTTGTTCCAGAGAAGAGGTGCTCTATATGAGAACGCCCTGCCTCCAACAGTTTATTTATTTATTTTGGGAACCACCAGATAGCCGGCATCTTGAGATCTAAGTGACCTTGTGGGGCGATAGGGTGCAAGGAGACCAGAGACGTACAGCGGTGCTAATCCTTGCAGAGATTTGTAGGTTAGTAGTAGAACCTTGAAATCAGCTCTGGCTTGGATAGGAAGCCAGTGTAAAAAGACGAGAATAGGAGTTATGTGATCAAACTTTCTGGTTCTAGTCAATAGTCTAGCAGCATTTTGTACCCGTTGTAATTTTTTTATGAAAGGTATTTGGGAGGCCAGAGAACAACACATTGCAATAGTCCAATCGGGATGTAACAAATGCATGTATTCGTTTTTCAGCATCATCTTTTAAGAGAAATATTCGTACTTTGGCAATGTTACGTAGATGGAAAAATGCAGTTCTAGTAATTTGCTTAATATGGTACTCAAAACAAAAGGTCCGGGTCCATTGTGACTCCTAAATGTTTTACCAGTTGGCTTTGAGAGACTTTGATGCCGTCTAAATTCAGATTGTATAAATTATTTCTGTATTTTTTAGGACCAAAAATTTGAACCTCGGTTTTATCCGAATTGAAAAGAAGGAAATGTGTTGCCATCCAAGCTCTCAACCCAGAAACACATTTTTCCATAGCAAATGGTAAATCCCCAGGCTTTAAAGACATATAAAGCTAAGTATCATCTGCATAACAGTGAAAGTTTACCCCATAACTTCTAATTATGTTTTCTAAAGGCAACATGTAGAGTGAAAACAACAGGGCCTAGAACTGAACCCTTTGGTAGTCCGTATTTTACAGTGGAGCACCTAGATGAGCAGCCATCATAGTGGACATATTGTGATCTATCAGATATATAGGATCTAAACCACTGAAGTGAGGTACCAGAAATCCCAACATAGTTCTCCATACGTTCCAGAAGAATCGCATGATCCACCGTGTCAAAAGCTGCACTTAGGTCTAAGAGAACCAGCACAGAGATAGAACCCGCGGCTAATAGTAGATCATTGACTACCTTAGCTAAAGCAGTTTCAAGTGCTCTGGTGAAGACGAAATCCAGACTGGAGAGGTTCATAAAGCTGATTTGAGGAAAGGTGCTCAGTAAGCTGTTGTGCCACAGCTTTTTCAAAAAGAAATTGACAGAAATGGCAAATTTGAAATTGGCCTGTAGTTGCTGAGACAACCTGAATCAAGGTTTGTTTTTTTAAGAAGGGGCTTAATAATTGCTTGTTTGAAATTGTCAGGGACTTGGCCAGTTACAATAGATTCATTAATAATACTAAGCATGGCTGGTCCAATAATAAGGAGAAGTTCCCTACGAAGTTTGGCAGGGAGGGAATCGAGAAGGCAACTGGTGGGTTTTCGATGAATCTATCAACCTGATGAACGCTTCCATAGAAATAGGGTTACAATTTGAAAAAGGGTTAAAATGAGTGAGAGCCTTGACATGTAGCATGCTGGGTATAGAGGAAGATTCAGTGTCGATGGCCACTCCTCCAAGACAAGTCTGCAATTTGTCCCTTATTGCATAGATTTTTTGGTCAAAGAATTCTAAGAAATCATTGGGAGAGAGAACAGTACTAACACAGAGTGTACTTTTCTTAGTGAATTTTGCAACAGTATCAAATAGGAACTTAGTATTGTGTTTATTCTTACTAATCAACTCAGAGAAATATTCTGATCTGGATCTGAGGAGGACTTGCTTGTACTCCATTTGGCTGTCCTTCCAGGCCAGGCGGAAAACCTCCAATTTAGTGGTTCGTCACTTATGTTCTAGTGTTCTAGTGGACCTCTTTAGAGTGCGGGTTTCCTCTGAATACCATGGAGCCAGTTTCTTGTCTTTTCTTTGGTTTGAGTGGGGCAACAGAATCTAGGGATAGCTGAAGAACCACATTCAGATCCCTTGTTTTAGCATTTAATGATTTATTTGGGACGTCAAGTGCTTCTAGTGCAGCGGGTAGAATATTAGCCAGTTCCAGAGCTGTGTTTGGGGTTATGCAGCGGCTAGTAGAAATATACTGAATGCCTCCAAGGCTTTGGCAGAGATCCATTTTGAAGGTAACCAGGCAATGGTCTGATAATATAGGATTGTGGGGGTGGACAGTGACGTCACTAATCTTGATTCCTCGCGTAAGTACGAAGTCCAGCGTATGCGAGTGAAGATGGGTAGGTTTGGAAACCACTTGAGTAAGACCTGTGGAATACATTAGTGCAGTAAAGGCCTTACTTAAAGGATCGTTTGGGTCATCTGATTTGTTAAAATCACCCATAATTAAGATATTATCAGTATATGTCACAAGATCAGCACTAAAAACTGCAAATTCCTCTAGGAAGAGCGAATACGGGCCAGGGGGCCGGTATAGAGTAACTATACAAAATGAGGGAGGGGGGGGCAGGAGTAGTAGCAATAGTCATTTTTAAAATAGTTGGTGGCTTCATGCCAGGGTTTTTCCTGCATAAAGAAAATTTGGGCGCGCGCCTAAGCAGTTTTCCCGAGCGCCTATGAAAAATCCCAAGCGCCTAAGGCAAAAAAAGTCTGCGATAAAAAAAAATCAAGCGAATATGTTCTCAATATTATGTTTCAAGTAGGCTACAGCCGAACCCTCGTCCTGTTTTGATAAATAGTAATCGAGTTGATAAGTGTGTCTTCTTGTCTGATCAAAACGCAACTGAGGTGCGCAAATGGACAGAGCAGTCTTTCCACTCAATGCTGACAAAAGTTTAATGAACGATTTCCAACGCAGCCTCCATTGGTACTATTAACCTGGAATGATAATATATAGTGTAGGCACGAAGAAAATTATAGGAAATTGCAAAACACCTGGGAAAACGCTCAAATTGAATTTTTGAAAATCCACCACCGCAGCATAGCCCCGCAGTAGCGGACTGCCCATCGGGAGCACCGGGAGAAAAATAACTATGGAAAACCAGGTTAAAAAATTTAATAGACAAAAAGACATCACCTGCACTAGACAAGGTGTTACCAATTCAAAAACGGCTATGTTTATTTTACACAAAGCTCTAATATTTTGCGCTCAAATAAAGGCCCAAAAACTTGGCTTGCGCGCCGCGCGCGCTTTACATATTTAACTCCCGAACTAGCATCACATCAAACTCAGAATGTGCATGGATTAGCAGGTTAGCTGTGGTGACGTATATGGGGACGGTTCTGGTGGGCCAGCCTGGATCAAAATATAGGGGGCTATTTTCGTAGGCTCATTATTTATGAAATGATAAAAAAAGACATAGATGCCTGCTAATAAGCTGACAAGGTAACACACTCTTTTTTTGGGGGGAGCACCGAAGACCCATTTGGACTCAGGAAAAACCCTGCATGCTAATTATTTCAAATGTTTCAAGGTGTTTACAGATTTTAGGCTGAGGTTGAAGCTAGCTTCATATATCATAGCAACACCACCACCTTTCTTTGAGACACGAGGGATATGTGAGTACGCAAAATCGGGAGGCGATGCTTCATTCAGGGGGGAATATTCGTCAGGTTTTAGCCAGGTTTCGGTGAGTCCAATCAGGTCCAGGCTGCATTCAGACATCAGATCATTAATCAAAACGGCCTTTGTGGATAGAGATCTGATGTTTAGGAGCCCAAAATTCCAGTGTGGGTTTTTGGCAGCTTTAAAAGTAGACAATTCTTCTGAGAAGGTGGCACTGTCAACAGAAAACTTAATAGGAGGAGCAACGGGGGAGCAAGGCTGAATACATGTTAAATTGGTATAATTCCTAATAATTAAATGGGAAAAACAACATCAGAAACCACACTGGCTACACTACAAGCTAAGCTATCGGGCCCCCAACAGCTCATAACATGCCTAGCAACATACCTATCAGACTCTCTAATAGACTGTGGCCCGGCTTGTTCTAATGAGTGTCAGGCCTGGTCTAAATTAGCATCAATATTCCTAGACAATAGAAGGGCACCCCTCCAGCTCGGATGGAGTCCGTCACCATTCAACAAGCCAGGTTTGGCCCAGAAACGAGACCAATTATCCACGAATCCTAAACCCTGGTCTGAGCAGAAGCGAACCAACCAGCGGTTAAGAGAGACAAGTCTGCTGTAGATCTCGTTAGTCCCCCTAACAGGCAGTGGACCAGAGACTATTACTCGATGCGGCCTCATCTTTTGGGCAAGGTCACATGCCCGTGCTATATCAACCTTCGTGACCTCTGACTCAATCTAACGTCATTGGTGCCGACATGTGAATGACAATATTCTCATATCTATCATCAGTGTGTGCGCCATGTGCCTTAGCTGTGGCCTTTGCCTTAGCCCTAGTGCTAGCCAGCACCCTAAGATTAGCTTCTATGTCGGTAGCTCTGGCCCCAGGTACACAATGAACTGTCGCTGGTTGCGCCAATCTAATGTTACGAGTGATGGAGTCACCGATCACTAATGTCTGAGGAGTCCAACTCCCACCATGCTGCAGAGGTGAAACCGGTGGGGCTGATCTTGAGACTTCCCTCACGCTAGGACTCACTGTCGGTGATGTTGCGCCAGTCGCATCTAAAGTTACTAGCATTTTCTCTCCCTCAAGCGACTGGACACGACTCTCTAACAGAGTCAACCTATCGAGTAAAGTGACACATGTAGGACAATGTGAGTGGCCGTGAGACATTATAATTGACTTACGTTAATAGTTTATGCCAGCCAAGATAATCCGTCAAGAGCGTTGAAGTTGGCTAATCGAACTGCAACAGTAGCGTCGAGTTCCAAGGAAGAAAGCCGCGCCGAGTAAACCTAATGATAAGACAATAAATGTGTAGATCAAATCGGGAGAGACAACATGAATGAAGTAATTATGTAATATATAGCGATTAAACAAGAAAAAGCTTGGGAAAAGTTTTTGAAAAGTTTGGAGCAGCAGCTCAGGTGTGCAGCGCGGTATATCGTCAGACGGGAAGTCGTCGTCAAACGTCGTCAAATGTGTTTTGTCGTCAACAAGTCGAGATGGGACGATCGCTGCAGCTGCAGTTGCTATCATGGTTTTCTGAATGTAAACGTCGACTGGAACACTCCTGAATACTGCCCCCATCAGTTCCAGGAGAGGCGCAGCACCGATGCTAACATCTGGCATCTGCGTTTATGGTGCTTAAAAAAATGGGCATCGTCTGTGTTTTGTTATTTTAGCATCGAAAGGTATCGTAAGTATCGGTTCTCGTGACATCCCTAGTTAGGAAAGTTGGTTGAGCAGATAGACGGCGTCCAGGAGAAAATTAACAGAGTTGTAGAAGTATTTGATTGTCTAGAAGAATTGAAAGTTTCATGAATTTGGCTATCCGTCATTCTGTCCTTTTCCAGTCTGGCGCAGTCCCTTAATTAATTGTAACCAACAGCGGAGTTGCCATTCAACAGCTCACCAATTACATTCATAATATGGTCACCTAGTTGATAACACATCCAACTCACTTAACTTTAATATCCTAAAATGTAAGTTTTACAATGACTGCAAAACTCGACACACACAAACTCTGATCTGCTCTCCACCATTTTCTCTCTCCTTCTGTTTCCATTCCTCCCAATATATATGCCGACAACACCAGGTTAAGGGTCAAAACTAATCAACCAAAAGCTTATATAAACTGAAATCCAAATATCAATTCAGCTGAATCATTCTTTTACAACATTGGAATATAAAAAAATAACTAACAAAATGCAATATAAAATTAAATCTTAGCAAGGTGCTAAACATTTTAGAAAATACAAAAAAAGAACACTTTCTGTGTGATATGGTGCTTGATATCAGCCTCTAATGCAATTGCCCTCCTTCAAAGGTCCAATGGTGTGGTACCAGAAATTTGAGTATGCTGTAGGCCACTGGCTCCAAAAGACAGCTGAGCATGTGTTTGGTTCGGTCCTCTGCTCGCCTGGTTGCTTCAGTCTGTTCAGAGGTTCTGCCCTCATGGATGACAATGTCTTGAAGAGATACACGACCACAGCAACAAAAGCCTCGGAGTATGTCCAGTACGACCAAGGTAACCAACTAACCATAAACTTGAACCTACATTCAGGTCTGATATGGAAAGCCATCACCAAATCAGTTGTTCAGAGTACTTTTAGGCCATTTAGGCCCAATCTGGTTGGACTTACTGGAAATATAAAGGAATGCTTCATAATTATATTCCACATATCTAAGGAGTCACTGTAATGCAATTAGCTACTTTCCCCTAATCAGTCAATACCCCGACACACACACACACAAACCCTTCCCCGACACACCTCTTACCAGGAGAGGACAGGTGGTTGTGCACGCTGCTGTTGCAACAGGGATGGAGAGTGGAATACAATGCAGCATCTGACGCCTACACTAACTCGCCCCAGGAGTTTAAGGAGTTTTATAACCAGCGACGTCGCTGGGGTCCATCCACTTTGGCCAACACCCTGGATCTGCTGCACAGTGGAGGAGAGACTGTCAAAAGGAATAGCTCCATCTCAAGACTCTATATTTTCTACCAGATGTTCACTGTCAGCTCCTCCATCCTTGGACCAGCCTCCGTCTCCCTCATGATAGCAGGTGAACCTCTGAACTCGAGACTCCTCTTCCTTTCACTATTAATGTTTCTATTTACAACTCGGCTTAGCTCATATCTACTTCCATCAGTAAGCATCTCTACTCTTGCCTGTTTTCTCCTCCATTCATGACTTTGTATATCGTTGGGCAGGCACTGGGCAAATAACATACTGTTAAAGAGGGCCAAATGGAAAAAATCTTAGCTCAGCTGATCTTTATGAAGAAACAGTAATAATTAATGTGGCTAAACTGTGACGTTTCAGTCATCAGTAAATTAGGTTCTATACCATTATGTAGCAGCATTAAACTCTGAGAAAAGGTTGCTAGTTGTTAGATAATAACATGGTATACATACAGAATTGTTCTTAGTGTTTCTTGTTTCTTAGTGTTTCTTGTGTTTACATTGTTTTCTTTCTAGGAGCTTTCCAGTTTGTGTTTCAGATTCCAGGGACCCTGTCGATTGTCATCTCAGTGATCCCCCCTGTATTCTACATGTTTGTGTGCTTTGTGGCCAAACCCAACCTCCAGATCTCAATTGCAGCCATTATGAGTGTTCTCTATGCCTTCCTCATGACTGCTTCCTTCTTCTCCATTATTGGTGAGGCTCACCTGACTGGCTGGCTTTTGGTGGCACACACAACGGCATACAACCGTTACTCAATTGCAGAGCATATCAAAATCTAAAGGCTTACTGCGTAAAAACACATACCACAAAGGCTAAGGCCCTTTGCTGCACATGATCCCCAAACGCTCACTCCTGGAAAGGTCCTGTCTCTCTCTTACTGTCATTATCATTGATGAGCAGAAATGCCTAAAATTGTGCAAAAGTCTTAGGCAAAAAAAAAGTAGAGCTAAAATGATCCAAAACGAAAACGAAAAGCAAAATTTTACTTTTATACTGCCAAATACAAAAGACAAAGCTTTGTGGTTGTAATGTTTTTTCATGTAAAAAAATCTTGGATGCCTAAGACTTATGACTTATGTACAATTATTTCAAATAAAAATGTCTAGAACTAGGTTAATATTGTGGAAGCTTTATTGTTTGTGATGTTTATTGAACAATTTAGCAATAGACGCATTGCAAAGCCAATGAAAATTAAATGATGGGATTTTACAGTCTATTAAAATATGTTGATATAACCGCCAGTATATTTTTACATTTTAACGTCTTGTCACTGTATGTCATTCCTCTAGGTGACATGGTTCAGCAAGAAACATTCCTCACACCCACAGGGCTATTCCTGGTCTCCATGACAATCATGTACCTGGTGACGGCCATCTTGCACCCAGAGGAGTTCAGCATGATCATCTACGGACTAATGTACTTCATCTGCATCCCATCGGGCTACCTGCTACTGACTATCTACTCCCTGGTTAACATGCACATAGTGTCTTGGGGCACCAGGGAATCGAGCAAAGAGATGGAGGAGAAAAAGATGCAGAGTGTCCTTTGTGACAGTAATTGCAAACTCTGCTGCTGGGACGTGAAAATACAGGTTTGTATGGATATGGTGGGGAGCTGTGCTCAGGAACGCTATAAAATAAAGGTTGTATTCTAATAGACCAATAACTTTAGGTAGCTAATCATTTTCATCTCATTATAGGTGACTCAAGAGACAGATAATCTGATTCTGCAACAGATGCAGAATGCCATTAGTCAGAAGACCCAGGCAGTCCCTCCCTCATCTACATATGAGGAAGTACTACAGATCCAACAGTTAGGAAACAAACACCATGATGCCAGCAAGGAGATCTATCCAAGTGGCAAAAGGTGTTTCTCTGATAACAAACTACAGCATGAAGATGGAGACTCAGCATCAGGCTATAGGTACACTGATACGACCTCAGGATTGATTATAGTCTGAATGACACTTATTAATTATATCAATATAATAATCAACTATTTCAGTAGGAGTGACGACAGCATCTCTAAGAATGTCAGTACAAACTCCAGCCTTGACAATGAAGATGACAATGAAGATGACGATGACACTATGACAATGTTTTACGATGACACTATGCAGGTGGAGACCAAGTTGGTCCCTGATAGTGGTGGGTGGTACCACAGTCCAGCTCAGCTGTTTACATAATACAATACCTGTCTTAGTTTTCACTAAGGTTTTACTTTTGGACACATTATTGACACAACTATTGTTTAAAATTATGATAGCTACCAATACTAAATGCAGACATTATTATCTTCAATTTGCCATACCAGACTGGGTGGAACCAGTCAAGACTGAGTTCTTAAAGAAGTTGACCTATGCCAACATGAAGAGGAATCTGCAAGAGCAGATCAGGTACGCCTTACATCCAGTTAAGTGTTAGTTCTAATATTATTGTTCTATTATTTTTGCTCTACTGTATATCCTGTTATAGGCTAGTTCTGGACCTAGAGTTCTACATCCAAATAGAGGTCGGTTCTATAACTCTAGTGCTAACTCTAGTTAAAAGTTAGTTGTATAACAATAGTTTTATATCCAGGTACAGGTCAGTTTTAGATGTGTCCAGGTAATGGTTAGTTCTTTAACAAGCTCTGTATCCAGGTACAGATATACATAACTCTTTCTCAGGTACACGCTGCGTAACAAGAATCAGGAGGATGTATGTGAGGAGCTTGTTATGATGCTGACGGACACAGTAAATGGTGAACTGAAGGACAGGGTGGGACCAGAGGATATCCTTTCAGAGAGCAAGCTAGAGGAACTGCAGTATGCTCTGGACGAGCAGGCACGACGGATCCTGAAAACCAATCGAGCTGAGCGACTCGAGAGGAGGGTAAAGCGAGCCATCGAGAAGACACTTATTGCCCCTCAGGTGGAGAAACTGACAGAGGTAAGGCATATTGTGCATGTTTATACAACTGTAACTGACAACTGTAACTTACTCCAGAATAGGGTATGTGGTAAAGCATTAAGGCACAATATGTTGAGATTTGAATTCCACATCTACAACGGTATTTGTGATTCTGGGGCCTCATTACAGAAACGTCTGACATCTTTTCTTATTTTAGAAGTTTTTTGTATCATAGAAACGTGTTTCCTGTCGAGAAAAAAATCAAATTTCATTTTAGGATAGGAATTTAGCTATTACAGAACGATCATAACCGAGGAATTTCCCAAATTAGGATTCCTAGATTAGGATGGCATAGACCAGGGGTGTCGTTGACCCTTTTTAATGGGGCACGTGCCCCAGTATAAATCTGCTGTGCCCCAGTAAAATCTAAAGTTTGAGTTTTAACAATTTACTTTATTAGTCAGTGCATTAATTTAGATTGATAATCCCGGAAAAAAATCTGCAAATGTTTCCTGAGATATGATCTCACTTCCTGTTTTGGCAGCTTCATTGCCGACTTTGATCAGCTTTACCGGAAAAACAGTTTTGAAAATCAAAAATCTTGTGAAAACTTTTGTGAGGCTTGAACTGAAGATAATTGGTGCCAAATTTGTGCTTATTGCAGCACCACCAACAGGTGAAATGGCATGACTTTTTGGACCTCTTTAGAAGAGGGTCCCTAGTCCTTATATAAAATGTGGTGTCAATGCAGCAAAAAAGGGGCTGAGATATGACCTCACTTCTTTTATGGTGGCTTGGTTGACGACTTTGATTGGCTGTTCCAGTCAAAAGGTTTAGAAAATCAAAAAAGTGTGATGTATTTTGTGAGGCTTGGTCTAAAGATGATCTGTGCCAAATTTGGTGAAAATTGGACAACTTTATAGGAGAGGTAGCGAAGAAACTATATATTTGTTCAAAATGGCGGCCAAATCAATTCGGCTGGTATCACAAGTTAACATGTGTCAGACACGGGATCTACCAAGATATCACGAGACAAAGGAATCACTTAAATAAGACAAACAAATCAACAGTTATTGGTCAACACATAATCCTGCCTATTGTAGTGCCCCCTAGATGTCAAATGACACTATCTGTCTCAGACCTCTTAATAAGAGGGCCCTGAGTCCATACACCAAGTTTGGAGTCAATGCCTCAAAGATTGGCTAAGATATTACCTCACTTCTCAATTTCCGGATCAGTTGCTCAATTTGATTGGCTGTAACTAACAAACAGTCGCAAAAATCAAAATGCCATGTGATGTAGATTGTGAGGCTTTGTCTGAAGATGATCTGTGCCAAATTTGGTGAAGATTGGACAAACTAGACAGGAGAGGTGGCAAAAAAACGTTATAATAATTCATTCAAAATCGCGGCCACATCCATTCGGCCACATCAATTTGATTGGCTGTAACTAACAAACGGTTGGGAAAATCAAAAATCCATTCGTCAACTTTTGTGAGGCTTGGTCTGAAGATAATCGGTGGCATTTTTAAAGAAGATTCGACAAGAATTGGAGCAAAAAAACAGTTTTCCTTAACATTCAAAATGGCGGATAATCTATATAACTGGGTATGATGTCATGCGTTGAACTCGTCTTGATCCAGGGAATCCAATGATACCTCATTTTTGAAAATGCGGCACATGGTTCAAAAGTAACGTGTGTAAACACACCTTCAACTTTGACCCATTGGTGGCGCTAGATGGTTGGAATGGCAGACATGAAACTTGGTGAAATTGATGCGGGCACTGGTCCCAAAGAGTGTGCCAATTTTCAAACTTCTGACAATGTGGTTTTAGGGGCTGCCATAGACTCCCATTGCAGAATAAGATGTATAATAATAATAAATATAACTGCAAAGCAGTGATGCGGATTCCTCCAAACATTGCGAACCATTGAAAAATGTATATCCTTGACAAATTGTAAATGTATAGAAAAATCAATGCTGCAGAATTACCAATGGGATACCAAATCTGAAATGCAATACCATCAAGATCCACAAGGGCCTTTAATTCAAGCCAAGAAGTGAAAGGAGGGGGCTTGGTGAGCCTATCCATTCCAGAAAGCCTTGTATCTTTGTGCATCAGGGCGTGGCCTGTAGCGCCACCTATGGGTAATGGTGGGCCATTTGTGGTGTGGTAGTTACTCTTGGCCTATACTATCAATGTTTCAGGATTTTGAGAACTTTTTACCATTGCATACAAAATCGGAAATGCAAGACAATCAACCAACATCCACAAGGCCTTCACTTCAAGCCAAGGAATCAGAAAATGAGTGGGGTCTTGGTCAGCCCACAATCTCCTTAATTGTTGTGTGTGCGTCTTGCCAAGCCTGCGCGTGTGTCAAGGGAAGGCTGAGTGTGTGAGAATGTGGAGCGCGCACGCGCTGAGGAAAAGGTGAGACTTTTCATTCTTAATTTCACTAGGAATTAGCCAAGCTAGCATTTTTTAAATATTCACCAAACATTGACTTTTCATCTTCCTGGCTGTGTCTACTACCGCGCACTTAACGAAGTACACTGCAATGTAGTGCACTGCAATGTAGTGCACTTACATTTGCAGTGCAGTCAGTTGCTGAGTAGCGCTGTCTAAACTGGAACACTTTACTTACCCACTTAGCGGGAAGTGACGCACGCAAATCTGCTCGCGACACCCGAGAAACTAAACCCGCGAAACAAACCCGCTTGTATTTCTGTCACTGGACTCCTCCTCTTCCGCTACGTAGCCAAGATGGCGCCCGTTTAGGGCGAGTAGTGTCCATCGTTTTGGACCGTTTGCAGTGCATCATCCGGGTACTTTCAGTGCACTGAATTATTTTGGTTTTTCAGCGTAAGCGCCCTAAGCACTGAAAGTAATTGCTCGAAGTGCACAAGTGCGCGGTAGTAGACACAGCCACAGTCAACCTTTTCTCAGATTTGTGTACTAAACATTCTCAAGAGTCTTCATATGAACTTGTGATTGAATCGGAGTATCCGTTTTTGACTGGCTGATGTGTAAAGCATTATTTTTGCGTTAGCGATACATTTTATTTGCTTTATATCAATCATTTTCGGAGATATGAAGTTGCCTTTGTATGGAGCTAGAAAGCTGACAAAAGTATCTGAATTTGAATATGAAAGATCTGAAATAATTGTATGTCGAATTTCATAAAACTGAAATATTTTACTGTTGAATATATAATATCTGAATTATTTGTATGCCGAATTTAACAAAACTGAATTATTTTGGTCCAGAAATTCAGAATTCAGATTGCGGAAATTCAGATTGCGGAAATTCAGATGGCGGAAATTCAGACTGCGCAAATTCCGATTTTTGTCTGAACTAGGCCAAAGGTGAAACAGCTTGCTTTCACAGAGAAAAGTAGACAATTTCAGAACGACCAAATTTGACCTCAGAACAAAAGCTAAGAGTTGCTCGTTGGAGGAAAAGTATGGAGCCCAATCGAGGTATAATGCTTATGAAACTTGTAAAAACTCCTCTGACAAAATCGGCAGTTACTGTAACCAAGTGAGTCGAGACGGAGGGCGGCGGAGACCGATGGAAGACGCTGAACAACTGGCAAAGCTGTAGCCTATATATTTATGTTTCTGTTCCGTTGTTCTCTTTTCTGTGTTGGAGTTCTTTTAAGAGCTTGATGGCATCAACATCCAGCCTGATATAAAATCATGAACTTGAATTGTGTCTATTCATTATAATACCCAAACAGAAAATCCAGGTTGAATCAAGTAACAGTTCTAGCTCCATACCTTTGCACATGGTAACATGTTGTAGTGTCTTCCACCAATATACCAAGTTTAGTGTTGATATCTCAGAGATTTGATGAGATTTGATCCAAATTCCTGTTTGGTTGCTTTGTTGCCAAACGGTTTTGAAAATCAAAGATAAAAGTAATGCCTGAGTGAAAGTTACTCTGACGATGATGTCTGCCACTTCTGGGGAAGATTGGAAAAAAATTGTAGGAGGAGTAGGCTTAGGTTTTTGATAAAACCGGAAATTGCAGAAAATCTATAAAACCGGAAATTGACGTCATAGAGTGTGTTGAATTCGTCTTGATCCAGGGAATCCAATGGTACCTCATTTTTGAAAATCAGTCATACGGTTCAAAAGTTGCGTGTGGCAACAAAAGTCCAACTTTGACCCATTGGTGGCGCTAGACTGGAGCAAAGGGAAACATGAAACTTGGTGTAAGTATAAAAGGGACTGTCCTTAATGAGTGTGCCAAATTTCACAAAAAGTTATCGAGGGGTCTAGGGGCTGCCATAGACTCCCATTGCACTACAATAAAAATAACTAGAGAGCGTACAATTTCTGGGGAAATTGTAGGGTGTGCCTGTTTGTTTGCAGAGGGGTCCGTTTTTTTATGACATTTTTACAACTGATATTTCTTATATATCTTTTGCTGCTTACAACTCAAAATACTAAGAGTGAAGTGTAGAATGAAATAGTTGTCTTCTCATTTCCCCTGCAAGAGGGAATGGTGAGCACTAGTCCTACTGAATTTCGATGTAGGCTATCTGTAACAAATCTCATAACGGTATGAAGCCATCTCTATTAATTTACTGCAGCAAGAATCACACAGCACTTTAGAACAGTCACAAAATCACATAGCACTGTAAAACGGTCACATAGCAATATTGAAGAATAAAAGAACTACAATATAATTTGCTTTTGAAACTAGAAATATGGCCTTTTCAAGCCAAACTATCCTCACCTTCCGGGCGCTTGATCGTGGAACGCGCCTACAATAAATTTCCACAACTCCGTTACGTCATGAGTAACAAAAATAACCACAATTTGTGCTTAAAAGAGACGAGTTAATCATAAACTGCCAGTCTATCTTTCCCTCGGTGTCCCTCGCTGATCATTTAATACCAGTTTTGTCAGTAAAAACCTATAACTGTCCCTTTACATTGTCCAAGTATCCCTAACTCCTTGAAAAAACACGTTACCCTTAAAAGTCGGTCTCTCGCATAAAGCCTTTGACCCTAATACATTATAACCGCCCACCTACTGTGCTTGTGTCTTAAGAAAACCTCAAAACAACACTCAATACAGTTACAATTCAAACAAAAAATAAAATCCCAATGAAATCTCTGTTCAAAAGAGAAAAAAACGTCTATAAACGGCTATACATTTGGTTCACCCCTGGGGTCTCATTTATAAAACTGTGCGTAAGATTCTTACTAAAAGTGTACATCATCTTCAACCGCTTATCCGGAGTCGGGTCGCGGGGGCAGCAGCTTGAGCAGGGAACCCCAAACTTCTCTTTCCCGGGCCACATCAACCAGCTCTGACTGGGGGATCCCGAGGCGTTCCCAGGCCAGCGTGGAGATATAATCTCTCCACCTAGTCCTGGGTCTTCCCCGAGGCCTCCTTCCAGCTGGACGCTCCTGAAACACCTCCCTAGGGAGGCGCCCTGGGGGCATCCTTACCAGATGCCCGAACCATCTCAGCTGGCTCCTTTCAACGCAAAGGAGTAGCGGCTCTGCCCCGAGTTTCTCACGAATGACTGAGCGTCTCACCCTATCTCTAAGGGAGACGCCAGCCACCCTCCTGAGAAAGCCCATTTCGGCCGCTTGTACCCGCGATCTCGTTCTTTCGGTCATTACCCAGCCTTCATGACCATAGGTGAGGGTAGGAACAAAGATAGACCGGTAGATTGAAAGCTTTGCCTTACGACTCAGCTCTCTTTTCGTCACAACAGTGCGGTAAAGCGAGTGCAAAACCGCCCCTGCTGCTCCGATTCTCCGGCCTATCTCACGCTCCATTGTTCCCTCACTCGCAAACAAGACCCCGAGGTACTTAAACTCCTTCACTTGGGGTAAGGACTCATTCCCTACCTGTAGTAGACAAACCATCAGTTTCCTGCTGAGCACCATGGCCTCAGATTTAGAGGTGCTGATCCTCATCCCAACCGCTTCACACTCGGCTGCGAAACGATCCAATGAGAGCTGAAGGTCACAAGTCGATGATGCCATCAGAACCACATCATCCGCAAACAGCAGAGATGAGATCCTTAGCCCACCAAACTGCAACCCCTCCCCACCACGACTACGCCTTGATATCCTGTCCATGAATATCACAAACAGGATTGGTGATAAAGCGCAGCCCTGGCGGAGGCCAACCCCCACCGGAAACGGGTCCGACTTACTACCGAGAACCCGTACACAGCTCTCGCTTTGGGCGTACATAGATTGGATGGCCCTGAGAAGGGACCCCCTCACCCCATAATCCCGCAGCACCCCCCACAGTATCTCCCGGGGAACCCGGTCATAAGCCTTCTCCAGATCTACAAAACACATGTAGACTGGATGAGCAAACTCCCAAGCTCCCTCCAGGATCCTTGCGAGAGTGAAGAGCTGGTCCGTTGTTCCACGGCCCGGACGGAATCCGCATTGTTCCTCTTCAATCTGAGGTTCGACTATCGGCCGAACCCTCCTTTCCAGCACCTTGGAGTAGACTTTGCCGGGGAGGCTGAGAAGTGTGATACCCCGGTAGTTGGCACACACTCTATGGTCACTAAAAGTGTACGTACGCCCAAAAGCCTTGATTTATGAAACCGTGCGTACGCACACCTGTAAGCAATGTTCCCTTTATAAATCACAAGTGTGCGTACGTGAATTACCATTTTACCCCGCCCCGAACACGCCCGTTTTTAACCATAAATGGTCAATGCAAAACACCGCATGAATGCTAATCCAGCCCTTGCGTGCGATTGTTCTTACTCTACATTACATTGAATCATGGCGTCAGGAGGGAAAAGAACGAAAAGGCGCAACTTCTCAGAAACTAACATTGAAATAGCCTTCTTGTAGGCGAGGCGAGGGGAGGAGCGAACCTATTTGGTGGCCACAGCAGCGGGATCAATAAATAAAAAAGCAATGCGAGATAACAATTTGAAAACAAAAGCGTATCCGTAAACACACGTTTCTTCATGCCTGTTTTGTTATGAACAGTATTAAAGTTTGGACTGTAGCCTAAACGAGGATGTGTAGCAATTGCACGGGAGCTTAATGGCTGTATTTCCAGTTTTTGACATATGATAGGCTATATCATATATATGCACAGTTGCCCATTAAATACATATATTTAGTTGGCTACACTGTTTTGCAGTTATCTAAAGGTAGTCCTATGTGATGTTATCCTGTGTATTCCATGCAGTCAGGGCATCCCCCCCTCATGCACTCCCGTAGTGGACAATCTGATAGTGAAACAGCGCTGAAATTTGATTTAACATTTGAGTTGGATTGTAGGCCTACAAGGTGTTTATGGAACAATTATCACTCAGTACAAGCACACATAACACTGCTGGATTTAATCTGCATGATAATGATGAAACAGAGTGAAAAAAACGTGTATGAGGAAAACTAAATATATAAATATTACGAGTAATCGTTCTTCCCACATTTACTTTCTGCAGTCTGACTACAGTACGGTCTTCTGCGTCGCCAATTCCCACTGTCTCCAAAATGTGCGTAGGCCTACGGGAGGGTCAGAGTTTACGTGGAGGACCGCACATTCTGCCGTCAACTTTGTTTTTTATAAATCATATAAACCTTTGCATGGGAAGTAGCGTACCGGTACTCACATTTCAGCCCCGTTGTGTGCGTACGCAAGCTTTATAAATGAGACCCTAGGTGTGAAAAAGTGTGAAATATACTAACTAGTTAATGTAGAAAGTGAACTTTCCCAACACTGGCGTGTGATATCCTATTAACTTAGGCGTTTGTTAGATAAACAATGACATATCATTTTCTTTTGAGTCCATTATTTGGAATGTCAGTATTATGAATTGAGGTACACATTTACTAAGGTTTTTTCTTTTTTACAAAAATTATATCTCTGTAGGGTTTCGCAAACTTTTGAGCAGTACTGTAAACCGGAGCTTGGGTGTTTACTATCTTGTGTTGTCCTGTGTGTCTGAAGGATGAGACTGACTTCTGGATAAAGCTGCTTGAGAGGTATCTGTCTCCTATTGTCGATGACAAAGCTCAAAAGGAAGTGGTAACCAGAGAGCTTAAGTCCCTCAGGAACAAGGTGGGATTTCCTGTCCTAATTCAGTAATTGTCCATATTCTACGTATACTCAAAACGTTCATTGTTTTATGGCAAAAACATGTTTATTTTTTATTTTTTACAGGCTGTGTTCCTGTATTTCATTGTTAATGTTCTGTGGGTTGTGGCTACATTCTTCCTCCAAGCCATTGGAAATGATGTGATCAGCATCAAGATTCCCAAATTCTACCCGAATGGAAGCCAGGCTGAAGATTATCTGAAGGTGGAGCCTCTTAGTTTGATGTTCTTGCTGTCCTTTGCTGTTCTGCTGATCATCCAGTTCCTGGCCATGCTCTACCACAGGTCAAACATTTGCTCTCCTTCATGCACACAGCCAAACATATCAGAGAAGGAGTAATATATATTTATAAATAGTAAGAGATACACTGATGTACTGCACCATCCAGCATGCTTCATGTTCTTGTAAGAACACAGACCAGACTTCAAGTTCTTGTAACCTGTGACTGTGTATTGTCTGCGTTTTCCCAGGATCTACACTCTGATCCACGTGGTGTCCTACAGGAGTTCAGAAAAAGACTACAAGGAAAAGAACGAAGTAAGTGACCCACATCATTAATACTGATAGTGTAACAAAATAACATCTGCACTGTAAGAAACACCTTACTGTCATTATTAGCTGACAACACCATTAAACAATTACATTGTTGTAAAGCAAATGTTTTAAATGACTACAATGGACATATACAGTGTATCCAGTTAAGAATCTATCTTTAAGTGTGCAATGGAGTGTAGGGGTATGTGTTTGTATCTGTATTGCTAAATTAATAATAAAGTATATTTTGTTGTTTTTTGTGATGGTTATGTTTGTTGCTGATGTGTTTCTACTTAACCATTTGTGCAGGAGGATGATGAGGGACTTATTCTAGAGAACCAGATTGCCAACGGGCTAGTCATTACTAGTGACGACCTTTAACTAACTGCAACCGTCTGGTAACCATAAGGATTGTCTTGTGACCATCTATTAATTAGGTTTGTTAGTTTACTGAATGTTGATGAGTGACCACACTGCATTGTATGCACATTTAGTATGTGTGGAATTAACACTGAACCAAAGTGTGATGTGATTAGGACGGAATGATTAGGAACCATCATTGTGTACAATAGTGTTAGTGATTCTGGCCTAAAAAAAAAGAAGCCCTTTTAAACATTTATAATTGTGTTTTTGGAGATCTCATTTTCTTTATATAATTGATTGCATTTCAGGGACTGAAATAAAATGTGTGTAGTATCCTGTCAAGTTCAAGCTACTAATAAACTGTATTGAAACAAGCTAGCACTGGACCTTCCTCAAAATATTTATTTGATCATTAGTCATACATTATACAGTAAGTGGGTACAACAGGCAATTCCAGAAGAGACACCAAAAACATTGTAATTTTCATTTTTATCTGGAGTACATGTTTTACTAGTAGTAACTTCAGAGATTGTGTGGAAATATAGCAAATAAATTAATCAAATGACAAAATACCATTACATACAGTTAACCATTATCTTCGGTCAACTGTATAAGCAGTTGTTTTTTCCATCTTTAATCTTGTTAACTTTTGTGTGATGCTGTAAAACAATTAAAACAAATTGTCTGAATGAAACTTGGATGATTGATTTCAGAGACATCAATAATTAAGTAAAAAACATGTAGGTGGGTGTGACATGTTTTGATAGAGTAGAACATGTGTACCCAGGAAAATACTGGAGTCTGATGCTTTGGAGCTAAGAGGCCATCTTCTTCTCCATGCTGTCAAAAGAACATAGGAATAAAATATCAGTATTTTCACATTGCAATAGATGGGACTTTGAATCATTTATTGCGATGTTTAAAATTAATGACTGACAATGATAGGGAGACATTGAGTTATGCATATTTTCACCAGCCATGATTAGGTGAACTTGATACTGATAATTATAACCTCGTACCAATGAACTTACTTGTTTAACAGAGTTGAATGTACTATTTGCAAAATCAAAATACAAGGCTCTCTTCAAATACTTGACCTCCATAAACTAGTAAGACTGATAACTTTAAGTGTGGGCTTAATAGGGCCAGTTTTGAATATTTATCTGATGAAGCAGTAACAGGGCTGCAACGAGTAGTCGACGTTATCGACAACGTCGACAATAAAAAATGGTCTACAAATATTTCTGTTGTCGACAAATCGTTTGATCTCACAGGACATATTTTAAGTGCCTGCAATAACGGGATTTGACCTGTGCGGCGCTGTAGCGCTAGACTAATGCAGTCCTCCCGTATGCCATCCAATAGAAGAAAACAGCGGTAAAAAATATCTGGGTGCAAACGAGCCAGAGAAAGTCTTGTGTGGGAAAGTTTCACCAAAGATCCAACAAAAAATACTGTATGTGTGCAAGGCGGAACTTGTTTTCCATGGTAGCACAACGTGCATGCATGAACATTTAAAACGAAAGCTTCCCGGCACGGAGATGGAAACGGCGAGAGGTGAGTGTGCTCAAGCAGGATGGCTAGTTAGCGACACCAGTTGATAATAACGCATCAGTATTTCACGGATACTAACACCGTAGCAACATGACCACAGACAGCAGTTAGACAGTTCAGTGTACACGCCCGTTATAATGAGACAAACAAAAAGCCAGTCCAGAAACGATACTGTTATACTGTTACTCACTGTTGTGTTACAAGAGATTTGTTTGCATTCCTCTCTTTGTCTGTAATACAACTGCCTTTTTTTTGTTTATTTATCTTCTTGTTATTATTCTTATTTATTTTAAAGCAACATGATTGAAACAATGGTTAGATAGCATTTGTGATTTAGGTTGGACACAATTGGACAAAAAGAGATGTAATAGCCTGTTCAGTTGGCTCAAAGTGCAAAGCTCAAGTGATTTTCTGGTTTTATTTATTAGTTAGAATAAGTATAACTCAATGTTTTAACAAATTGCAAAAGCTGAATAATCGTTCAAAGCTTAATCTAATCTTTAGATTAGTCGACTATAAAAATAATCGTTTGTTGCAGCCCTAAGTCACTGACAGCACAGAAACAATTGGTTATACTTGCAGTGTTTCCACCACGGCAACATTTTTGCCACCACGGTATCAGAAATAGGGCTGTACAACGTTTTAGGCCGTCCATCAGCAGTGATTGTTAGAGTACATATCGGAGAATAGCATGGACACGCGCTTCACAGCACAGTTGAGATTGCGTGTGTGCGTCCTTGAGAACTGTAAATCGTAACTTCTGTTGTCAGTTCATTTAAGCCTGTTATTGTATTAGTCTATAGTTCTTGCACATTTTTATTAAGTTAACTGGTGATTGTCGTTGTTTGTGTTCTTCCCCTGCTAGCGAAATTGCACATGTCGATTCGATAGCGATTGCTGCCCTTGCTCACGTTAGTAACGTTTATTAGGATTCCTCTGTCAGGAGGAACCCTATTGTTATTGGTGGTATTATTATTATTCTTGTGCAATGGGAGTCAATGGCAGACCCTAGACCCCTTGGATAACTTTTTGTGAAATTTGGCACACTCATTAAGGACAGTCCCTTGTATACTTACACCAAGTTTCATGTTTCCCAATAGACCACTCTAGCGCCACCAACAGGTCAAAGTTGGACTTGTGTTTACACACGCAACTTTTGAACCATATGACTGATTTACAGAAATTAGGTACCATTAGACTCCCTGGTGCACATTTTTATTAAGTTAACTGGTGATTGTCGTTGTTTGTGTTCTTCCCCTGCTAGCGAAATTGCACATGTCGATTCGATAGCGATTGCTGCCCTTGCTCACGTTAGTAACGTTTATTAGGATTCCTCTGTCAGGAGGAACCCTATTGTTATTGGTGGTATTATTATTATTCTTGTGCAATGGGAGTCAATGGCAGACCCTAGACCCCTTGGATAACTTTTTGTGAAATTTGGCACACTCATTAAGGACAGTCCCTTGTATACTTACACCAAGTTTCATGTTTCCCAATAGACCACTCTAGCGCCACCAACAGGTCAAAGTTGGACTTGTGTTTACACACGCAACTTTTGAACCATATGACTGATTTACAGAAATTAGGTACCATTAGACTCCCTGGATCAAGACGAATTCAACACACCCTACGACGTCGATTTCCAATTATATAGATTGTCCGCCATTTCCGGTTTTATCGCTAAAGCTAAAATAATGCTTTACACATCCGCCGGTCAAAAACTGATGAAGAGTCTTGAGAATGTTTAGTACACAAATCTGAGAAAAAGTTGACTGTAAGATTAAATTGATTCGATTTTTGGTGAATATTTGAAACATGCATGCTTGGCTAATTGCCAGTGACCCCAGGAGCTTCTAGGTAACTCACAGCTGGAGCTCATTCCATAATGAGGCCTGCCATAGTTTAAGTAGTGGTAGTGTTGGAGGCAATTGTTTGCTGTGTGGGTAACCTAATGCTTTAGGCATCAGCTCCAAGGATTCAGGTAGGCTGGCAACACATTACATTGTTCCACAGACTATGGAACTCGTTGCTTGAGGGCACCCTGTCTGTTTAGAGGTTTCTTCCCCCCCTTCTCAGTCTCTCGTGCAGCTATGACATCATTATTAGGGGGCGGGGACTGGGCAGTGATTGAGCTGGCATAAATACACACACCTGGGCTCCTTAGCCAGGTAGATCTTCCATGATGTTAGCGTCCTGTGTTTGTGTGAGGCAGTGTTGTGGGCGCTGTGGCTCGTGCAATGTATGTCTAAACAACGTTTCTCCTTAGCCTCTCAGTCCGTTTGTGCCAACCTATTAAGTGGGTCTCTGTTTGGTTAGTTTGGGAGCCAACAGAGACGTGGCCGTGAATCGTGGTCCCAACAATACTATGATCAGCAGTGAACCAGACTGCACTGATATTGCACAGGTAGGTGGAACCAGACCATGGTGTATTTTTTAATGTTAGCTGTGGTGGGATTAGATCATGTAAAGGGATATGTGTATTGTGGAATGCGAACATTTGACTGTGTTTTGTTTGTTAGTTTTTTAGACCAACGTAGCTTCGCGATGTGCTAGCTGCCGTTCTTTGGAGCTTTATTGGATGCATGTGTGTGAGTTTGCTACTTTGAGTGACTGGGCTTTGATTTTCCCTCTAGCCTGGGGACGGTTTGTATGTATTGGTGAACGTGTTGTGAGCCCCAGGTTAAAAGGAATTTTCATTATTTTTGTTCATTGTCTTCCCTGTAGTCAGCCCGGTATTGGTCAAGCCAAAACACCCTGTAAGGTTTGGGAAGCGGGCCAAAAATTTTGCAGTGTTTAATTGCCACGGAAGAGCGACTTCTAAGCGTTCAACAGTAGCCTACGTTTATGGGATCGCAAGAAAACGGATAAATATTTGTAGTGAGTTAGCTATAAACAATTATTACATGGCTGAATACTCGATTCTGTTGGCCTACAATAAACATTTCACAATTCTAACCAACCTGGCATTGGATTTGTCAAACGCATTCTGGCAGATTAATTTTTGCGCACATGCACGGCTTTCAGGTGGTGAAAAAGATTGCTAGTGTTTCCACCTTTGGCTAGCACAATTTGACGACACAACTTACAGAGTAGGCTCACATTGGTTTGTTGGTTGATGTCGGATAACTCAAAACCAAACTATTTCAAAATGACAGAAGAGGCCCCATTTTTTACCAATTCTTCTTCGTCCGGCAAATCAACCCCACTGGCGTTATTTTCAGACATTAAGTCATCATTTACTCATGAATGTTTGCTTCCTCTGGAGATGCGCTAGCTTGTTTGTTGACTTTCATTGGCTGGCACAAACTTAAATTGGGCTTTTTCTTTAGGCACAAATTTTGTTTCTCTTTTGAGGTGAAAAAGCGGCTTGTCACTGCAACGTTTTTATCCAGTTTAGATTATGGAGATTTTATTTAGATGAATGCCTCAGCTAAATGTCTATGTAAGATTGATGCTGTTTACCATGCTTCTCTGAGGTTTATCACTAACTGTAGAGCCCTGACCCATCACTGTGAATTGTATTCTTGAGTGGGTTGGCCCTCTTTGTCCACCAGGAGGCTGGGACATTGGTGCACTTTTATTTATAAGGCCATGCTTGGGCTACTGCCATCATATATTTGTAATTTAATCACACAGAAAAGTGTTGCTTCTTACAGTCTGCGCTCAAACAATCGGATGCTTTTGTTAGTTCCATTGGCCCGCACTGAATCAGGATAAAGGGCATTCGTCCACTCTGCTCCCACCACATGGAACTGGCTGCAAAAAGATTTAAAATTAACCGAAATGATTTCTTTGAACGCTTTTAAATCTACGATGAGAGCATTTCAGACCACTTCTTTTACTCGCAGATGTTTTTTATGAATTTTAATCTATTTGTAATTGTGTTTTTTTTATCATTTTAATTTCTGTTTATATGTTGTGAGTGTAATATTGTGAGTGTACATATGTTATTTGTTGCTGCCTCTTGGCCAGGACTCCCTCGGAAAATAGGTTTTTAATCTCGATGGGACTTTCCTGGTTAAATAAAAAATAAATAAAAATGCGTGCAGTGTCCATGCTGCATTTGGACTAGTCCACTAGGCAGTATCACTTACTTATATTTTATACCAAACAGAAACACTTAACTTAATACATTTATTAATATATCGTGATATCCATGATATGGAAAAATCCATATCATGGCACAACGCAATACATACCGGTATTTGCATTCATACCGGTATACCGCCCACCCCTAGAAACACTGACTTGTATTTAATGAGTCGGCCTCCCTGGATGAGCTGAGCAGTCTCATTGGTCAGATGGCACGCAAATAACAGCCAATTCCTGGGTTGGACCTTGTAGGCAAACCTCATAAAAAGCAGCGAGTAGCAGGTCAGGGCTGCAGAAAAGGAATTAAGAAGCGAGTTAGTTAAGAGAGTGCGTGTGTTAATGCATTTTCTTGAAGTCATCTCACCGAAAGTCATCCTGCCACTGATGATCTCTGGGCTTTTCTTCATGTCTGAAATGGCAGCAATAGGCAGCCCCCAGTTGGCAACAGGGCCCCAGAAGTGCTGCAGAGGAGTGAACAGTAACACTTTAGAAGCCTTGTTCCCTCCATACCATTTTGTAGATGGTTCAACTTATGACTATCCTGGGGCAACTGTACTTACAAAATGCATACATGTACAACAGACTAATATAATAGGCTTAACCAATCAGTAGATTGTATCTAATTACATTATTCTGTAATCAGAATCCTTACCGTGCTAATCAATATGATTTGTCCAGGTTGCAGTCAGGACACACAAACAAGAATGAGAAAAGAAACATTGTTAGGGCTTGCATGAAATACATGGGGCATTTAAGTGCATATTTGGATGGTAAGAGCTAAAACGGTAGAGCTAAGACGGTAAACATACATGCGGCATGGCAACACTCATAGATATTAGTCTAAATAAATGCTGGTTCTCAGCCCAGTTCAGATTAAGACATTCACATTGACCTAACTACCTTTTCGAACAAGTAGTTGAGTTTACAGACATATATGGAGCAAGCCTCTAGCTATATTAACCTAGCTAAAGAAAATAAACGCACGTCCAGAAAAACTAACGTTTCCCCTCTTCACTGTCTGAAAATACAAAATATGCTAGAGCTAATACTAACGCAGTGGATTTTGCTCAAAAGAAAGATTCTTGTCTTCACAAATGTTGCCCTCTTAGCTAGTCTACAAATAATATTTTTCTGACAAACCAGTGTGCCCTCTGTGGGGAGGCTAATGAACATATCGACGGGGTTTGACACACCAAAGTACTATGCACAGCTAACGTTAAAAAACTATCGTGTTAGCTAGGTAGCGCTAAGTGAGACCTACCTAGGTTGGCATGTAGCCTTACACTTACAGTACAAACTAACATTTGAATACTGTTGACGGTATTAAAGGTAATTGGTAAGCTAAATCCTTATGGTAAAATTCCAGCAAAAACAAAGAAGAACCTGTACAGTACACTAGCTTGAGCTAGCTACTTACTATACCAAAAATGCCACATGTTGGGGATAAGTCTACTAGTACAGTCACCTACATTGCACAGCTCTAGGCATTTAATGTTGGCGAATTAATACGACGGTTTATGATTAGTTACTGAACAGTATAGGTCGGCTAACGAATAGCTAATGTAGGCTAATCTAGCTAGACAACTTTGCTAGACTGAGAAGCCTATAGCAGCCAAACAATGTTGCGCTAAATAAACAATAAACATACCTTGTTAAATAATCCCTGAACTCCTTGCTTTTCAGGTGGTCTACCGCCTTTCGTGCCAGTGTTCCTGCCATTGCTTCCTATTGTAAAAGTTCAGTTTGATCAGAAATTGTATTTGGTATGCCGCTAGAGATCTTTAGAGGACACCGATGGTCAAACCTAGCCCCAGATGGATGTTGTAGGTATTGCATTTCCGTTTTGGCACCCGGCTCGTTCCGGTGAATGTATCTATCTAAACAGCTGACTAGAATAGATGTGGAGGTTGAACAAGGACTTCAGTGATTACAGTGTTGGGAAAGCTCACTTTCTACATGAACTAGTTCAGTTCATAGTTCAAAAGGTACATTTCCTGAAGAAAATGTGTGTGTTTGCTGAATGCAGTTGAAACGATTTTGTTGAATAATGAAGAAGGTTTTACAAAGATTTTAAAAGGGGTATGCGCTTTAAAAACAAAATTATGATTTAACATTTTTAAGCGTTAAAAGTATTAAAGAATGAAAGACTGAGAAACTGAAAAAAGTTTGAAGTGGAAGCAGTATGAAGGTGAAAAAAAGTGTTGCTTTGAAACCAAATGGTGAGACAGTGTTAAAAGTATATCTGTCATTGTTATCCGTTGCAACTTGCAATACTTTCTTACAGTTGAAAAAGGGAAAAAAGAGGTTTAAAAGGGTATCTTATTTCAATTTCATAACTGTTAAAGCGTTATGTTAGAGCTCAATGCTCTTAAGACAATCACCCCCATCACCCTGTGCGACTCCCCAGTCAACCCTGTGGAGTCCTTCCGCTTCCTGGGCAATATCCTCTCCCAGGACTTGTAGTGTTTGTACCTTTTCTTCTTATTGGGTGTGCCACGATGACGTGGCCATCCTTTGTTATCTCACATATATGTTTCTCTTTTATTATTATTGTTTATTTTCCCACCCCTAAAACTCGGTCAATATTTGGACTACATAGAGAACGACCCGGTCAAACGTTTCGCCTTGGTAGCGATTGAGTTGCTTGTATCAGAATTTACGTTCCGATGCATGGTTTAAGCTTAAAGTACATTTTTGTGGCGAAAAGTGAAGCTAATGTGGCTAACTTGCTAGCCACAGTCATTGACGTTCCTAACGTCACTAACGTCACGAAAACACGCGTGACTGCCAGGCTGTAGAAGAACATTCGTTTAGCAGCTCGTTAACTTCTGGGAGATAGCTAGGCTAGGCTAACTTGAAATGCCAGAAGCAAAGAAGCCAGGGTGATAATTACTCATTAAACATTGTCATACAAAGCAACATTCTGAAATGTTATGTACAATATCATATATGCTGATATTATTAAGTACATATATTTTTGGAAACGGTAGTCTGTAGTTAGCATCATGACATTACCCTCTGTTGCCCGGGCGACATGCAACACATACGACAGCGGTCTGTGATACATCTGTTTTCAATTGTTAAAATAACCATTCCTCACAAATAAATGTTTGTTTTGGTATTTATTAGACATGACATTGCAAGTCAACGATTTGTAATACCACAAGCAAAGAGGCTATGGTGATAGCTAACTATTTACTATTTAACATTGTGCTGTGAAACACAATTTTGAAATGTAGGAGCTAAAATGTGATAGCTCTATAACTGTACGCTGATATTAGAGCTAAGCTAGTATAGATCTACTTTCGGAAACAGTAGTCTGCTATTTCAGAGAGGAGTTAGCTCTAGCTGCTACACCAGCACATCTCTACTACTGTATATCTGTTACCAAAAGTGTTAAACCTAGCTACAGCTAATTTGCTACCTTGTAGTCTTCCGTTCCAGACCGCTTCTGGGAGGTACTGTACAAATCGTCCAGCCACCAGCTCGTCCAGCCACCAACGCAATCGCTAGCTACCAAGACGAACACTGTAGTATACAATTTACCGGGGCAGCTTCTCCACAAAGGGCTATATCGCATTTTGCGTCGTTACTGACAATGATCGCTATTGAGCTTTTTATGCATGAGCGATTTTCTACTAAATAAATGTCAAACTTATTTAGGTTTTTTGGGGGCATATTTTCAGTTAGCAGACATACTGTTTGAATCGCGATTCCATCTGAATTATTGCCAGTGATAACGTTGTTACAGTAGCTTCTTTCCAAGGGTGTTCTTAATGAATTATGCAATAGCCTATGAGTAGGCTAAATGCTTGAAAATATCACTAGAAGGGAAAAATTTAAAGGGACGGACCCACCTGCAACCTACGCAAACAGGCACACCCTCACAATTTCCCCAGAAATTGCATGCTCTCTAGTTATTATTATTATACATCTTCTGCCATGGGAATCTATGGCAGCCCCTAGAACCACAGGCTCAGAAGTTGTGAAATTTGGCACACTCTTTGGGACCAGTACCCTCATCAATTTCACCAAGTCTCATGTCTCCCAGTCCAACTGTCTAGCGCCACCAATGGGTCAAAGTTGAAGGTGTGTTACACACAATACTTTTGAACCATGTGCCGCATTTTCCAAAATGAGGTATCATTGTATTCCCTGGATCAAGACGAGTTCAACGCACTCTATGACATCATACCCAGTTATATAGATTCTCCGCCATTTTGAATGTTAGCGTTTTTTCGCTACTCCTCCTACAATTCTGGTCCAATCTTCTTAAAAAATGCCACAAATGATCTTCAGACCAAGCCTCACAATAGTTGACGATTGGAATTTTGATTTTCGCAACCGTTTGTTAGTTACAGCCAATCAAATTGATGTTGCCGAATTTATGTGGCCGCCATTTTGAATGAGTGAATGTAACGTTTTTTCGCTACCTCTCCTATAACGTTGTCCAATCTTCACCAAATTTGGCACAGGTCATCTTCATACCAAGCCTCACAAAAGACATCACATGTTTTTTTGATTTTCTAAACCTTTAGACTGGAACAGCCAATCAGTTGTCAACCAAGCCACCATAAAAGAAGTGGGGTCATATCTCAGCACCTCTTTACTGCATTGACACCACATTTGGTATAAGGACTAGGGACCCTGTTCTAAAGAGGTCCAATAGGTCATGCCATTTCACCTATAGGTGGTGCTGCAATAAGATAACATTTGATTTGCGAAACAATTTTTCGGGTAAGGCTGATAAAAGTCAGAGATGAAGCCGCCAAAACAGAAAGTGAGATCATATCTCAGGAAATATTTGTGGAATTGACATCAAACTTGGTACAGGTGCTCGGGACCCTGTTCCAAACGATCCCGTGTCTGACACATGTTCAATTGTGATACCAATCAAATATTCTCAAAATTTGGCACAGATTATCTTCAGACCACAATCACCTTGACATGTCAAAATAGGACTGAATTACAGCACTGAAAATACCTCACTAGGATAAGTTGGTGTCCTGGCAAGGGCAACGTAAGAGGTTCGAATCCAGCGAATGCCAGCAAGCCTGTCATGTCACTGGTTATCTCTTTACACTATCAAACCCCACCTCACACTATCAAAATGATTTTAGATTTTCGAAACCGTTTCTCTGGTACAGCCAATCGAAAACGACAGCAGAGCCGCCAAACAGAAAGTTGTGTCGTATCTCAGCATATCTTTGATGGATTCACACCAAACTTGCTGCGTGTACTCTGAACCCTCTTCTGAGGATGTTGAAAGTTTCTTCTGACCTGCTTGGCCACCTCATTGCTGCTTGCAGCTATGTTGCCCTATTTGTACTATAGCCATATTTTATACTTTACCCCTTAGTATTAGTTAGACATGTACACTTCTTATTTAAGATTCTTATATTTACATTGACTATGTTGGTCATTGTCAAAATTTCTAATCTAGAATCTAGGTTTCAGGTTCAAGATGGAGGAGAAACTAATCATGTGTGCCTGCACACCCAGTCCTGTTCAGACACTTAATTTACGTTACACAGTCGTTACACAGAACTTTTTTTTATTTATTTTTTTACATTAAATATATATGTATTAGCTATGTTGGATGCTGTCGTCCTCTCCTACTATTTCTTCAATGCCTAACGAATCTATCTCTTGACCCTGTATGTATGTTTATGTTTGAGCAGCACTGGTTGAAGCCTGAAAATATTGTAAACAATGTTTGCATATATGCAGGTAGCAACGCTAGTGCTAAATAACTATTTTGCTTGTCGGCTAGTAGGGCTCATGAGACAGATCACCAAAAGAACGATGGGGAAGCCACTTGTCTAGCAGATTAAGACATGTTCGTAGGTACCTAGCAAAAAGTAGCCTCAACTTTCCTAGACTTAGCTACGATACTAATGCTGAAGGGTCGCTGATATCGCATAGCGTCGTTGCTAACGTGTGATGTTGTGACTGTGTGTGTAACACTGAATTACTCACTGAACAACCAGCTAACCAGCTCCGGTTACTTAGCATACAGGTTTGAGGAGAAGCTACGGGTGTACGTCCCGTAGGCCTACAGCCCATGATCCTTTGCTAGCTATGTTGCTCTCGTAGATACGTGATCATTATATGAGATGTGGGGGAATGATAAAGGTCTCTGATTCGACGAATCAGATGTCAATATAAGTAAGAAACGATGTCATTGGCCAGGCATCGCCCCTTTTTTCCGCCAATGAGAAGCCGTTTTTCTCAAATGTATGAAAAAAGTATGAGAGCTCCCATTAGGTGCGTTCGACATGGACTGCGGCTGCATGAAACGACCGGCGAGAGTAGCCGCTTGCAGTCGGGGAGGAGTTGAAAACGGCTCTGTGAAGTTGGACATTCCAGCTTCTCGTGGTTTGCTGCGTTGATGTCAGTCATGGCCGATCAAGCGCTGATTGCTTACGTTACTTTATTTATAATGAAACTTAGTCTTTCCGTTAGTAGAAGAGGTGGCCCAAAACCCTTTCTTCAACAAATGTTTTATTCAATCAAATAGTTTGGTCCGGATTTGAGCATTGGCGAAACTGAAGGTGTCAGAATAATTACAAAACAAGCGTCAAAGTTGTCGTGTGTGAGTCTGGCCAATCATGAAATAGCTGTGTCGTCATTTGAAGCCGTGCAGTTGCTCTTGAGAAAATGCGCTCGGCTACACAGCCGGCAGTTCTCGAATCGATCTCACGGTACTTTGATGGCTACGTCACAGTGACCTAGCCTCGGCGCCGTCTCAAGTCGGACAAAAAGTTTAACCAGAATTCACTGTTTCAAGTCAGCCGCCTGCAGCCGGCAGCAGCGCTGCATGAAGCGAGGTCATGTCGAACGCACCTAGTGTCTCGCGTAGGCTACAGCGTTGCAGTACTGGTTTGAAATCACAGGTAATGATTATTTCACCAACAAATCGTTTACTTGTAATCTAATGTCATAATAAATCGTACAACGAAAATGTATTTGTGAGTAATGTTTATTTTAACGATTGAAAACAGATGCAGCCTAGACCGCTGTAGTATGTGTTGCCCGGGCAACATAGGCTAATGTCATGATGCTAATGCTTCAGTGAAATAGTAGACTACCGTTTCCGAAAGTCGATGTAGTTCCTCAATAATATTAGCTTATATTGTACATTACACTTAACAATTGTGTTTCATATCAGAAAGTAACATTAGTAAATAGTTATCACCCTGGCCTCTTTGCTTGTGGCGTTTCTGCAGCTGCCTTGCAGTATCGTTAAAGCTATAGTTAGCCTATAGCTATCTCCCAGAAGTTAACAAGCTGCTAAACTAATGTTAGGCTAGAGGTAGTCACGCGTGTTTCGTGACGTTAGTAGCGTCAGTGACTGTGGCTAGCAAGTTAGCCAGGTAAATAAAAAGACAAGGAACTCAATGGCTACCAACTTTTGACATGACGTTTTCTAAGTAATCAAAATATTGACGGATGCTAGGGGGGGACACGATACGATCCTTGCTGTGCTGCAACAGTCTTCTATGCACGTCGTATCTAATGCGTCGTTGCTAACATGTGCCGACGCTGTGACGTAGGCTATTATAACTGAGTAGTCTACCCTTTGCCGACAAAATCAACTTTATGCCACAAAAACGTTGTATGGTCGAAACTGTGCAACGGAACGTACATAAAAGTAATAGCAACTCAATCGGGACCAAGACGAAACTTTGGACGTCGACGTTTTCTATGTAGTCCAAATATTGACCGAGGAGTAAGGGGGCAAAAATAATAATAAATATATATGTGAGATAACAAAGGATGCGCCACGACGTGGCACACCCAATGAGTATCAGTCTGGCCCTTCATTAAATCGAGGAGAGGTCTAGCCAACACAGCATAATCAAGGATCCACTGACGACAATAACCGGCTGAACCTAGAAAATACTTTAGTTGTTTTGGTGTTCTAGACTTCGGTATCAATCGGATGGCCTCCACTCTATCAGGAGTCAATTTCGCTCTGCACCTTTGAGTGTATGGCCCAGATACTTGACCTCCTCAGACCATAAATAAGCGCAGCTAGTTCAGGCAGGGCAATCGGGCAGCACGCATCATCAAGGGACGTAAGGCGTCTTACTCCACCTTTCTTGCTCCGCCCACTACACCCATATTAGCAGCGCATATTCATTGGGCGCGTCCGATAAGGCGGCTTTAAAAGACGCGCGGATACGCACACACTCACCCCGGTCGTTTATGATCACTGATGCTGCCAGTCCTGTTCGTGTTCGCACGTGTATTGGCTATTTTCGATTCTGTTTGTTATATCCGACTCTTCCGATTCGGCTGTGGCCTGTTTGTTGGGGGTGTTCGGTGTTGATTCGGACGGGCCTACCGGATGTCTTACTTCCGCGGAACCCGGCGACGAGGGGAATGGAGTTCGAAGGAGCTCACGTCTGGCCCGGAGATCGGCTGCCATCGAGGATTGGCCTGTCCACCGCATCCTCGACTCCCTGTATTCCAGGGGTTGTGTCTCCTCCCAGGGGATGCAACCACGAAGACCTTTTCACGTTGTTCGTGGAGTGCGGCGAGCCTGCTTCTTCTGCGCCCCCGAGCGCCCCGGCAGGAAAACGAAGGGGGAAACGGGGCTCCTTTTCACTACCGGCACCCGGAAAGAAGGCTTGAGGCCGGGGGGAGAGCCCGGCCCCAGCAGCGTCCACCTCCCGGTCCGATCCAGTGCTGACGGCCCTTCTGGACATTAAAATGTCTCCGGCGGACATGAGTGCTCGAGTTTTCTCGCTGGAGGAGGCGACGGCGGTCGATCCGACGTGGTCCGTGTCTTCGGACACCACCGGCTGGAAATCAGGAATGGTGTACCCGAATGAGAGGGTTTGTGTATCTTGCTCTTTAAATCGATGGTATGGCATTAATTGCCATGGCTTTAAGAAGTAGCCTACACGGTATCAATATCGGAACGTATGAGCCGGTGCTTTACGTGACAGCTTGTCAATGAATGTGTTCATTGTTATTCTCATTTATTTCAGGGATGCACTCAACAGTAACCTGTACCTGCGCAGAGGTTGCAGAGGCTAATTCTCGTCTGCTGTCCCTGGATAGATGTTCAGGCAGGAAACGTACTAAATGTCAATAACATACGATGTACCGGCAAGAGGGTAACGTATGGCCCATGCGGGTTACACCAGCTTCTAGTAGGCCTAGCGTTGCTAGCTACGAGTGTCATGCTAAGTAGCTACTTGCCGGAGGAACTAGCTAGCCAGCTACGGTTTGGGGATAACTCATGCTTTGGGAGCGTGGGGATAATTGAACTCATGCATGTAAGTATGCCGAGTGTGGCAATGCAAGTGTAATTGACGTGTGATGGGCCGTCTGAGTGCCACATTGTGGCTAGTAGTGGGTCGATGCTAACGTGTGAGGATTGTTGCATCATCGTATGCAGGGACATCTATCTACATTACATGCTTTGACGCATATAATTTTCTTGTGACTCAGTTTCCGTTTCGACATTTCGCCGACGCTTTTATTTCAGTAATAATATTTCGATTCACAGCGAGTGCATAGGTTTCTCAGTTCCGACTAACCAACGAGTGCAACGGTCCCTCTTGCGTGATCTTGTTCTGGAGGGGATGGACTAAACCCTAGCATTCACGCAGACAGCTATTTCTCTACCTGCCTTCAGGTCAACGATTCCCTGGTCCGTGCTTCTGCTGCATGCCTCTCAGTGGCACCTACTTGGCGTTGGTGGGGTGGCAGCTGTAGCCTACTCTCGGTGGTGTGGTGTTCGGCTGCTGCAGCGGCCCGCGCACATCGACATGCTGTCGGTGGCTCCGTGTTGGATCCTGGTGATGAGCACCAGTCGGCATTGTGCACCTGCTGGACGATTTGGTAGTGGATTTACTTCCGCTATGCATCAGGCCTCAGGGTTCGCGTCCCCTCTGTTGGACTTCTCGACACGTGGCTAATTTCGGGATGGTGTAGACGACGGTTGCGATCGGATCGGCGTTGAGTAGGCTGCGCGGCTGTCGGCGCGGCATCAGTTCTTCTATCACGATTCCGTGGAGTCGTCCGCTGCCTCGATTTCGTACCGACGCGGCTCCCTCCGTGGGTTGGGGGGTTATCGCGTTCTCCGGACAAGGCCCTGTGGCCCACCGAGTTAACTTCCTGTCACTTGAGACGTAGTCCAAGATTATACACAATTCTATTTCATCGTGATTGCTTGTTCGTGTGTAGGGAAGGTTACTGTCGTGATATCGAAGCAAGGTCACATCATCGTAAGGAGGTTCTGTGCTTATCAATCTAGTCAGACTGCTGACGTGGACCAGAGTGTGGGATCTCACCTTGCGCACGCATTCATTCAGGCTATAGAGACTGTCGCACTGTCTTGTTCATTTCAGGAGTTCCGATAGGCAAGCATGCCGTCATTTCTCAGACGGTGCGTGCGTGGTGCACATGTAGGCCTATGTTGTCTGCCGGCGAATACATGAAGTATTTTCATTCCACACTGGTGGATGAAGGATTCAACTTGTGGTTCTAAACTGGGGCGAAGGAGCGCACTGCGCAGACATGTTAAACACTGGTATCAGGTATTCAAATTATGTAGGTGTTCGGAGTCCTGAGCTGCTGATCAACTGGAGAGAGCAGCATTCACCTTGCACATTAAGACCACTTAATCAGGCTCACGCATGTGAGCCTTCTGACATCGCTTGTATAGGGCAATACCCTTCGGATTACCGGTGTCCAACTGAACAAGGGCATTTCGGGCCCTATATGGCGATACTCTTGAGTTTTCACAACCTTTTTAATGTTTCACAGTGTGTGGAATTCACCACTATTGTGCAGTGAATGTTTACTGTGTCCTGAACATTCCAATCTGATACTATGCAAAGGCAGTTCTTGTGATTGCTCGAACTAACTGTTGTTTACTCTCCTTTATGTCGCTTTCCGGGCGACGCTTTCGGAGTCCCTGTTGTCACCGATGCCGGCAAGGAAAATAAATCCTGGTTCGCGCAACGATTCGCTGTGGGCTGTCCCCGGATTGGTATACATCGCAATGCTTCCGGATTGGGGCTGCCACCCGGGCATATACAGTGCTAGCCACGCTGAGATGTTGGGGACTGGTCGTCCTCTGCTTACGAGCACTATGTACGCCCCAATGCCCTGGACATTGTATGAGTCCAGAGATCTATGAGCTTGAGGTGAAGAGCTTTGCGGCCACATGGTCAAATTACGGATTGCAGTGTATACATTACAGATGGTGGCTGGGTCGGCTTGTTAACCCATAACAGTAGAATATTTCTTTAGATCTCGGTTCAGACGTGGTGATCCGCAGACGTGCTCTGAGCTGGTAGCTATCAATCAGAATCCATGTGTTCTGAATCGAGATATCTCTCGAGATGCCCTGGACTCCAGGGAACGGTGGGTGCTCTGCCGACACATTTGTTTATTCATTCTCACATAGTTACATTGATAGTACATGCACATGCGCCTTGCGTACATCTTTGGGGTTGCCGACGGGCGCTAGAGGAATGGGTCTCTAGAGACAGCTGTAACTCTGCCCTGTATGGATGAGAGGCTTCCGGATCACAAGCATTGTAGAATGTCTCCGTAGATCTTGGCTAGGCACTGGTGATCCGCAGACGTGCTCTGGTTCGGTAGCAATCGATCAGAATCCAGCGTCCGAGTCAAGATATCTGCGGAGACACCCTGGATACCGGCCAGGGAACAGCAGGTGCTCTGCTGACACTAGTCATTTACACTAGATAACATATCTTCCTGTTCCAGCGTATACTTGCTGCCTTTGTGTACATCCTGATGGGTCCGCTGACGGGCGCAAGAGGGGCAGCTCTCTAGAGGTAGCTATCTGCCCGAGGTCGGATGTGAAGGGTACCGGGTAGATGGTCGGTGGATTCGGCTTAGTCGCAGGTTCACCTCCCGTCCAGCACCGGGTCTGGACGGGATGTGCGCATGGGACGGCTCGGTTAACCGCACATCAGATGGTATGTAACATGACGGATATGCACACATAGTCTTAGTCATCGTTAATGCTAGCATGGCCCGCGCATCCAGAAAACGCTTGTTTTCGCCACTAGTACGTACGTAGTGGGATGTCAGGGGGTCCTCCTGTGATTTAGGAGAAGCGGCGCTCCGCTCTACACATAGTCTGGCGGAGCGGTGGTGTGTTGGGGGATTATATTCTATTGCTCCCTGCCTCATATGTCATGTATGTATGTGTTGCATCGAGGAGGCAGGGAGTACTTCCCTTAGATCATCCACTCCGCCAAAGTTAAATCTACATGTCCATGTCATGTAACAATAAATGCTCAAATCTAATACGTGATTGTCTTGACTGAAATAAGCGCAGCTAGTTCAGGCAGGGCAATCGGGCAGCACGCATCATCAAGGGACGTAAGGCGTCTTACTCCACCTTTCTTGCTCCGCCCACTACACCCATATTAGCAGCGCATATTCATTGGGCGCGTCCGATAAGGCGGCTTTAAAAGACGCGCGGATACGCACACACTCACCCCGGTCGTTTATGATCACTGATGCTGCCACCCTCCGCCATCCCCTTCTCCCCCATGCTGTCTATGTTCTATCCATCTAGGGGATTATATTCTATTGCTCCCTGCCTCATATGTCATGTATGTATGTGTTGCATCGAGGAGGCAGGGAGTACTTCCCTTAGATCATCCACTCCGCCAAAGTTAAATCTACATGTCCATGTCATGTAACAATAAATGCTCAAATCTAATACGTGATTGTCTTGACTGATCTGCAGTTTTGCCTTTGAGGCCTTGTGGCTCTTCTCAGCCAGTGCCTGTAGCACAGCAATAGTGTCCTGTTGGCAGGAGGCAAGCTTCTTAGAACATATAAAAAAGTCATCAATATGCTGCACCAGAGTAGAGCTGGCTGCTACGGTGACATCCTGGAGGTCCTCTTGTAATGCTTGACTAAACAACGTAGACAATTCGGTGTACCCCTGTGGTAGAACTGAAAACCTATACTGGACCTGGCGAAACGTGAATGCAAACAGATACCATCTCTCTTTTACAATGGGAACAGAGAAGAAAGCAAACAATAGTCATTCACAGAGCAAGAAAGTAACTGGATTACTTGCTAAGTATCGTAACAGGGTTAGGCACAACAGGATGTATAACACAGGCATTACCTGCTTATAAACCCATAATAAACTTCCAAGTATTGTATTAGCCTTAAAGAAACAAATTTACCTTTAGTCTACCTATGACTTCCTGTTGCAACAAAGCATCAATAACTGGGGCAATACCTTCCCCTACTTCTCTACATGTACGGTTCTCAAGAGTCATACTACAAAAATTATAATAACAACTGGGGTAGCATTCTTAATGCGCCCAATATGATTAGCTTGTGTGGACCACAGTAGCTCAGGCCCAGCCTCTTGCAAGGCTTCATTTGCGGTCGCTAAAATCTCTGCATTCCACTGCTGGGGAATGTGTATGGGATTGCTAGGCCAAGTGTTCTTTATCCTAAGGAACAGATAAGAAAATCAGTAGTGCATTTCATTTCGGTTCAGTTTGCACAACAAATTCCTTTCCAACAGATTTACTTGACACCTCATAGTTGATTGAAATACATGTTCAACATTCAAAGATCCATCTATCCACCCATAAGAGCTAACTGACAGTTGTGTCCCCGGGAACCCCAGAAACTACCACTTCCATTTCATTGATTTGGGTACTGTGTACTGTTCAACTGGCTGACCCTCGTAGCTCCGTGTCAACTTGAAAAAGAGAAGCTCTCTTCTTCCCCCATTCTTGATTATTATTATTTCGATTAAGGCTGTTTACTGTCTGAGTGTCCTTGAGCAGGCCACAGCAAGATCTTCGTTCTGAAGAAAAACGGGAGAGGTTGAGTGCAGTAGTATGGAGTATGTGACTGAAGGGTACTGACTATTTTCTGTATACTGTGTCTGGACAATCACCTGCCCTGTGGCGTATCTGTCTACAGAGTTTGCACATATCCCTCTCTATCTCTTACTACCCTTGCTGCCTGCCCCTGGCTCTCCTTTTTTCATCTAAACATTATTTTCTTTCCGTAAGACATCTATTTGCAATGTCATTAATTTCACAACTTTCTTTCCTGCATTCTCCTGCATCAATGTACAACTATGTTTGACATAATCATATAAACAGTTTTGTTCTCCCAATGTAGAACCTGTTTTCTTAACTTTTACCTGGATTTCAAGAAGCTATCCACATATGAACACATCACAAAGTGGAATAGGGATGCAGCTGCTGTAAAAAAACCAAATGTTTTTTAAAAATCTTAGTAAATCTTTCCAGATAATCTGCAGGATCCTCATCTTTTCTCTTATAGGTTCTGTGCTGGCTGCACCTGACCCGCTGCTTCCCCTAACAAGGCATCTTCCCTGTCTCTGGCTCTCCTCTGCATAGCCACAGTTATAGCAACAACATCATCTTCTATAAATAGGCTACAAATCTTAAGTAGTCTCTCTTGTTTCCCTACAGAATTAGCGCTACCTTCATCCTGTTTCCACAACTACTGACTTCTCACTATTAGTTTTGGCACTGTTTGTCTGTTCAAGCAACTTCATGTTAGCATGTTCAAGCAATGTCTCAAGTTCCCTCACTGTAGGACTTTGTTCAGTCTGATCACGTTTTAACAAATGACTCCTGGACCCTCTGTCTCTCAAACTGCTCAACTCATTCCTAGCTTCTCTATCAGAATCAGTTTTATCTTGATCTGACCATATTTTCTCAAGATAGATTATTTTTATTTTATTTTATTTTTATTCCAGACACAGAGAGAAAACGGTCCATAGTACAACACAAAAACAGTAAAAAGACAAACAACAATAAAAAACACTAAAAAAGACAGTTTTAGACAATTCCACGTCGTCTCGTAGCTTCAGTTAACCATATCATAAACATTGGCCAGCTGACAAATTGTTTACACGTCCGACTTGTTTCCTTGTCTTTCAAAAACGCTTTTAACTCATAATATATAATAATATAACTAATATTTTTACGTCAAACGTTCCCTCCAGCGGAAACCAATGTATCGGGTCATGATTAGTCCACGCATGCCATTTCTCAATGCCTGACACTGCTTGAATTTCATGTAAATCAAACATATATCGGGCTGGGCTGTTCTCAGGTAACAACGTCTCTATCGCTCTCGTAGTGGAAGCTAGATTACCCATACTGAATTTCAATGTAGGCTATCTGTAACAAATCTCATAACAGTATGAAGCCAACTCTATGGATTTAGCCTACTGTATCAAGAATCACACAGCACTTTAGAACAGTCACAAAATCACACAGCACTGTAAAACGGTCACATAGCAAGATTGAAGATTAAAGAACTACAATATTATTTGCTATAGTTTGAAACTACAAATATGGCCTTTTCAAGCCAAACTATCCTCGCCTTCCGGGCGCTTGATCATGGGACACGCATACAAAAACCTCAACTTGGGAACGCGCCTACAATAAGGGCATATAAGGGCACGCAACAGCAGTGACGTGTGCAGTCAGAATCGACACAATTGAGAAAACAATTAGGAAAGCAACAGGAACGAAAGTTATTTGCTCGAGCAACAGTAATTGTGCCATATTGTATGCCTAAGGTGCACACTAGTCCCTTTAAATAGGTCGAGTGATCAGTGATAATTGGATGGCCTGGTTGAATTTATATGATGTTCAAGTCCAAGTGCAAGTTAAAGGTTTTATTTGTCACATACAACATCACACCAGTAAGATGAGCAGTGGAATTGTTCCCCACTTGATCTAACAGTGTGCATACTAAGCAAGGTAAACTATTATGATTATTTTAATCCGCAGATGTCTGTAGAGTTGATGTGAACGCAATCACCAACGATTTCTCACAAATTCATTAACACTTCTAACACGGAGAGTTTTCTTAAATGAGATTCCCCTTGTGGTTTTTTTTAAGGAATCGCATTTGAGACAACTCTGGCCGATTTACGACTGCTATTTCGAGTTTGGAAAGTCTTCTGAAGTTAAGAACAAATCCCAGATGAGAAAACTTTCATGAATGCCAAATGTTTTCCTAAATCCAATTCAGAAGAAAGTCCTTCTTAAATTCTTCTTAACTGCGTTCGAGAATGAGGCCCCAATGGTTCTCCAAAGGCTTGAGCCCTATTTGTATCCGATTAATCGTATAAACAATTGACAGATTAATCGATTATTAAAATAATCGTTAGTTGCAGCCCTAATCTGGACCATTTCTCTACGTAGCCGTGGACTTGGCCTTTTGCCCCCTCTCTAAACACTGCATCAAGCCTTCAGGAACCCAGTCTGCAGCAGTAATCCAGTGGGTGGACGACGGGGAGAGACTGACTGAAGAGCATGTTGAGGAAGATGGAGGAGACAACGCTGACTGGCCTTCATTGGTTTGTGCTCTAAAGAATGGAATCAACAACATGTATTTAAAGTATGTTTTATCCTTGGTTCAGACCTACTTCAAAAAAGGTTGTCAAAATTACTTACTGGTTTGTTTCCAGGCAGCTACCAATTTTCTTGCTTGAATTTAAAGTGTTTGCTTGAAGTGTTTAAAGCAGATCAGCTTCCTGAATGAAGTGAAAATCCTCAGTGGTCTCTAGCCCCGTGATTGGAGTGTCTCCACTAAAATATCTAAGATTGAGGCAGGGAGGTCTGGCAACATCTTTGTAATGGTACTGCGCAGAGCCGCCCCAAGGCATAAGTGAACTAACCGTCTGCTCAGGGCCCCCGTGGCCGCCAGAGGGCCCCCAGCTTAATTTTAAAATGATATAGGCCTACTGTATGTCTTTGATTAAACGCAGCAGCGTTTATTAGACAATGTTCATTTTTAATGCAGCGTTTATTCGAGGGTGGCGTTTATTTGAGGGTGGCAATTAATACAGTATTCTATGATAGCTGCGCTAGCATGCTAACGTGTCTTTAGACAAGCTTGCTAGTTCGCTACATTAAATGTTCTTGGCTAGTTTGAACAGTACGGTTTTTTAAATCACCGATTAAGCAACAAGCAAATTACAATTTTAGCTAGACTAGCTAGCTCTATCTCATATAGATAGCGAAAACACTGGGGCTGTCCCCAACTAAGATTTTCTTTGGTTGACAAAGACTTGACTAAACACTTCAGAAAATCTAAATTTGAAAATGTTTTTCTATAAATGTCACAATATTTTTTATCAAACCATTTTGTGTGATGTTTTACCTCACTGTTTTAAGAGATAATATGAAAGAAATACATATGTAAGAAGGGACTAGACAAACATAAATGTACAAACATGTTCCTGATCTGACTTAATGTAGCTGCTGGACATTCCAGATTCAGCCGGTATAAAATATGTTATTACTAATAATAAGCCCTGTGTCACCAGTCCTGTGGTTACCGAATGCCGATATAACAAAACATGCCAGATTTTAAGAGATAATAAATAATAACCAATGTACTACAAATTAAAATATTGTTTGTTTAACATGCAATTCAGTGAGACGATACAAGCTTTCACGTGTGTTTACAACCCACAATCCTTTAACTTGGAAGACAAATTTGCCCGATCCTGCTGAAAAATACGTATGTAACAGCTGATGTCTTTCAGACGGATAGGCAGAGGTTTTTGACATTTTTCTAATTCCTTGCACATCTCTTGAAATAACTGTGTTTACTTTCAAAGCGCATTGTCCATAGTCCCACATTTCAGAATCATTCCTGGGTAGTGACGTAAATGATGATGCTTTGGTTTCAGGCCACTTTCTGAGCTTTTCTCTACTCTAAATATTGTTGAATGAGAACATCAAGGTATGCAACCTGAAGGACAGAGATATTCTGAGCACATATCATGTCCACAATGTATTTTAGCTGCAGAGTCAACTGCCACACATTATCTGCTTTATCTTTCCCTCTGCCACCAATTATGAGAGGCGACAGCCTTCGAAAATTCAAATACGACCTTGACCTGAGAGTTCCATGGGGGCTGACCTCACATGGTTTTGTAGAAGCATCAGAAGCGCAGTATTCGAACTGTTTAATCCGTCGATTCAGAATGGAATAAGTGAACCAAGCCTTTTTCTTTATGAAATACTTAAGATACAGTGCAACACCGTAAGACAAAACACCCTCAAATATGTAGTGTCCCAGACAAAGTGACAAACCGAGCAGACAGACATTAAAGTATTTCAAAGAATTAAACGCCAACTTAAACTTTACTCCTTCCACATCTGGTGATGTATCTTCTGAAAGGAGGCGATCAACAGCAGAATTCTCAATGGTCCTCTCTGGTCCACACAGATTTGGATCACCATGAACGTCGGATCTGTTTATGAGGCAGTATCTACAGAAATATTTTGAGGAGCTGACATTTTCAGTGAATCCAAAAATGCAATGGGAGCCCAAATGATCTCCAGCAATGCAGTATAAGGTTCCCTTGACTGTTCCATATGATACAACAATCCCATTCTCCTCCAATTCCTTCAAGTCTGTTATTAGTTCACAAAACACCTTAGCATGCCCAAACACTTTGAAATATTTCTCTCTACACAATAAGACAAGTGACATGTGGTCTGTGTCAGACCCTACATGAAGTGGCAAGTTGGCAACAGATGTATAGAAAGCTAAAACTTTGTCTTGTCTAGGCAGAGCCTAAAGGGTTAACTACTTTGAAGGCTTCCTGGTATAGATCTAACTTGACACATGATGGAGTTTGAGCAAAAAAATAATTGTTTTGGAATATCTGACCATCACTAATGTCACTTAGATTAGAACATCTGAAGGAGATTCGGGTGAGTGCTCTCCTGACACACTTCTGCAACAGATCAGATTTTAATATAAAGCAACCAGCTGAAATGTCAAATACTTCTATATATTTAGAGATAAGAAGAAATTATATACAGTTGAGTCATCATATTGATATCTGATTTTGGTGCTGACCAATATGGAATTCAGCATTTATAAAACATGTAATCTCCGTCAACACATCTCAATTTCAACCACAACTCAAAGTTGATAAAGAACATTCCATGTATAACAGTTCAGTCCATATGTTGATGAGTTTGTACTTTCAAAGAGAGGAGGGTTTTCCTCTCACACCATCTCTGCCCCATCTGAGCCACAAGGAGGCGCAACAATTTACAAATCTAGCAATGTGCAAAATTGTTTCCTCAAATGGAAACATGTAGACACACACAAACGCATACACCTAACTTGTGCGTTTTAACATTCATTTAATTCATTTTTTACAACCACTTAATAACATTCAAGAAAAAGGTTCTGATTCATTTAGGAATAGAGAGGAACATTCTTCTCTGGATTGTCTTTAACTCTTTCTATTACATCAGAATTGGAGATTACTGTGAACATGAAACTTGAAACTAGGTATGTTAAAATGAACTGAAGTTTTAGTTGTCATGAACAGTAAATGAATGTGCTTAAATCCAGTAGAAACATGATGATTCAGAGGCAGGTCAAAAGGCCTCATGCACCAAGCCAGCATCATCTTCTTGTCACTCCCTCTTGTCCTCAAAGAGCACCACTAGTCAGAGTTGTAGTCAGTGTGAACAGACTTTCTATGAACAATCATGTCCTCAGTTATCATAAGTCTCACCTGTCTTCTTTATCTGGGTAAGTAAACAAACATATAATAGAAGATATAGATAATATAAGCTTTGTCAATGAGAATCTATGTTGAGGAAACACAGAATAATGTGTACATAATAATATGTTTTTATAACTAGATTTCACATTGGTGCTATTGGACTATATGGTGCACTGGTCAGATGAACAGATAGGATTAGCTTTTACTGCTGAAATGTAGATACATTACTTTTATACAGTGTCAATGGTTCTTACAATATCTTACTGCTTCTTTTGGGCAAACCTGTAGCATCAGAAGCTTCAGAGCTGAAGCAGAAGGCCGTCATGATAAAAACTCCAGACAAAATGGTTCTCATTGATTGTGAATCTCAAAATGTTCCTTCGAGCTACGTGCAGTGGTACAGTCAAAAAGACGGAGAGCCTTTAAAAAGGGTCGCAATTATTGCAACCAAAGATCTGAGAACACCGGAAATGCAAAAAAAGAACACAAATTGGATCACTGAGCCTGGATTTGACCAGGTCTCAGTAGACAAAGTAGGAAATAAGTATGTTCTAAAGATTGTTAATTTAAAGATAACTGACTCAGCTACCTACTACTGTGCCTACTCGGATCATCACAGTGCAGACCACATCGGACATCCTGTGACAATAACTCTCTTTACAGGCACTTTGCTACTGCTGCCAACTGTTTGGGAAATGCAGTAGGGATGAACATTTCAAGCAGCAGAATTATTTGATTATCATTGGGGGAAGTCCTAGTTAACTTTACAAGTGTGGAGGCAGGATACTCTGTATTTATTCGTATTTGCAACAATGCCTAGATGTACTGACATTTTGCATGTTGCACGGTTTGGTGAGAACCAACCAATTAAAATGGAATTCTGTGGAATTACAATTCATTGAATGTTTCACAAATATCTATCTTGTTGGTACTGTAAGTGGCTAAAGAAGTACTTTATGTGGGTTGTTGTTGTGTGTGTGAATGAGAGGACCCTAGGTCAATCCCTGGAATGGGAGTATGAGGACGGAAGCAATACTAATGAGATGACACGTCACACAATCCCTCACTTTATTAATGGGGAGAAATTATGGTGTTTAAATGCTTGCTGAGGTCTTTCTTACCACACCATCTGCTATCAGACTGTTCAATGCATCCTCTGTCTGGCTGGAAATGATGGACTTAGGTGGGTGCTAAAACCTACAAACAGGAGTGGAACATTCTCAGAAAGTTACCTGAATATTTCACACATACTGTAACAGGGTGGTTCCTGTAGTCTTCCTATAATGTACCATAACATCAGGGCTGAAGAGGAACCTTGAGAACCAAAATAGATGGAGGATTGTATTTCATACTCGGCTCCCTGTAAAGGCTTGATTGTATGTTCAGGATCTGTACCATCTACACAGAATGGTTCGACCTCCTCCTGACTGTGAATAAGCTTAATTTGTAACTTTTCTGTTGCTTGTGGTCATTCCAGGCAGAGCTTGATTGGTTCCCACCCAACCCTCTTTCTTCATCCACCCCTTCATCCTTGGACCCTGTTTGGCCACATCAGCAGGTACAACCAAGCTTGCCATGCAGACTTTTTGACATCATGTATGTCACTGTGGAGAACAAGGTGATGGTATTTGGCTCAGGTACAAGACTCATTGTGACAGGTAAGATCTCATTTCTGTTTTAATGCAAGTTTTTTGCTCTCAACTGCAATAGTTTCAATCATGAAAAATATGATGGTTGTTTCATGAATTAATAAATAACAATTACATGTATTTGTTCGCTATGAAATTATCATAACTTTAGTGACTGGCATCTAGATAACTATTTCAACTACCATATCTGAAAGTTCAGTATTGAACTGTTTGTCAGTATAAATTGTCCAGACTTTTTGAGAATGTACCTATTGTAGTATAAACAAAAATTGTTCTTTAAATTAATAAATTCCTGTTGAAAAGGTTTACCCCCACAATGTATTTATTAGATAATGAAGTCAAATCGCCGAAAGTGACCATCTACCCAGCATTTACAAATCAACACAATGGGAGGACCACTCTGCTGTGTCAGGCCAGTGACATGTTCCCAGACTTGGTGAGGTTTTCATGGAAGATGGAGAGAGAAGACGGCCGGTTGGTGAAGGTTCCTGAAGCAGAGAGAGAAGAACTCGAGCAGAGGGAGGACGGGAGAGTGACTAGTGTGATCATCATCAAGAACCAAGGGACAAAAACAAAAAAGTACAGCTGTACTGTAAAGCATGAAGTGAATGTTGAAGACATTCCAAAAATACACAAAAAAGGTTTCTCTTCATTGCATTTATTTACCTATTTTGAAGTCTCTAAAGTTAATAGGAGAAGAAATAGGTTCACCTAAAAATATTTATCTGTTCCAATTAAATTTATATTTCTTTATTTTTAAATAACTTTCTATCTGCACAGCTATCTGTGACAGACTTATAGTAATGATCTGGCACATCTGTCTCAGAGGAATCTTCTTTTACCACGGCTGTCTCTGCACCAGCCTGTCCACCCCAGAATTATACACACGTCTCTCCTGCCGTCCTCGTCCCTGATGGTAAGACACATTTACTACACCGTTGTAAACTGTTTATAGTCAATACATATTGATTTTTGTATATCTGTATTTTTATATATTTTTCACGTAATAATTATGCTTAGATGGATTGATACTGCTATTGACTTTTATTTCATGGCTAGTAAAACATTTAAACATGTTAGAATACTATTTAGTGAATAATGTTTTACCAGTACATTTCATGTGCTTTCGTTTCTTAATAAATCTTACTAAAAGGGTATGAAATTCATGATCACCATCACATTAATCTGTCCGTCCCTTATGTTTCCTTAGGAGAAATATAATGATTTGCCTGTAACTGTCAATGTATGGTATTGTTGGTTTGTTTCCTTTCCAGATCTGTTGCAGTCCATGTGCAGTCTGAACCTGGCCTCTCTGGTTTACACTGTGATGATAGTGAAGAGCTTGGTGTACTGCTGTGGGCTCTCCCTCCTGCTGCTCCTCAGGGACGACAAGGGAAGTCCACCCCACACCTGGAGAAAAGCTAATTAAAACCTGCAGGCACTGTTGCATTATTACTACTGCAGATTTCTCCATATCTTGCCTGACGCCACATAGCATAGAGTGGATGTGGGATGTGGAGGAATGGGTAGACATGAATAATTGTGCATGTTGAGTAGCCTTCTGGCATTATTATCCGTTGGACAAAAACTATGTCCACTCTGTCAAGTGGCATAGGGCGGGGTCTGGAGAAAAATATGTAGAGGGAACAAAGTTTTAGAGCCTGAATGGAGGTATTAGGAAACAGCAGTGTTAGTCTAGATTGTTTAAGTTTACGTTTCTGTCTTCTTTTTGCTATTTTGTTTTTTACAAATACAATTTATTAAATAAATGTTTTATGGGCTATTTTATGTAGTGAATTTCTTTCTATGCATGTATATTTGTCTTTTATATTTTAATACTGAAACAAATGTTATTTCAATTGAATTAGTGAATCAATGATTGTTAACATATTAATTAACAGATGAAAATTCAGTAAATCTTTCAAAAATCTTTTATTTTTTTACAAATACAAATACAATTGATAAAATAAATGTTTTATGGGCTTTTTATGTAGTGCATTTTTTTTGTATGCATGTATATTTGTCTTTTATATTTTAATACTAAAACAAATACTATTTCAATTGAATTAGTGTATCAATGATTGAACATATTAATTAACAGATGAAAATTCAGTAAATCTTTAAGGTACTTTATCTAAATGGTACACATTGTCAAAGAAAATGATCAGTCCACCCCACACCTGGAGACATGACCAGTCCACCCCACACCTGGAGACATGATCAGTCCTCCCCACACCTGGAGACATGATCAGTCCACCCCACACCTGGAGACATGATCAGTCCACCCCACACCTGGAGACATTATCAGTCCACCCCACACCTGGAGACATGATCAGTCCACCTCACACCTGGAGACATGATCATTCCACCTCACACCTGGAGACATGATCAGTCCACCTCACACCTGGAGACATTATCAGTCCACCTCACACCTGGAGACATTATCAGTCCACCTCACACCTGGAGACATGACCAGTCCACCCCACACCTGGAGACATGATCACCGATCTATACAGTCATTAACGTCACAATCAATTTAGAGCCCTAATCCTGTTCGTCAAAAATGTGTTATGTTTTTTTGTTGTGTTATGTTATGCAATAAATACAACAATAAAATAAATACAACATTTTACAATGAATAGTCTGTGAATATATGTGCATTAAGAGTATATACATTACAAAACTCACTTAGATTTAAAAGTAAGATACTGAAAAAATTTTGATTAACGAGAGGCCCATAGGGTTAGGGTTAAATATGCAGCAGAGGTAAAGAGCTGGTGGAGATGCTACTGACTTGTAAAGCCCGCTCAGCAGTAATAGTAAAGAGACAGTAGAGACATGAAGTATCTATCAGCTGGCTGTTAAATCCCACTCAGCAGAATGGTGAAGAGACACTGCAGACTACGACGTCCCTATCCATGCCGCTTTCTAAATGTATTTATCATAATGTTTTGTACAATACATATCCAAGGGAATAATTAAATTAATCATGAAATGTAAGACTACTTGAGTACTTATATGAAAAGGTTTCTTTGTATTTCCTGAACATATGCTCTAATACTTTATAATAGTTCAGAAGTATACGGTTAATTCAGCTTTTTTAATTAACATGCCTGAGCAACAGGTGTTACCTATGCATAACTTAATTATCTTCAAACAGCTGTTTACAAACTAAGGAATATCAAAAGATAATATTGTACAATAGAGAAAATTGAACAACATGACAACATGTTAAACAAATTCTGTGACATTCTTAGGTAATGCCACTAGATGTTTAAAACAGTCTCATGTGATTTGTCTAAAAGGTGTCTTTGAAAGTCAGCTCTTGTTTGATGTCATGTACAGTGCATACATTTTAAATAAGCCTATTTAGATATTGTATTTTACAGTTTAACAGCAATACAATATTAATAAGCGGTGCTACTACATATGCTATATATACTATATAGCTTATATAGAACTATATCTTCTACATACAGGTACTCAGATTAAAAAGGGCATCATTATGACCAAAAATATAAATTCCTTTACTATGGCACATTGATTTGATGGGATGCAGGTGCACAGTATGAACATGTGGTTGACAAGTTTAGGGTTTCTAATTAAGGGTAAGATGTTTCCAACTGAAACATTCTGAGCCAGTTTAACCGCATCTTGATCAACAGATTTTTTATTCTCATTATATAGGCACTATCTTTGTGTGTGTCAAACACTATACAAAGCACAGATTAAAGCATTTATTTACACCCATAAACGTGCTTGTGTTCAAACAAAGATTAGTGAGTGAGATTGAAAATGTGACATGAAAATGCATACGAATGATCTGATCAGTCAAACTGTGGTTGAACTGCCTCACCATGTTTCCAGGAAGCCACGTCTAATAAGCTATTGCAGTGAAATGACAGGCTGTGTTCTATACACGACACATTGTTGCATATATATACAGTACATTTTGAATCTTAATGATTAAAAAATACTGTATTATGAAGTAGTGTCTGGACACTGCTCTAAAAAAGCAGTTTAGTCTCTCAATAATTAAGAGCCATGTAAAGGATCTGTTTCTATTATTTTAGATATTTTAATGTTAGACATTCTTGAATTATATTTAGTAAAATGATACACATGGAGTGGATCACATCATGTCTTGTAAATGGCTTGTCCATTAAACATTGATATGCTTCGGAAATTGCACTTTTTACTCTGTTTTCGCAGTGTTGTAAAGGCTAAGACAAATACAGGAATATTTCAGTCGAAGTCAATTAATTCCATGTTCATGGCTCACAGAAAAATATACATCAGGCCTCAGTAGCATGCAACAATGCTTCTATCAGATTATTATCTATGAGACCTGTCAGTGTTTGCAGTGTTGTAAAGGCTTTGGAATTTACTAAATTAAATAAGGCAAAATCATTACTATAATTGCATGATCAAATTAAATGTTTTTCTCTCTGGTACACATTAAACACATTAGTCAGATGAAACACAGGTGCTGCTCACACTGTTGTTTGAAACCATGAAGACGGAAGATGTGGTGAAAGTGTTTATGGTTTCTAATAAGCGCTGACAAGTTACTTACAGGAAACACAGTGAGGCCGTTTAACCACAGTTTGATCAAAATATAATTTATCGTACAGATGAGTTTAAAATGATGATGATCAGGCTACGATGATGATGGTGTTAGTTTTTTTAAACAAACTGTGGCAACGTTTGACAACTACCTATCTACCACATCACGTGTATTCTCTAAATCATCCTTTCTTATGAATACACATTTAGAAACATGACTCTCAAAAGTCACAAAAAAGTGACATCTTTGCATTCACAAGGGAAGCTTAAACAACACTTAAGCAATATAGTTATAAACAATACTTCATTTATTTAACTTAAATGTTAAATGTGTTATCAGTTTATATCTAAACTTGCAAATAATATCTCTCCAAAACAGATTCATCTGGAGTATAATGTTGACTTCAATGGCCTAATGCTCGTGGACACTGCATCAAGGATATTGATTACACCGTAGCAATTTAACTGCATGTTCTTACCATAAAATCATGCAACATGTAATCAAACAGTAGTTGCTCTTCAGTGTAGTGAATAAACCACTAACAACACTGTGCAATATCACTATCTTGTGGACGAAACACAGATGACACGTGCAGTTCTGGTCACAATCCTTCAGTTTGTAAAATGTTATTCTCCATCATAATTATGTTCCTGCCTGTCCAGTCATTGTTTTATGGTTGAGGTTCTATTTGTAGTTTTTTTGTGTTTAAATTGTAGTTGTCTTGATTATCCTAACCTTTCCAAACATATATTCACTGTATATACAGTATACCTTCTTAATGTTCTTAATTTGTGAAAATATAACAATTTGATTACACAAAGATTATTGTTACAAATAATTGTAATAATATTTTTTGGGAAGTAAGCTGAGATGTTATTTACTGAAACATGGTAAGACATTACAATCATTTTCATTGAATGAATATTCATTGTACATATCAGTGTTTTTCTCACACACTAACTTTTGGTATCATGAGTCATGACATTTTCATCATTTTTGTTATCGAAACATATTACACTTTATAATTAAAATAATAAATAGTATAAATTGCTAATTGAAAGGCAGTGTACAAGATACAATAAAAATAAAATACCACCTTAAAAGAAGAACAACATCATAGTATTAAACTTATTAAATTAAATTGTCCAAACACTTTTGCTTGGTTGAAATAGAAAGATGAAACACAAAGTATTTTTATTATAATTTTGTAAAACACATACATATTGAAACAAACACAAATAAAAGGTCATGTTGCTGCATGTTCATCTTTTAATCATGTTTTCATGTGTCTTTATTGTGTAGCAGAAACCCTCATACTATAGATTCACAATACATAAATAGGGGAGTGTAAGTGTGTGCAAGACCACCTTCTTGTGGACAAATAAACACAAAATACATTATCTCATGGCTCAGCATAAGGCTAGTGATTTCGTTGTTATCGTAAGTTTAACATTCCTGACTGTCCTAAACCCAATAAAGCTTCTTCAGGATGAAGAGTGAAAGGCTGTTTACTGAATGTACGGCTGCTATATCTGCATAATGTCAATGTGTCTGCAGCCAGTGTGTATATATTTTAATACATTTTCAATGAAACCAATTATTTGTAATTGTATTATTGTTACTCAGATATTTTATGGATATGATGCTGTATAATTAGCATCGAGTTTGACAGTACACAGATGCACAGTAGGAATGTGGTGAACATGTTCATGGTTTTCTAATGAAGGCTGTGATGTTGCTTACTGGAAACACAGTGAGACTGTTCAACCACAGTTAGATTGACGGGTGATTCATCATATGCATTAGACAGTCACTCTAGCCAAAGTTCCATTTAACTACAGATTGTTTGGGAGTTGTGTTCAAGTCCATGTGTACAGCGTACCTCTTTTACACAAGTTAAAGGTCATGCTAGGCAATGATCTCAACCAATAAAGGGCTGAAGCATGGTGGACACGTGACATGAGGTTAGATGTACTATCTGAAACCACACACACCTTTACATCTTCATCTCTTTGCCCACACTGAACAAAGACCTAAACAATTATATTTCCAACAGTTGACAGTTTAATGGTGTAGCAATGTTCCTTGTTTTCAGTGCTTTTACGTCTGTCCTGTTTTTAGGTGAGTTTTCCACACGTACTGTATATGTGACATTGACAGCTGTGATCACAAGATAAAGTTAGATTTCTTCTCTGTACAAGAGCAGCAGCTGGAGACCAACTGGACCAGGAAGGAGGGCGAGAGTGTCTCCTTCAGCTGCAGAGGCACTGAGCAGTGTGTTAATAGTTATGTCCTCTGGTACCAGGAAAGACCAGGGAAACCTTTTGTTCTGATTTCAGACATAAGCAGGAATAGTAGCAACATAGATTCCAGTTATGATCTTACTCAAAAAGATGACTTCTTAGCCTTGAAAAGGAATAACAACTATGAGTTGGAGATAAAGTCAGTTAAACTGTCCCACTCTGCCACCTACTACTGTGCCTGCGGGAAGAGTGGTGGTTGGAATCACCACAGTGACAACTGTCTCTGATACTCAATTCAAAAACTGTCTGGGCTTCATCTAGATAGACATTGTGACAGGAAGTGACATAGTGAGACAGGTTCAAGAGTTAGTAGAAGCCAGACTGTTAGCTTCACAGTTCTGCTCCAACTGAAAATCAATTTCTGGTTTAAATGAGGACAAAGCAGAATCCTGTTTCATAATACCAACAGTTTGGTTCCTCCTTGTAGTCTGTTTAAGAACAGGCTGCCCTGAGGCAAGCCCAGGAGATCATCACTGACCCATCCCATGTTGTACATGCTGAGTACCAGCATCTGTTTTAGATTACATAAACAAATATGTTGTTCCTCTTTCAATACAAAATGTAAATACCAGTGGATGAGGAAAGGACGAGGCCAGGATGGACACAGGGGTATCTGTGCTTATATTGAAGGGATTGTTACACATCTTCTCAAATGGATGTTCTTTTTTCTAATTGTTTGTAAATAAGAACATTCATTAATGTTTTTGTTCACTTGTCTGAAGAATGTATTACATAAACAAATATGTTGTTCCTCTTTCAATACAACATGTAAATACCAGTGGATGAGGAAAGGACGAGGCCAGGATGGACACAGGGGTATCTGTGCTTGTATTGAAGGGATTGTTACACATCTTCTCAAATGGATGTTTTTTTTCTAATTGTTTGTAAATAAGAACATTCATTAATGTTTTTGTTCACTTGTCTGAAGAATGTATTTTACAGCTGCATTATGGGTATAAGTCCAAGCCAAATTTACGAAAAATAAATTCATCTAGAATCTTGAATCTTAAACAAGTGAAATAATTGAAAACATTTGTATAACAATAGCAGAAGCTGGAGAACCGCTGTTCCAGGACAGTGGCGTAGCGTAGTAACGACGGGCCCAGGTGCAAGATATAATGACTGGCCCCCCCCACCCCCACCCCCCCCCCACCCCTCCCTAGTGAACGCAAAAAAAAAGTCTAAGTCTTGTTTGACTCTCAGCGGGAACATTTCTTAACGTATAAAAACCGTATAAAAATATAGGCTAATAATACAGAGCAGCCACTAGTGTTTACGATAACCCTGATCTTAACAATGACAGACATCTCACATAATGTAGTTGTAAGTCATTTATTAACAATAAAGTTGATTGTTTTTGTTGTTTTAATTGAAGGTTAGGCCTGCAACCAAGAATATGGATTTGTTTTACATTGGAATAAATGGGAAAACACTTCGTTGCATTTGGCTCCCCTCCCCCTCCTAGGAATAGCCTCCCTAGCACCCTGCTAGGCCATTGGCTAGCTTAACATAATACTTTGCTATCCACCTAGTAGTGACCACTATTTACCCAACTTGTATCCTAGTTATCCTGCCCGACCATGTATGTAGGCTATAGCTTGGCTTGAAATGTATATCTATCACAATAGCCGTAGGTTACCTGTCTGAGGCCAGATATACTGATCCCAGCTGACCTGCTGCACTGCTGCTAGCAGGGAGGACGTCCGTGGCGGGGTCGTCCGTGGCGGACTTCGTGGGCTGGCGACTAGATGGTCTAGTTAAAAAAGTATCTAATTTCGGGAGCTTTGCCACCTTCCCATCTTGTTGTTTTTTTTCTTGCCTTTTCCTGCTTCCACTCTTATGTTTAAAAGGCATTGCTAGCCTACACGTTCAGTAGTGCTGAGCCTGCCCTGTGTTCAATGAACTGCGAATTGGAGTAACTATATAGATGGAGAGAGGGAGAGAGGGAGAGAGGGAGAGAGGGAGAGAGGGAGAGAGGGAGAGAGGGAGAGAGGGAGAGAGGGAGAGAGGGAGAGGGGAGAGAGGGACATGAGGTCAAATTAACTGTTCAAAAGACAACACTGACCTAAAATCACATAATAGTCTACCCATTTAAACTAAACCAGCATCTAGTAGCTAGCTAGGGCACAGTAGCAGTTTCATAATTTACATTTCTTTGTTCAAGTGAATTGACTTGTTAACCACATGTTGTATAACATATACATTGACAGATCTTTTCTGAACCACAAGCCTGATATGATGGACTCAAAGACGGAAAGCTGCATAGGCACAGAACACTATTCAATCATTCAATATCAGAAGGACCTTTTACTCTCATTAACAACATTGATTGATGAACAACAACCCTCTTGCAAAGGAAATAACATATTCTGAGAGGCCAGGGGAGTTGTTACACGTCTGGGCCAGTGAATTACAGTCCCATTACAACCCATGCAGTTCTGGGTTTGTTCTCTACACAGTTTAACAATTATGTATTTAGTGCCCATCATAATGCCATCAGTGTGTGATTATTTCATTCAAACATAAATCACTGATGTTTCAGTGTTTGTGGAACTGCAGACAATGGAGCAGCAGATAACACAGACCCAGACAGAGGGCCAGCGTGTCTCAGCCTGTGAAGCACCGATGAGTGAAGCCTGTCTGCTGGTTGGTACCAGGAAGGCACTGGTGAGTGAAGCCTGTCTGCTGGTTGGTACAAGGAAGGCACTGGTGAGTGAAGACTGTCTGCTGGTTGGTACCAGGAAGGCACTGCTGAGTAAAGCCTGTCTGCTGGTTGGTACTAGGAAGGCACTGGTGAGTGAAGACTGTCTGCTGGTTGGTACCAGGAAGGCACTGGTGAGTGAAGCCTGTCCGCTGGTTGGTACCAGGAAGGCACTGGTGAGTGAAGACTGTCTTCTGGTTGGTACCAGGAATGCACTGGTGAGTGAAGCCTGTCTGCTGGTTGGTACCAGAAGAAACATTCACCTGGATTGAGCATGGGACATGCATCTTGCAAGAGCATGGAAATCATAGTTGTGAAACAATACTTTATATTTTGGCTGGAGGAGTTCAGATAAGTGTAAACCATTTAAGCAGATTTCCAGGTTATGGGGAGGGCAGACTCACTATTATACAGGAGGTCAGATTCACTATTATACAGGAGGGTAGACTCACTATTATACAGGAGGGCAGGCTCACTATTATACAGGAGGGCAGACTCACTATTAGACAGGAGGGCAGGGCCGGATGCAGCCTGCTTTGACTGGGGGGGCAATGAACATTTTTGGGGGGGGCGGTATCATTACGGAAAGAGATCGTATTCTTTTTTATATTGATACAATTTTTGAGACTGCTTAACGATCCTAGTGTTAATCATGTGCGGAGCCATACGTTTTAAACATTCAGGAGAATGGATGAATGATGTCGCACACGAAAATAGCACACCTTACCACCGACGAAAAGCAAAAATAATGTATACCATAGATAGGCCTACTTTAGATTTGGATCCTTATTTGCTGACAAGTGAACTGCTTACGCCTGGGACACACTGGCTGCGAAGCGCCGCGCAGCGCCACGATCGGCTACGATCGGCTACGACTTAGCAAAAGCTGATGAAGTTGACTCAATAATGAATTCCAGTTAACATATGAGCATACTTTTTTCTTCTTCTTTTATCATACCATCAGACAAGCATGTAAAAGTACCAAAAGTGACAGCCTATCAAGCGCCCCAGACCCAAACAAATAATAGGACCACCCTGCTGTGTCGGGCCAGTGACATGTTCCCAGACTTGGTGAGGTTTTCATGGAAGATGGAGAGAGAAGACGGCCAGTTGGTGGAGGTGCCTGAAGCAGAGAGAGAAAAGCTGGAGCAGAGGGAGGACGGGAGAGTGACTAGTGTGATCATCATCAAGAACCAAGAGGCAAAAACAAAAAAGTACAGCTGTACTATAAAGCATGAAGTGGACAATGTTGAAATTGAAGTTAAAGACGTTCCAAAAATACACAAAAAAGGTTTGTCTTTATTCCATTTATGTACGTATTTTGGAAGTTTTTAAAGTTAATAGGATAAAAAATTGGCTCGCCTAAAAATATTTATCCGTTGCAATTTAATTTATATTTCTTTATTTTTAAATAACTTTCTATCTACACAGCTATCTGTGACATACTTAAAATAATGCTCTGGCACATCTGTCTCAGAGGAAACGTATTTGACCTCGGCTGCCTCTGCACCAACCTGTCCACCCCAGAATCATACACACGTCTCTCCTGCCGTCCTCGTCCCGGATGGTAAGACACATTTAAGATGGCGCCGACAATGGCGGCCTCGGTGGTTCGGTGCGCTGTGTTTTGTCTTGTTTTGTCTGTTAATTCAGTGTTCTGCCAAAATATCCGGGGTTCTCTAACAAGAGAAACATTGCTAAACTTTAGGTCTACAACTCCTGCGGATTTATTTCCCACTTTTCTGCTTCCAGCGGCAGAATTAGTGGGAATTATAGTCAAGGCCACCCTCGGCTTTGTGCTAGCAGCGAAGCGTCGTAGGAGAGGTAAACGTGCCGGAGCCCTGGTGCGACTCCGCAGGCGCGGAACACGCACAGCGTTACCGGGGATATTTCTCTCCAACGTGCGTTCGCTGAGCAACAAACTGGACGAACTTCAGCTACTGGGGTGGAAAAACAGAGACTTTCATTCATCTTCCGTTTTGTGCTTCACGGAGACATGGCTGAGTGAACTGATCCCGGACTCTGCGCTACAGCTAGCAGGCTTCAAACTGCTGAGAGCGGATCGTGACTCCCTGCTCTCTGGCAAAATGAAAGGCGGTGGTATCTGTTTTTTTATTAACAGTGGCTGGTGTGAAGATGTGACAGTGATCCTGCAGCACTGTTCTCCTGATCTGGAATCATTTTTTATAAACTGTAAACCTTTTTACTCGCCACGTGAGTTTGCTTCATTCATACTGGTCGGCGTTTACATGCCGCCTCAGGCTAGTGCCAATGAGGCTCAACGTGTGCTCGCTAGCCAGATATTGTGTGTGGAGCATGAAAATCCGGATTCCTTGGTTATTGTGCTAGGCGACTTTAACAAAGGCAATCTCACTCAAGAACTCCCCAAGTACAGACAATTCATCAAATGTCCTACCAGAGAAGGGAACACTTTGGATCACTGCTACTCTACAATCAGTAAAGCATACCATGCGGTCCCCCGTGCAGCACTGGGTCACTCAGACCACGTCATGGTCCACCTGATTCCTGCATACAGGCAGAAGCTAAAGCGTTGTAAGCCTGTTGTGAGGACATCGAAACAGTGGACCAGTGAGGCTATGGAGGATCTGCGGGCGTGCTTGGACTGCACCGACTGGGATATGTTCATGACTGCCTCCAATAGTTTGGATGAGCTCACAGAGGCTGTGACGTCATACATCAGCTTCTGTGAGGACTGCTGTATACCAACACGCACCAGGGTGAGCTACAACAACGACAAACCCTGGTTTACAGCTAAACTCAGAAGGCTGAGGCTGGACAAAGAGGACGCTTTTAGGAGTGGGGACAAGGACAGATTCAAGGAGTCGAAGAACAGGTTTAGCAAGGCTGTGAGGGAGGCTAAACGACTGTACTCAGAGAGGCTGAAGCGTCAGTTCTCTGCTAACGACTCTGCTTCTGTCTGGAGAGGGCTCAGGCAGATCACCAACTACAAGCCCAGAGCCCCCCACTCCACTAACAACTCACGCCTGGCCAACGACCTGAACGAGTTCTACTGTCGCTTTGAAAGACAATTGGAATCCCCTGAACTATCCCTTCCCTCCCCCCCCCTTCCCACCAACTCTGTGACGTCACTCTCCATTCAGGAAGGTGAAGTAAACAGACTTTTCAAGAGGCAGAACCCACGCAAAGCAGCTGGGCCGGACGCTGTCTCCCCTGCCACCCTTAAGAACTGTGCTGACCAGCTGTCTCCGATGTTCACCTACATCTTTAACACCTCCCTGGAGACATGCCATGTGCCAGCCTGTCTCAAGGCCTCCACCATCATCCCTGTGCCCAAAAAGCCCAGGCCAACTGGACATAATGACTACAGACCTGTCGCCCTGACCTCTGTGGTAATGAAGTCTTTTGAGCGCCTGGTGCTGGCACACCTCAAATCAATCACAGACCCCCTTCTGGACCCCATGCAGTTTGCCTACAGAGCCAACAGGTCTGTGGACGATGCAGTTAACATGGCCCTCCACTTCACCCTACAGCACCTGGACTCCCCAGCATCCTACGCCAGGATCCTGTTTGTGGACTTCAGCTCTGCCTTCAACACCATCATCCCCGCCCTGCTTCAGGACAAGCTCTCTCAGCTGAACGTGCCTGATTCCACCTGCTGGTGGATCACAGACTTCCTGTCTGACAGGAAGCAGTGCGTTAAGCTGGGAACACAAGTCTCTGACTCCCGGTCCATCAGCACCGGATCTCCTCAGGGCTGCGTCCTTTCTCCTCTGCTCTTCTCCCTGTACACGAACAGTTGCACCTCCAGTCATCCTTCCGTCAAACTCCTGAAGTTTGCGGACGACACCACCCTTATTGGGCTCATCTCTGGTGGAGACGAGTCTGATTATAGGTGGGAAGCGGCCAACCTGGTGACCTGGTGCAGCCAGAACAACCTAGAGCTCAATGCTCTTAAGACAGTGGAGATGGTTGTGGACTTCAGGAAGAATACAGCCCCACTCACCCCCATCACCCTGGGTGACTCCCCAGTCAACACTGTGGAGTCCTTCCGCTTCCTGGGCACTATCCTCTCCCAGGACCTCAAGTGGGAACTGAACATCAGCTCCCTCACAAAGAAAGCACAACAGAGGATGTACTTCCTGCGGCAGCTGAAGAAATTCAACCTGCCAAAGACGATGATGGTGCACTTCTACACAGCCATCATTGAGTCCATCCTCACCTCCTCCATCACCATCTGGTACGCTGCTGCCACTGCCAAGGACAAGAGCAGACTGCAGCGTATCATCCGCACTGCGGAGAAGGTGATTGGCTGCAATCTGCCTACCCTCGAGGACCTAAACACCTCGAGGACCCTCAGGCGAGCGAGGAAGATTGTGGCCGACTCCTCCCACCCTGGACACTCCCTGTTTCAGTCACTCCCCTCCGGCAGAAGGCTGCGGTCCATCAGGACCAACACCTCTCGACACAAAAACAGTTTCTTCCCTTCTGCTGTTGGCCTCTTCAACAAGGCCAAGGGTTCACACTGACTTATTGACTTTACTTAATGACTCTAATATTCTGCACTACATTACTGCATCTTGTACATTTGTATTTTTTGTCATATTTGTATTTTTTGTATTTTTATATTGTAAATTAGGCAACTTATATTTTATTGTATATTTTATTTTAAATATAATTCCACTTTAGTATAGATAGTATAGTTATATAGTATAGATATTTAGTATAGACAGTCCACATATTTAAATTTAAGGATACTATATGTTTATTGTATGCACCTTCCTGCCAAAGCAAATTCCTTGACTGTGCAAACTTTCATGGCCAATAAATCCCTTTCTGATTCTGATTCTGATTCTAATATACCAGTGTAAACTGTTTATAGTCAATACATATTTATTTTGTGTTTGTCTGTGTTTTAATAGCACATCTTTTTCACGTAATAATGATGCTTAGATGAATTGATGTAACTGTTATTGGATTTTTTTTCATGGCTAGTAACAAATAAAAACATGTTAGAATGTTTTAAATAAATGTTTTATGGGCTATTTTATGTAGTGCATTTCTTTCTGTGCATGTATATTTGTCTTTTATATTTTAATACTAAAACACATTTTAGTTCAATTGTGACATTTTATTTTCATTAGTGAATCAATGATTGTTAACATATTAATTAACAGATTAAAATTCAGTAAATCTTTAAGGTACTTTATCTAAATGGTACACATTGTCAAAGAAAATGTTTGCATTTTAAATAAAGCTCTGTATTCATTTAACAGCGTCTGCTGTGTTCTTAAACAACCTTTTGACACAGATATTCATCTGTACTCTGACCCAGGTGGAATTCATTTTTATAGTTGTGAAATGTGGTTAGTAAAAGTCTGGTTTTTACTGTGAAAAAACTAGTTTCAGCATAATCACACATGGATTTCAAGCAATCAAGCCTCAGAGATACTGTATAAGCCACAAATCATGCACTTGGAAAGATAACATTGTTCACATATACTATGACCTGACCTTAATTTCTTATGTGAATTTATTTCTCTACAGTCACACCCATAAATGTAGGTTTACAAATCCCAAAACATTACCACAAAAATGATGTGATTCTTTAAAATGGTTCTGCTTTGAAGATTCAGTAGCCAGGAGGTGTAAAGAAATGACAAAGCATGAAGTGAACACATTGTGGATCATGCATTCCCAGTCAGAGGGAACATGATCATTCCAAGGCAAGTTTCCCTTCACGGACAGATGGGTCATTGTTAACACTGCAGCTGGGGAGGTGGAGGCCGCTTACACATGTAAATACAACAATAAAGTCTGTCTCAAAGTTATATCACACACTGGGTAAATCATTTAAATAATTAGCAGGAAAACAAGGGACCACAAGTTTTAGGAATGCTTCCATGAAAGCTTAGCAACAGATACATTAGTGGAATAAAGTTGACAATAACATAGTACCACATAAAAACCCAACTGTGTTTTAGTTTACGTGATATTACAACAGATTGTGTGATTTGCGATTATCTCAAATTACACAAACAAAGAACAACAAACAAAGATAACAAAATGTACGTTCCTTGAAAAATGTACATTAACGATTTCCAATAGTTGCGAACCATTTTTATTAATTTTTTACAAATATGTCTACTCAAATCTGCTGAATGAATGAAACGTAAAATATATAAATGTTCCCTCTCTGACTCAAGTTCCCTCCCGTTGCGACGCCCATCAAGTAAGGAACTGGACTCCTTCACGTCCGCTTACAGAAAATAAATATCCTGGCTCTTGGCTTAATTATCCATTCTCAACGGTGAAAGCACCAGAACAATAATACAATGTCAGGAAGAGGCAAAGGAGGCAAGGGACTCGGAAAAGGAGGCGCCAAGCGTCATCACAAGGTGTTCCGTAACAACGGACAAACCTAATTACACAATGTTGGTAACGAACGGCCTTTGCATGTGGTTACCCTGATGAAAATAAATGAAAAAACACGGATTGATCTGTTGAGCTAGCATGCCTTTAGTTTTTGTTTGTTTGAGAGAACCGAGTTGTCATGCGTTGCACACAACACACACGCGTGCAGATATAGCCTACCGAGAGAGAACCCCCAAATCGATTTCTAAAATCTGCGAGAAAAGGACAACGTAGATAAGGAGGGCGGCTGTTGGAATAACACGTTTAATATAGCCTATGCCATGTACCATGTCAGTGAAAAAGGAAAGCTCAGAGCTGAATATGGGGGGTGACAAGTGCCCTCACACACACAAACAACATACAATGTATACTAGCTTTGCCCACAATGTGCGTGTCGTCTCAGCCTTTTTATCATTGGTTCCCAATGGGGGTGATGGCGGCGACGTGGCGACGTAGTACGTGAGGAAACTTTGATAGCGCGCGACGTAGGGGCGACGTTACCTTTGTAAACACTAGGTGAGTTCGACATGACCTCGCTTCATGCAGCGCTGCAGCTGGCTGCAGGCGGCTGACTTGAAACAGTGAATTCTGGTTAGACTTTTTGTCCGACTTGAGACGGCGCCGAGGCTAGGTCACTGTGACGTAGCCATCAAAGTACCGTGAGATCGATTCGAGAACTGCCGGCTGTGTAGCCGAGCGCATTTTCTCAAGAGCAACGCACGGCTTCAAATGACGACACAGCTATTTCATGATTGGCCAGACTCACACACGACAACTTTGACGCTTGTTTTGTAATTATTCTGACACCTTCAGTTTCGCCAATGCTCAAATCCGGACCAAACAATTTGATTGAGTAAAACATTTGTTGAAGAAAGGGTTTTGGGCCACCTCTTCTACTAACGGAAAGACTAAGTTTAATTATAAATAAAGTAACGTAAGCAAACAGCGCTTGATCGGCCATGACTGACATCAACGCAGCAAACCACGAGAAGCTGGAATGTCCAACTTCACAGAGCCGTTTTCAACTCCTCCCCGACTGCAAGCGGCTACTCTCGCCGGTCGTCTCATTCAGCCGCAGTCCATGTCGAACGCACCTATTGTATTAGTGCGTGTGACGTGTATCCCGTCTGACAATCACGGACGCCGCTACGCCAAGCGTCTGCAATCACGGACGCCGCTACGATAATCGTCTGCAATGATGGACGCCGCTACGCCAAGCGTCTGCAATGATGGACGCCGCTACGCCAAGCGTCTGCAATCACGGACGCCGCTACGCCAAGCGTCTGCAATGACGGACGCCGCTACGCCAAGCGTCTGACATTAGCCTATCTGGTAAGTTAGCTATACTATTATGTGGTAGCCTAAGTTAGCTATAACCGGTCCAAAGTTGGCAACTGTAGGCTAGCTAGCTATCAATCGGCGAGAAAAAATCAAAGTAACCTACATGATCGTGGCTATTTCAGCTAGCTAGTGTTGGGCTGTATGCAGACTTGAATTTGACTCCGAAATTACCATAGACAATTGTGTGGTGTGTAAATATAGATTGAGCACAAGTTTGTCATGTCATGTTTGTTTAATTTCGTATTGTATGCATTACATTCTAATAATGTTTTCAGTGTTGTAAAATTTATATTTGCTGGTTTTATAACCAGCAAAACATTTATAGATGTTTTGTCGTGCAGAGGCTGTTATGGTCTCTCTCCTCCTAGAGAGAGACCTATCTGATACCTCTCGTGCGTTACTGATGACGTGGGCGTGTCCATCAAGGCTCCTCGTTAGCCAATCAGGATAGATCATTGTGTGTGTATATGTGTCAGTTTGTGTTTGTGTTGAAGGGGGGAGAGGAGAGGTTGGTAAGAGCTGTGGTTGACAACCATGAGAACCGCTCTGTTAGGTGTTTAGTTTGTATTCGTTGACCCACTGTGTTTGTAACCCTGGTCCTTGTCCTAGACATCTGTGGAGTAGGGCTAGGTAAGATACCCTGGGGTTTACATACACCCGTAGGAAACCCTCTGTTATACACACTAGGTTAAAAGCTAGTGGCTGTCACCCTGTGTATTGTAGCAGTGAGGTTAGTGGTAGTTCAGTAAGTGTCAGGCAGGAGTAGAGGGGTAGGGAAGCTCAGGGTCCTTTTGTATTATTTCTTTGATTTGACAGACCGCTGGCACTGCCCTACTCCTAACCCTTTGCCTGTTGTCCTCCCTCCCCATTGTTGTTTATGTGTATGTTTGCTTAGTATTTTATTAAAACCCGTGTTCACAGCATTTTGGCCTCCTGTTTCGTTCATCACTGTGTGGCCTTGGGCAGTTGCGTGCTCCTCCTCTCCCGAGCTATTTGAGGGGGCGTAACAGAGGCCCATAATCATAGTCAGTCATAATGTATTGATTATCTTACTATTTTGATAATAAACAATGTTTTTGCATTTAAAGTTACTTGTCCTTGTGCCTGCTTTCAATGTTTGGACACTAGAATTGGCTGGAGTCCTAAGTCACTATCAAGAGAGAGCCAAGTCACTATCAAGAGAGAGCCTTTTAATGTGTCCCTGACAAATGATGTATAAAATGTTCTGTACGTCTTCAATCAATTCTCAAAGTTTATAGCATAACAGCACTGGAACTCAGCAGGGTAGATGCGAAGTGTTTTATTGGTTCTCATGTAAGAAAGGTTCCCAATAGAACGTGAGCGTGATCCTGGGATCAGACTGAAGTTTTCTCCTGACATTTAACTGTTATAGTCTTCTCCCCATTGTATATTAATAGGGTACAATATTTGTTGATTACATATACATTAGGCATTCTTACCCAGTGGGTCCCTTGTCTTAGGGAATCAAATTACAGGTAGGTTACTTTCCTTCATAGACAAATCTCCCAATTTAGGCCCACTCTGACCTTGAACAGCCAGCTGCACTAGGCTCCTGGGCGTAAGGCCACAAATATGTCTCATAAGTTATATCTGGGCATCCTGGTTCTTTATGAAAGCACAGACATATTGTCTCCCCCTCATCTCATAATTATCAAAACCATCATATGTTGGGCTTTATTTCTTCTACCATTGTTTAGGGATAACAATAATCAGTCAACAGCTTTGCATCTGGTTTCCAATAATATAGCGCATACTAAAAATGTATTAGAAGTTTCAGTAAATCCATAATCATTACCCATCTTCATAATTACAACAGTGTGATGTTTTTTCTACAACACAAACAAGAGGTGAATATGAGTTGTATGTGCTGGTTTTAAAATGTAATACCATTTCATGTATTTTAAGCTGTTTTGTGTCCACAGAAGGATCGGTTTTCACCACTGTTCTACCATTTAATCTGATTGTTAGCTGATTTCCAATTCAAGTCTTTTATTGTCAGATGCACAGAACAACACAAGGTCAGACTGGGCACTGAAATTATTTGGACACGACAACGCAAAGCAACCTGGCATAACATATAAGTACTCTGAACATAAATAAAATTTTAATAACAACTCCTAAATATACAAAATAATATACAATACAGTATACTAAACCTGTAATAATACACATATTAACCTATACTAACCATATAAACCTATACTAACCCAAAGACAAGTGGGGTAACAATTAGTGCAATAATGCTGATGTTATGCAACCAGTAGCTGAAAGTGACGGTGTGTAAAGTGGCTAGTGAAAAAGTGGTGAGAGTGTATCAGTGTCCATTCAGAAGCCTGATGGCCCTTGAAAAGAAAGTATTCTCCAGTCTACGTGTGCAAGATCGAATGCTTCGGTATTGCCCGCCAGAAGGCAACGGGGTAAAAAGACTGAAGGATGGGTGGTGGTAACAGTCTCATAGAATCCTGCAAGTTTTCCTGAGGCATCGTGTGTGGTAGGTGTCCTGTAGGGCTGGGAGCTTCCTGCTGATGATGAACTCAGCAGACCTGACCACACTATGTAGGGCCTTGCGGTCCCTGTCTGTGCAGCTCCCATACCACACTGTGATGCAACCAGTCAGTATGCTCTATTGTGCATCTAAAAGTAAAAGTTAGTGAGGATGAGTCCATGCCAAACTTCGTCAGTCTCCTCAGGAAGAACAGGCGTTTCCGGGCAGCTTTAACTACCCTGTGAGCAGACCAGGTGAGATCATTGCTAATGTTCACCCCCTAGGAACCTGACACAGCTGACCTGCTTGCCGCTGACCTGAAGCGGCATGCTCCTCCTCCTGCCACCTCCTATAGTCCACAAAAATCTCCTTATCTTGTTGACATTGAGAGAGAGGTTATTGTCCTGACACCATGATGTCAGGGTATCAACCTCCTCTCTGTAGGCTGACTCGTCACTGTCAGAGATAAGGCCCACAATGGTTGTGTCGTCAGCAAACTTAACGAGGACGTTGGAACTGTGCGTGCAGCCCTGGGGGGTGCCTGTGTTGGTGATCAGTGTGGATGAGGTGCGGTCACCGATCTCACCACCTGTGGTCTCCCCGTCAGCAAGTGGAAGATCCACTTGCTTGCTTAGGGAGGTGCTTAGTCACAGGTCCACAAGCTTGGAGACCAGTCTGGAGGGGATGATGGTGTTTAATGCTGAGCTGTAGTCAATGAACAGCATCCTCACATATGTATTCCTTTGTCCAGATGGGGGAGAGCGGTGTGCATAGTCAGGGTGATGGCATCGTCTGTAGACCTGTTTACCGGTAAGCAAACTGCATAGGGTCCAGGGTGGAAGGCAGCGATTCCCTCTCAAGTCCCTCTCAAAGAGTCCCTCTCAAAGCGAGCGTAGACTGCATTCAGCTCGTCTGGTAGCATGACAGAGGACTGGGTCTCACTGTAGCCTCTCCCTTTGTAGTCTGTGATTGCTCCACTCCACATGTGCCTGGGGTCAGAGCCATGGTAGCTGGACTCCACCATGGTCCTGTAAGCCCCTTTTGCTGCTTTTGATGGCCTTCAGAAGGTTGTATCTGGCCTGCCTGTACTGATCAGGGTCCCTAGAGTTAAAGGTGACAGACCGGGCTCTCAGGTTGGCCCGTGGCATTAAACCAAGGGCTTCTGATTGGGGCTTCTGAGGAGAGGGGGACTATTTGTGGGAACTGTATACCTATCCTATTGGAGAGCCAGTGGGTTGTAGTACATAGCTGGGGCCTAGTTTGCAGTGTATTACAGTGGTTGTGTATGGTAATAGTAATTTGCAGTGATGTGGTTTCATTTATTGGTTAATGCCTTTTGTGTAGTCACCATAGGCCCTTTTAACTTTGTACTGCCCTGGTAGGGGGGGGGCGCTTGTTGTATCACTGGATACAGGATCAAATTTTGCATTTGGGAGAGCATGTTTTTGTATTGGGGGAACTGAAGGTGAGCAAGTCAGCCTATTTGGGGGGAGTTGACTTATATTTGGGCGGAGTGTTTTCATTTGGGGGATGCAGCTAATTACTGCGTGTGTCTTGCATTTCAGGCACCCGTGTTTGTGTTTGCATGATACAGTTTAGAATTGTTTATATGAAACTTTTAATCAGTCAAACTGTAAACAATGAAAATACAATAACTGTTAAAATTATTATAGTGTGTAGGCCTGTATCATTATTTGAATACAACAATTTAATCAAGTCAGGAGTGGTTATAGTAGTTTGATTCAATATTGAAGAATTACATGAATTCGAATATTGGGTTTGGGCATTGTGTGCCGTGTTAGATGGGTCTTGATCTCTGGGTCCCCAGGAGGTATAAGTACATTCATAGAATTGTCATATTTGAATGGGAAAAAGGTCATAAGACACTTAGACATTATTGTATTCATTGAGAAATGTAGACGCTGTTATGCAAAGTTTATACATATATTGGATTTAGTGCTAGTTGGCCCAGCAAGTAAACTGACAATTTAGTGTAATTGAGAAGGATATCGATACACCTTTGTACTTTTTACTTATTCTCCAAACTATCATATTCTTACTCAACAACGATGATAACATTGGCAAACTGACTAGGCCTACTTCTATCAGGGACTGGGCTGTGAGGAAAGGCAGACACCAATAACAACTAGCCTGCCAGTTGCACCGTTTCCTGAAGGCTTTTAAAATTATAGTTACAAAGGCAGAAACTTCTTCGTTAATTACGACTTGACAACATATGTTAAGAAACTTCACTTCGAAAGATCGCCTCACTTTTCAATTTGAAGCATTAAATCCAACGCTATGCATGGCATAATGGAGAGCTAGCTGCCTTATTTACCTATCCACAAAATGCCAGACGCTTGGCGTAGCGGCGTCCATCATTGCAGACGCTTGGCGTAGCGACGTCCGTGATTGCAGACGCTTGGCGTAGCGGCGTCCGTCATTGCAGACGCTTGGCGTAGCGGCGTCCGTGATTGTCAGGCGTAGCGACGGTTGTTTGTTGTGTGGGTGTGTGAGGGCACTTGTTACCCCCCATAAGCTGAAAGGCTTGGTGACTGGCGCGGAGAAATTCGCGTCTGGCGTGAACAGCTTTTGCTCAGTCGTAGCCGATCGCGGCGCGTCCAGGCGCTTCGCTGGCAGTGTGTCCCAGGCGTAAGAGTAGCCAACTGTCCACAGTCTGTAGCATTGAGGATTTTACAACAGGTGCAGGGGGTGCTTTTGCACCCCCTACTGTTGGGATGAAAAAATGACATTTTCAAACTAATGTACACAAACGATTAAAGGTTTTTAGAACATGTTAAAGTGATGTCAGAGTTGTATGTTCTATCATGGTTTGTTGTACTCTAATGATTAATTATACATTTTAAGATCCAGTATTCATTTTGAGCATGTTTTAAAACCTAGAATCGCCTCTAGCCTGTAGTATGCTAATTGTTTGTAGGGTAGCCTACACATTTTAAATTGAATAGGCTGAACATCAACATGTAACATCAAGTTCAGCCTAGAAATTCCAAACGAATTAGCTTTCAATTTGACCTATGCCTAGCTACTTGAACTGTGTCCTGGCAATACATAAAGAACATTATGCTACATGTTTTGCCAGGATAACTGGCTAGCTAGACCATTGAATGTTCATGATGTTCATGTGTGTTTATTCCTTTGACTGGGTACAACAACGCAATCAGTCAACCGACTACAAAATGTTTTTAATGTTGGGCTACGACTAAAGTCATCTTCTGACTATGCCTTTGCTTCGTGTTAAAAGCTCCAAAATGATGAACTGGCAAACACTTTATAACTATAAATTTACTCTAAAATGTACTTAAAAGTATGGCGACGACGTTATCCACAAGTACGTTATCCATAAGTAGGTGCGACGACGTAGCAACTTAGCCAGAAGTAGATTTCAAACGACCTTCTCCTTAGGCAGGTTATCCATGTCCCTTTCCGCTCGCCATACTGGTAAGCCTAGGAATGTCCCTTTCCGCTCGCCATAGTCCCCTGCTGGTCCCAGCCTCCTGCCACTAACCCCTGCTTTGCATCCAGCGCTGGTCCCAGCCTCCTGCCCTGCATCCAGCGCTGGTCCCAGCCTCCTGCCACTAACCCCTGCTTTGCATCCAGCGCTGGTCCCAGCCTCCTGCTCTGCATCCAGCGCTGGTCCCAGCCTCCTGCCCTGCATCCAGCGCTGGTCCCAGCCTCCTGCCCTGCATCCAGCGCTGGTCCAAGCCTCCTGCCACTAACCCCTGCTTTGCATCCAGCGCTGGTCCCAGCCTCCTGCCCTGCATCCAGCGCTGGTCCCAGCCTCCTGCCACTAACCCCTGCCCTGCATCCAGCGCTGGTCCCAGCCTCCTGCCCTGCATCCAGCGCTGGTCCCAGCCTCCTGCCACTAACCCCTCCTCTGCTTCCAGCACTGGTCCTGGTCTCCTGCCACTAACCCCTGCTCTGCATCCAGCGCTGGTCCCAGCCTCCTGCCCTGCATTCAGCGCTGGTCCCAGCCTCCTGCCCTGCATCCAGCGCTGGTCCCAGCCTCCTGCTCTGCATCCGGCGCTGGTCCCAGCCTCCTGCCCTGCATCCAGCGCTGGTCCCGGTCTCCTGCCACTAACCCCTGCTTTGCATCCAGTGCTGGTCCCAGCCTCCTGCCCTGCATCCAGCGCTGGTCCCAGCCTCCTGCCCTGGATCCAGCGCTGGTCCCAGCCTCCTGCCACTAACCCCTGCTTTGCATCCAGCGCTGGTCCCAGCCTTCTGCTCTGCATCCAGCGCTGGTCCCAGCCTCCTGCCCTGCATCCAGCGCTGGTCCCAGCCTCCTGCCCTGCATCCAGCGCTGGTCCAAGCCTCCTGCCCTGCATCCAGCGCTGGTCCCAGCCTCCTGCCACTAACCCCTGCTTTGCATCCAGCGCTGGTCCCAGCCTCCTGCCCTGCATCCAGCGCTGGTCCCAGCCTCCTGCCACTAACCCCTGCTTTGCATCCAGCGCTGGTCCCAGCCTCCTGCCCTGCATCCAGCGCTGGTCCCAGCTACGTCTTGCTACGTCTTCGCACCTACTTGTGGATAACGTACTTGTGGATAACGTCGTCGCCATACTTAAGTACATTTTAGAGTAAATTTGTAGTTATAAAGTTTTTGCGAGTTCATCATTTTGTAGCTTTTAACACGAAGCAAAGTCATTGTCAGAAGATGACTTTGGTCGTAGCCCGACATTAAAAACATTTTATAGTCGGTTGACTGATCGCGTTGTTGTACCCAGTCAAAGGAATAAACACACATGAACATCATGAACATTCAATGGTCTAGCTAGCCAGTTATCCTGGCAAAACATGTAGCATAATGTTCTTTATTTATTGCTAGGACACAGTTCAAGTAGGTCAAATTGAAAGCTAATTCGTTTGGAATTTCTAGGCTAAACTTGATGTTACATGTTGATGTTCAGCCTATTCAATTTAAAATGTGTAGGCTAGCCTACAAACAATTAACATACTACAGGCTAGAGGCGATTCTAGGTTTTAAAACATGCTCGAAATGAATACTGGATCTTAAAATGTATAATTAATCATTAGAGTACAACAAACCATGATAGAACATACAACTCTGACATCACTTTAACATGTTCTAAAAACCTTTAATCGTTTGTGTACATTAGTTTGAAAATGTCATTTTTTCATCCCAACAGTAGGGGGTGCAAAAGCACCCCCTGCACCTGTTGTAAAATCCTCTATGCTACAGACTGTGCACAGTTGGCTACTCTTACACTAAAGCTCTCAATAAAGACATTTTAACATATGAAACATGTAGCCTTGCGACTTTATTTCACTCAATAAGGTTTGAAAAAAAAGTCAGTGACGGCGGCGACTTATTGTTGACTTCAGGTGTTATGTTAAGTTTAGATCACATAATTTATGTCCAAAAAGAGCAAAAATCAAATGATTGGTTATTCTGTCTCATATTGGCATGATATGTATAGTATGTGTTTACTTTTAGTTGATACAACAAAATTACAAACAAACAACATAGTGAGCAGTCCGTGGTGCTGAGGCCTGTTTCATAAAGGCCGCTCAATAAGCTAGACTTAAAGTCCCAAACCAGACTTGAATTAGTTTAATTAGTCAAGCAGGCTAAAGCGGTTCCATGAAGACCAATATCAGCTCACGCAATCCTACTAACTCAAGTCAGATTTAAGTAGTCAAGCTAATTGAGATTGAGATTCAACTTTATTGTGATTGCACAGAGTACAAGAACTAAGACAAAGAAAAGCAGTTTAGCATCAAAGTACATATATATATAAAAGGATGTGATATATAAATAAAAGGATATGCAGTAATAACATATGTATGTAAAGTAATAAAATATGTAGCGCAAATGTTCAGTGGCTGGGAGAAGGTGCATGGCCTTCCAGGCCAGGGTGTAGGGGGTAAGTACAGTCACTGAAGGAGGGTGTGTGAGGGGGTAACCAGGGGGGCCATCACCGTGGTGCAGGGTGACAGCCGCAGGGAAGAAGCTGTTCCTGAACCTGCTGGTCCAGGAACGGAGGGACCGGTAGCGCCTCCCAGAGGGGAGGAGGGCAAACAGTCTGTGGCTGGGGTGAGAGTTGTCCTTGACGATGCTGCGTGCCCTCCGCAGATATATTTTGTGCTGGACAGCTTCAATGGTGGGGAGTGAGGAAGCAGTGATGCGCTGGGCAGTTTTCACCACCCTCTGAAGAGACTTCCAGTCTGCAATAGAGCAACTGCCATGCCACACCGAGATGCAGTTGGTGAGGATTCTCTCTGGTGTAACGGATGTGAATCTGTGAATCTCACTACTCAAGCAGCTTATATAACAGGCCAATCGCGTCAACGAAGAGCTAGCTTTTCGTTGGCATAGGTGGTAGTGGTCGCGCTTGGCAAGTCAGAGGTGGCGTTTTCGAGCCCAGTGAGTGGCGAACATCGGTCCGTAGACCTTGTGACGGAAAGTGGCCACGTCTGTTACATACCTGTCACACTGGGGTACAGTAGTATGCAGAGTGTCTCAGATACATGACTGTTGCATGCAGCATCGAAGAAGCTAGGCCTAAAAGGCAAGCCAGAGGAGTTGGCTCTCCTCACCGTCAGACAAGAGCTGCAGACGCTGCACGGGGCGGCCGTGTCGTTCACTATATACCCTGTCGCTGAGCCAAAGAAGAAGCACAAGATTCAGAGTGCATTCTCCACGGAGCAGGTAGGGCCGGCAGAGAACACTCATCCTGTCAGCGCACTGCAGCAGAAGTACAGACACTCAGCCGGGTTGCCCCTCCAGCCACTGAATAGAGTGCACCCGGTGCTGCTGATTGGCTCTGACTGCATACACCTCATCACCCCCATAGAGCCATTCTCATCACCCACCAGACGCGGTGAGGACATGTCTGGGATGGACTTTACAGGGTCCAGCTCAAGACATCAAGCTCGATCCACCTCAATGTCTCTTCACATCTGCATCATCCCCAACAGAGTTGTGTTCTCATGTGGAGAAGTTGTGGCAGATGGATGTGCTTCCATATCGTAGTGAGAAGTTGGTCATAAGGTCACGTCAAGAACAGGAAGCCATACACCTGCTTCAAAAGCACACCGTGAGAGCGCTATGCCACACCTCTCCTTCGAATCAAACGCATTATATAGTCCAGCACAACAGAAAGAACCGGGTAGTGTATAACTGCTCATTTCAGTACCAAGGACGCAATCTGAATGAGCTCCTACTTCCAGGCCCTGCCTTAGGCTCCTCGTTACTGGCTGTGCTGCTACATTTCCGAGAGCACTCCATCGCCTTCAGCAGTGACATACGTGTGATGTTTCACCAGGTGCGGCTGCTCCCGAAGGATAGACCCTTGCTGCGGTTCCTGTGGAGAGACCTACAGCAAGAGTGGCAAGTCCTTCCCTTCGGAACAACCTGCAGTCCCTGTTGTGCAACGTTTGCATTACAGAAGCACGTGTTTGACCATACCCAGCCAGAAGACGATGTTTGAGAAGTCATTCTACGTGGATAACTGTCTGCATAGCCTCAGCTCACAAGAAGCTGCCAGGGGTCTGGTAGACAAAATGCGCTATCTCCTGGCCGAAGGGGGATTTGAGTTGAGACAGTGGGCGAGTAATGACTCATCCATCATTACTCACCTTCCCTCCGAAGCCAGATTGGACAGCTCTGGCTGTGGCTCAGTCACGGTCAACCAGATGTCCAGGAACCTGCTCTGGTTTGCACTGGCACTGTCAGTCTGACACCCTTTGCCTATAAGCATTGTACAGTCAAGTATTCTGCAGTCACAATGAGAAACATATCTGATTTCGGTCCGGGCCTGCCCACGAGCCGAAAACGCTGCCCCTCCTCCCTCAGTTACTGCTACACATGTAGCACATCATTGGAAAGCTACTATTCTTGTGCTTGTACTTATGGAAACAATTTCAAGATCAAGTAGCAACAGCAAGTACAGTCAAAGTCTTTGTCCGGTCACAAATATATACGAAAAAGGTTTTACTCACCCTCCACGGTTAGGATATGGTCCAGGTATGCAAAATATCCCATCCAACTTGGTCTGGTTACATTTCCAAAGATCCAAAGTATCTAACCCTGTCAAGTAGTTCGTCCAACTAACATGTACTACATTCATAAATAGCCATTATCCTTTGTTTCAGTATGCAAGTTAGCCGATGGAAGAAACAACTTGTTTACATAAAAGTGGTATTGTCTCCGGTTAGCAACGGAGTATTCACGATATGAAGGCATTAAAATGGCCGTTGAACTCTCCCCTTTCGATTGAAACAAGATTGACCCAATCAGAGCTTCCATGCCCTGTTGAAAGCCCTCTAAAGCCAACTAGGACATGCTGCAAATGTTAATACCCAACATGCTAGGTATCTGTGGAGCCTTCACAATAAAAGTCCCGGCCGCAAAATAGGTGGCACAAGCAGTGTTCTGTGTGCGTCAAATCTGAGGGGATAGATAAAGCACTCCAATGTGTTCATGGTTCAGTTTTGGTGTTTCAGCAATACTAATGGGGGATTTAGCTATAATATATGATAAAACATTTGACCTTCTTTACAAAGGGTCATTTTGGAGTCTCCAGATGGCCCTTTTAGAAAACGCCTGGATGTACTCTTCTAAAAACATGTGTCAAATTTGAATGTATTGTGGTATTATGTTTTACTTTTGATTTGAATTGGGTAAGGCTTCAACCTGTGGTCCAATTCTGTCTTCCAGCTAATACCTACCAGCTCTAGGCCTCTTCAGGCCTCTGTTTTAAAAAGAAATCTAGGCGGAAATAGAAACTTTCACTTTCCTTGTGTTCAAGCTTCTATTACTCAACACCAGTAGGACTGACAGGGGTCCTGACAAGAGGGGAAATAACTTCAGAGTGTCACCTTTCAAAATAGACCATTTACATGCATGTACTCCAAATGGTTCAAAAACAGCTTTCAATTTACTTTGGGTATGCTGTTTAGGTGTTTTCAGGCAAATTTTACAGGATGCTTAATATATAAAGTCCTAGCCAGCCAGTATGATACTCTCGGCTACATTGTGCCATACACAACCAGAGCAAAGATCTGTGTGCAACGCTTATGGGACAACCAAAGAGAGTGGGATGACCCACAGCTACCACAAGAGTTACTTAGTTTGTGGCGCTCATGGGAATCAGAGCTTCAGAACATTCTGCAGTTACTGCACATCCTGCAGTTCCCCTGTTGCTGAAAGGGAAGCCCTGCTACAGGCACAAAGAGACTCCTTTCCTAATAAAGTAGCCTAGTTGATGGCTAGTAAATCGTTGACAAAATCTAGCTGTCTTATGTCACTTTCTCCAGAGCTCGACAAGGCAACAGGACTTATCAGAGTAGGTGGGCGTCTCCGTCGCAGCAGCGACCTCGCATCGGACACAATGCACCATATTGTCCTTGACCCTAAGCATCCACTTACCCGGTTGATCATACAGGATTACGATATCAAGCTACATCATCCTTGGCCAGAGAGGGTGTTTGCAGACATCAGGAGACGATATTGGGTTCTACGAGGGCGTGAGGAGGTACGTCACTATCAGAGGAAATGTGTAGGTTGCAAGAAGTGGAGAGCACATTCAGATCCGCCCAAGATGGCTGATCTTCCCCAAGCGAGACATCGCATTTTCAGGCCCGCATTTTACTCCACGGGTGTTTATTGTTTTGGGCCATATGTCATCAAGATCGACGGTAGGAATGAGAAGAGATGGGGAATACTGATCAAATGTATGACCACTCGAGCAGTGCATGTAGACCTTCAAACCTGTATCGACAGTCACTGCGGTTACATGGATTCGAATTACTGGCTTATTCGGACTGAAATAGAATTATCCCTTTTTTGTAAACACCTTAATTAGAATAATTGCGGTCCGACTACGATCCGATCGACACCCCGAGATAACTCGGTCCGAGTCGATTGATAATTAGAATATCGCATGCTTGTAAATGGTGAATCGGACTAAGAACTGGACTCAGCGTCTTTGCATGCTTGAGTTCCCGCCGCCCACCCTCCCAGGTCGTGACACGGAAGACGAAAAAGGTTGTCGCTGCTAGGAGCTGGCCCAGTAGAAACAAACAAACAACGCGATGGACAACCCAGAAGACTTTGTGTCTGCTCTTCATCAATACTGTTCGTCGAGACCTTTGCGGTACTCTGGCAAAGTTCAACCACATATTGGTGGTCTGAATTAAATGATCCATGTTCCTTCGGCTGCGTCTTCTCTCCTTAATCAATCTAGCCAATAGCGCCGTTTGCATTCGCAGTAGGCCTACTCCTATTGTCATCATGCACAAAATGTAGAGGGACGTAGCGTCACCTTGCCATCTTTCTCGAAATGTTGATGTTGTTGTCATAAATATATGTAAAGGCCTTTATATATATCTATGGTTGTTGTTGGTAGTGGTGAAGAGGGCAAGCGGAAATGGCTGTATCACCACTAGTTGTAATGAAAACAGCACCACGTATCGGACTGGGATATGACATGCTTTCGGCCAATAATTCGATTTATTCACTGCCATGTATATTCGGATAATCCAGTTGTCCTACAAAATAGTATTATCCGAATTAAGATAGATTCGAATTAATCCCATCATGTAAACGCACTGACGGATGCATTCTTATTGGCTCTGAGAAGCTTTATAGCCCGACGTGGAAGGCCTAGTCTGAACATGAAACTTAAAACTAGGTATGTTAAAATGAACAAAGGTCTTGGTTATCTTGAACAGTAAATTAATGTACTTAAATCCAGTAGAAACATGATGATTCAGAGGTAGGTCACAAGGCCTCATGCATAGCCAGAATAATTCCTTTTCACTCCCTCTTGGCCTCTAGGCCTGAGAGCACCGAAAGTCAGAGTTGTAGTCAGTGTGAACAGACTATCTATGAACAATCATGTCCTCAGTTGTCATCATCTCAAGTCTCACCTTTCTTCTTAATCTGGATAGGTTAACACACATATAATAGAAGGTAGCTAATGTCAGCTTTGTCAATGGAGAATCTTTGTTAAGAAAACAAACCTGTACACAATAGTGTGTTTTGAAAAAAACAACTTTTGACTGTAAATGCAGTGGTGCATATAAGGTCAGATGAATAGATAGTATTATCTGTTACTGCAGAAATGTATAGTTATATGACTTTTAGACAGTTTCAATGGTTCTTGCAATTGCGTAATGCTTCTTATGTGCAAACCTATAGCATCAGAAGCTTCAGAGCTAAAGAAGAAAGCCGTCCTGACAAAAACTCCCAACAAAATGTTTAGGATTAATTGTGAATCTCAAAATGTGTCTTCGAGCTATCTGCAGTGGTACAGTCAGAAAGATGGAGAGCCTTTAAAAGGGTCGCGATTATAGCCACCAAAGATCTGTGAACACCGGAAATGTGAAAAGTAAATATATTTTGGTCTCAGTAGACAAAGCAGGAAATGACACCTACGTTCTAGAAATTGATCATTTAAAGACAACCAACTCTGCTACCTACTACTGTGCCTACTCGGATCATCACAGTGCAGACCACATTGCACATCCTGTGACAATAACTCTCTTTACAGGCACTTTGCTACTGGTGCCAACTGTTTGGGAAATGCAGTAGGGATAAACATTTCAAGCAAAATTACTTTTTGATAATCAGTGAAGGGAAGTCCTATAGTTAGCTACACAGGAACAGCAACCATGGCAGAAAGGGGACTTCCAATTGACAGGATACTTTGTGTCTACTCGGATCTGCAACAATATCTAGATTAACTAACATTTTACATATTCCACGGTTTAGTGAGAACCAACCCATTAAAATGGAATTCTTTGGAATTACAATTCACTGCGTGTGTCATCGATGTGCCATTGAACATCTAGCTTTTTGGTTGCGTAACTGGCTAAAGCAGTGTTTGTGAAAGGTTGTTGTTTTGTGTGTCAATGAGAGGACCCTAGGTCCTCAAATGAAAACATGAGGAAGGAAGCAAAATTAATGAGATGACACGTGACACATTCCCCTACATTGTTACTGGGGTGAATTGATGGTGTTTTAATGATTGCTTCCAGACGTGTTATCATACCATCTGCATCCGACTGTTGAATACATCCTATTTCCTGACTGGCTGGAAATAATGGACCTTGTCAGCTAGGTGGGTGCTAAACAAACTGCACAGGAGAGGAACATTCTCAGAAAGTAACCTTAATTTTTCACATGTACAATACCGTGGCAGGGTGGTTCCTGTAGTCTTTCTATAATGTGCCATTATAACGCTCCCATGTTATGAGGTAGCGCCTTCCCGTGTCACAAACATACACCCAACCACAGAACAGCACAGTGTCACATCCCGCCCAACTCCCTAGGTCATGTCTTGGTTCTGTGTGTGTACTCACCTCTCCTCTTATTTCTTGTGTCTCCTACCCTGCCTGTGATTGACGTCCCCAGCCCTGATTGACAGCATAGGTTTTCAATCTAGCCCCCAGTGTATTTAGCCCTTGTGTTTCTACCTCTCATTGCTAGTTTGTCTTTGTACCTCATGTCAGTCTCTGCCTTGACTTCTGTATCCAGTAAAACCTTTTTGTGATTATTCTGAGTCGTGCTTTTGAGTCCACAATCTATCGTCGTTACATACAGTACCACATCACATACATCACATTTCAACAGACTGCATAACTGTAACATCTGTCAAAATGAACACAGGTTTCCTCTATCCCTTTAAACAAATAAGAGGTGGTGCCCCCAATAACTACATACTAGACATTAAGTATTGCTAATCTTAACCGTGTTCACCGTGCCTACAACTACAATACTGTATTGAATATTGTATATTATTTGTATATTTAGGAGGTTTACTAAATCTTATCATAGATGTAATCCATTTTCTGTGTAATTATGTTATGTTATGCCAGGTTGCTTTGCGTTGTCTTGTCAGTGCCCAATCTGACCTTGGGTTGTTCTGTGCATCTGAAAATAAAAGACTTGAACTTGACTTCAGGTGTTATGTTAAGTTGAGATGCAGATCATATGTTTGAAGTCCAAAAAAAAGCAGAAATCAAATGATTGATTTGTATATTATATGTGTGTTTAAGATAAGATAAATCAAGCGGAGCTGGCTCATGCAGGAGACTCAAGACCTAGCGTGTCACTAGCAACTTGTCATATCACGCAGTCAGGGCTCACCTTCTTAGAAGGGCGGGCTATTTAATCGGGATATCGCTGCACTCATAGACATGTATATAGGCCTATGTCTATGGCTGCACTCAGCATTGCTAGTGCAACACAGGATGCTTTCTGTTTCAATCTTCTGCCTCCGCCTCCCCGGCCTCCACCCTTGGTTCTGTGTTCCTTTCGTAGGGGGAATGCGTCGCTGTTGAGACGGTATCTACGTTGGGTGTGGCAAGGAGCCGATGAAAGAAGAACAATTGTGCCAAATCAAGTATTACAATCATGTTTTGTATCTTGTGAAATAAAGTATCAAGTAAATACTACTACTGAGTACTCTAGTCTGAACCTTTATTCGTCCCACAATGGGGAAATGTTGGCATTGCAGCAGCAAAGTGGACAGAAGCACACATGCAATTTACAAAGTAGCCTAAGTACGAGATATTATAAAACATATATAGAAAAAATATAACACCAGTTGCATATGAAGACCAAATATTAATAAATAAAAATATTGCAGAGTAGTTTGCACTTTAAGTGTGTCCGTGAGTTATTTACAGTGGTAGAGTCCTGTGTGTGTAACCGTCACTGTGTCCAATTCCGACCGCCGAAAGCTACTATTGTCCAAACCCGACCAGGCACTATCCGGTCTTTTTTCCAGAATTTTCTTCCGCGATCACCAGCAAAGTGTACGTAGTATTATTTTATGCATATCAAACAATCTACGTGTAAAATTTTATGAACATACATGGACGTTTACATGTCTAAATAGGCTACTATAGGAAAGTTACTTGGATGAGAGAAAGCCGAAAGACCACTCGGGCGACGCATGGGCGACGATCTGTAGGCTACTCTGAAAAATGTTTCAGTATTGTCAACGTACTGCTACTATGGGTTAGGATATGAGTTTATTTCAACGCTAGCATAGCACTACTTTGTCTAGCCAATGGAAATACACCATAATTTCTGACGATCTGTAGTCGAGGGGAGGAAGGGAGGGGGGCAGATAAACACATGGTGCCACACGGTAGGCTATCACACCATGTGTGGGTTAACGAGGAGCTGGATAACGAGGATCATTGTAAATCTTAGCCTATGTTTCCAGATTAATGTTCGTTTAGTCTGTTTAGTATTTAAATAAATTTTCATATTTTTTAAGATTTGCACAAGTCATTTGTCTTTTGCTAACCGTCCTGTTATCTTGACCCCATTCAATGTTTAACGTCTCTAAATATATGATTGACTTTTGCTTCATATTTCATGACTTCCTAATAAGATATCTTATTGTGAAGGACATAACTACGTTCCCGAATATGTTGACAGCATTGATGGTCAGTTTGGTGACCCTGGATCAAGTTAATATCCCTGGAAAAACGGCAGCGACGAGTGTTGACTACGACCATTTAGGTTAAGTGTGGTCGGGTTTGGACAAGGGTAGCGCACGGCTAACTTACCTGCGCCAGCGTCCTTTTGCCGGCTCTAGTAAAGGCAAAGCTAACTCTAAAATTAAAACAATATTTAGCTCGAAAGGTAATAAGTTAAGGCATAACTTGACATAATTAAATCAGCTGAAAACGTGATACGATCATTTTAATAAATATTTGAAGTGGCATTTTAGCTAAAACCCGGTCGGGATTGGACACAGTGACGTCTAGAGCAGTGCTGGGGGTATCCTCTCACAGCAGCAGGAAGGAAGGACCTGCGGTACCACGCCTTCTTACTTTTAGTTGATACAACATAATTACAAACAAACAACATAGTAAGCAGTCCGTGGTGCTGGGGTACAGTAGGATGTAGAGTGTCTCAGGTACATGACTGTTGCATGTTTGGAAATCCTCAAACTACTGCAAGATGGAACATTGAGACTGGATGGCAACACAGTACTTATCTGTTGTCAAGCTAACAGTTTAACATCAAAATCGAGGTCCTCCATCGCCAGAAATCGACCAAATGACGATTATGAGCCTGTTTTAGCTATCTAGTCTGAAATGTCTCTAGCCAGGTGCTTATCAGATGTCAAATAAATAATAATATGAACAAGGACGTGTACATATCTCTGATAAAATAATTAAACGTCAAATATAAAAGTGGACTATAGCCTCCCATTCCCTCCAAGTACAGAATGGCCTCTTTCACGTCCGCTTTCTCAACGTTAAGATCCCGGCGCTGAGCAAACGGAACCATACTCATTGCTGTTAGCTACGCAACGGTATCATAATGTCAGGAAGAGGCAAAGGAGGAAAAGGACTTGGTAAAGGAGGCGCCAAGCGTCATCGCAAGGTTCTCCGTGATAACATCCAGGGCATCACAAAGCCCGCCATCCGCCGCCTGGCTCGCCGCGGTGGGGTCAAGCGTATTTCTGGCTTGATCTACGAAGAGACACGCGGTGTACTGAAGGTGTTCCTGGAGAACGTTATCCGTGATGCCGTGACCTACACCGAGCACGCTAAGAGGAAGACCGTGACCGCCATGGACGTGGTCTACGCTCTGAAGCGTCAGGGACGCACTCTGTACGGCTTCGGCGGTTAAATCTTCATCAAGCAGACAATTCGAGGTTCAACACAATGGCTCTTTTAAGAGCCCCCCACATGTTACACATCAGACTTTATTTCCATATTCCGTTGCTTGCATTGAGTGGAGCCTTGTGAAACGAAATGTTCATGATCCGTTTATCCTAGGTGAATAAAACACAATGAACACATTTCTTCGCCCCAGTTTAAGGCGAATTTAATCTCCATGAACAGTTTCATGAAGCATCGGCTATACTGATACTTACTAAACGTTTCGTTAAAATTCTATTTCGGTGGTCATGGCGTATCCTAATCATTTGAACCCATGGTATTGTAAAGGGGTTCATTATGCAGGCTTCACCTGTTTATAGGCTACTTGAGCTATGCCATCTATAAATGAGTTATATTAGCCGAACGAGAGCGTTTGGCCGAGAAGTATCGGTCTGTACTGTGCGTGACTTTAGGTTTTAGCATCTGATCAATGAATGCTTTATTAAAACGTGTTGTAGATAACATTGACTCAGCCCTGGACGCATGGGGGTTTCGCGTTGTACTGCAACAAAACGACGCTTCTGACGTCAATAACCACGTGTTTCTTGTTAAACTAGGCGGGAAACTGCCCAGGGAATTCGGCTTAACTTCCTAGCTTGATTATGTGAAGTGTAAAAGGTACGTTGAAGTGTACAAATTATTGAAATATTTCATTTAAGCCATCATGACTGTCAGTTTATGATTACTGAAGGGTAATGGAGTCGGTAAATCCCAGGCATGATATGCAGTAGATTTCAGAATAGCTTGCACAAGTCACTTCCCAGCTGTGTGCAGCGACTAGCAGGAGGCGTGCCTCAAAATTAGCATGTCCCCCACTACATATAGCCGCTAACCTGCCCCTCCACCCATTATTCGTTTCTGAGAAGCAGCGACATTGACAATGCCTGAACCAGCAAAGCCCGCGCCCAAGAAGGGCTCCAAGAAAGCCGTTTCCAAGACCGCCGTGAAGGGCGGCAAGAAGCGCAGAAAGTCCAGGAAGGAGAGCTACGCCATCTACGTGTACAAGGTTCTGAAGCAGGTCCACCCCGACACCGGCATCTCCTCCAAGGCCATGGGAATCATGAATTCTTTCGTCAACGATATTTTCGAGCGTATTGCCGGAGAGTCGTCTCGCCTGGCCCACTACAACAAGCGATCAACCATTACCTCCAGGGAGATCCAGACCGCTGTCCGCCTTCTGCTCCCCGGTGAGCTGGCCAAGCACGCCGTGTCCGAGGGCACCAAGGCCGTGACAAAGTACACCAGCTCCAAGTAAACGGGCACTCCTTGAAATTGACCCCAAAGGCTCTTTTAAGAGCCACCCACTGGTCTCCAAAATTGAGGAAAGTCCATCGAATTCAGGAAAGGGGTTATTGCGTCGTCATCTGATCTGTAATGAATCCGTGTGCTATTTGCTGATTTAGCATGTTTGCCAAAAGCCACGTAAGAATGGAGCATATGAAAGTAGGCTGCTGCAGGACACCATGGATCATAAATGCAGGTAATTCTTTCCGTGGTCAGTCAAACTAAAAGGTTGTTTAGCCACATCGCAAAGTATCCACATCTCAGCTACCAGGCGCGGTGAAAAAAATTATAATACGACTGAGCAAACAATGGCTCAATAACTTAAGCATAGCGCATGAATAACATCTCGATAACAATAACGTATGATGAAACCTACACCAAAGTGCAATAGCCTACTAAACATCGACTCTTCAACAATCTTAACAACGTCCTCTTTACGGCTATGTGCCTGTGTATAGCCCAGGTTAATATGGACGACAAGCCTAAATGATGGATACATTTGCTTATCATAGATCATTCTTTCAACTTGTGTCAATATTCAATAAGTGCATACAATGGCTGTTGTCTTTTGGTACTATTCATGTGCCGTTGGCAACACTTTAGTTGCAGCTGTGTACCTCCTCTCGTGGCTGCAATGTCATTTGGGCGCGCGACTTCAGCGTCCTATTGAAAGGCAGGAATGGAGAGAGACTCAAAGGAGAGACGAAACTATCCAAAAACAAGTAGCCTACAATGACCGGAATGTCCCTGTACTTAAATGCTACTGTAAGCCCCCCTGGATAAAAGCGTCTGCTAAATGTTTGGAGATTGGGGAGACTAATCAAAAATCGAGATGTGAGAAAGTTACTACATGTAGCCTATAATTAATCATTAGAGTAGGCCTACAACAAACCATGATAGAACATACAACTCTGACATCACTTTACCTTGTTCTAAAAACCTTTAATCGTTTGTGTACGTTAGTTTGAAAACGTATTTTTTTCATTCCAACAGTAGGGGGTGCTTTTGCACCCCTGCGCCTGTTGTAAAATCCTCTATGCTACAGACTGTGCACAGTTGGCTACTCTTACACTATAGCTCTCAATAAAGACATTTTAACATATGAAACATGTAGCCTTGCGACTTTATTTCACTCAATAAGGTTCGAAAAAAAAGTCAGTGACGGCGGCGACGTAGCTACTTAGGTGTGTTGTTTGGCGATGACGTGTGTCTCACACGGCTTAGTGACGACGTACTTATCTCAGACGTACTTAGTAGGCGTAAGTATTTTTTATAGCCTACTTTCGAACATGCGTCGCCGCGATGTCGCCGCCGGTAGACGTTCCTCCAGTCCCATTCACTTCCATTCAAAAAATCCACACGGTCTGGCGGCGACGTATGGTTAGGCTGCTCCTTCTCCTGGTGTATGGCGAGCGGAAAGGGACATTCCTAGGCTTACCAGGAGAAGGAGCAGCCTAACCATACGCATGTTCGGAAGTAAAACAAATACTTACGCCTACTAAGTACGTCTGAGATAAGTACGTCGTCACTAAGCCGCACGTCGTCGCCAAACAACACACCTACTGTAGCTACGTCGCCGCCGTCACTGACTTGTTTCTAAGTAGCTACGTCGCCGCCGTCACTGACTTAAAAAAACCCCCTTATTGACTGAAATAAAGTCGCAAGGCTACATGTTTCATATGTTAAAATGTCTTTATTGAGAACCATAGTGTAAGAGTAGCCAACTGTGCACATTCTGTAGCATAGAGGATTTTAAAACAGGTGCAGGGGGTGCTTTCAAACTAAATGTAGGCTACACAAACGATTAAAGGTTTTTAGAACATGTTAAAGTGACGTCAGAGTTTTATGTTCTATCATGGTTTGTTGTACTCTAATGATTAATTATAAATGTTAAGATCCAGTAGGCCTATTCATTTTGAGCATGTTTTAAAACCTAGAATCGCCTCTAGCCTGTAGTATGCTAATTGTTTGTAGGCTAGCCTACACATTTTTAATTGAATAGGCTGAACATCAACATGTAACATCAAGTTTAGCCTAGACATTCCAAACGAATTAGCTTTCAATTTTACGTATGCCTAGCTACTTGAACTGTGTCCTGGCAATACATAAAGAACATTATGCTACATGTTTTGCCAGGATAACTGGCTAGCTAGACCATTGAATGTTCATGACGTTCACTGTGTATTTATTTCTTTGACTGGGTACAACAACGCGATCAGTCAACCGAACCGACTATAAAATGTTTTTAATGTCGGGCTACGACTAAAGTCATCTTATGACAATGCCTTTGCTTCGTGTTAAAAGCTCCAAAATGATGAACTGGCAAAAACGTTATAACTATAAATTTACTCTAAAATGTACTTAAAAGTATGGCGACGACGTTATCCACAAGTACGTTATCCATAAGTAGGTGCGACGACGTAGCAATTTAGCCAGAAGTAGATTTCAAACGACCTTCTCCTTAGGCAGGTTATCCATGTCCCTTTCCGCTCGCCATACTGGTAAGCCTAGGAATGTCCCTTTCCGCTCGCCATAGTCCCCTGCACATGTCTATGGTCCCCTGTATGAGAACACTATAAAAAACACGTGAAGAAGTTACAATCGTGTTGGTTTGTGCTAGCTGTTCTTGGATCCTTCACGCTGCCGAGTTCCACAGTTCTCTGCCAACCAAATATTGAACTGGAGCTCCAGCGACGAGTGAAAACATGGGAAAATATAAGGTGAAGTAATCTCAATTTGTGTCGTTTACCGACAAGGTAGAGTGAAGAGAAACCACTGTGTTGCTCTCAAAAGCGACAGATACTGTGTCGCCGTTTCCCTTGACAAGGACGTTGTTTGGCTATCTTGTTTGTTTTGATACTTGGGCGTTTTTTCCCCTATGGACTGAGCCTGGACAAATACAATATTTGAGTATTTTGAGGAACTTCCGCTTGGAACAGAGTATGTTTTGTTATTGTTTGGGCTGAAACCATTTTTGTTTAAAACAACTTTTTGGTGAGAGGACACTGATCTGTGACATTTAGTTGTTGTTGCTTTTTGTGACTGCTGTTAATGTCATTCAAGTCAATGTTATGTTATCATAGCTTAGGTTGATGCATCGATGATGTAATATGTTATTTTCAATACTTTGAAGCGGTGAATGAAAGGGGTTAAATGAAAATGTCTAGATCAATAGGATACATCATTTGAGTGCTCAGGTTTAGTAAGTTGGCCAACAATAGTGGTAACAAGCTTAAACAATAACCATGAAAAGTAAACCCATGGGTGATTTTGAGTAACATTCTACACTTTTTGTATTTTCCCAATTGATTTAGTATATTAAATTCCCACTAATTTAACTATTGCTTGTACTGTGAAATTATAGTCTTTCGGGGATATACACGGTAAGGTGCACACATACACATACGCTTGTGTTATATTCTTTAGGTCATCACTGGGACATTTCCAAATCCGAAACCTTAACTATTATATTAGTTTCCTGAAGGCAGAATAGGCTTGAGACTAGTTGATCTGGGGGTTAGGGACTCCGATCTTTTGATCTCCAGCCTTCAGGGAAGCGTTTTTTACCCTTACTAAACAGAGATGTAGGTTCCGTCTGCTACAATTACATCACACTAGGTGAGCTTGGCAGATATTTCTGTATAAATAGAAGAGGACATTTCAAGCACTGCACAGTTCTGCTCATGTAGTGATCTTGACCTTCTGACCTGAACTTCTACCTGCTTACCTGAAGAACCATTCACTGCTCTACCTTCACTATGGCTGAGCAATCTAAGAGGTAAGACTGATGTTATTACAGCAAAACGTTCTTATGTTATGGGTTTTTCCTTCAATTACATTTTCTGCATTTTGATCTTAAGAGTTTGTTATTTCTTTTTTTGTACCCTTCTGTGTCTTAAATCTTAAAGGTCTATTATTCTTCGAAGTGTGTACTGTCTGCTGTGCCAAAAGCCACAGTACGTGTTGTCTCAACACCTGGCCAGGTACTGTATGAAAAACAGCACACCACAAGAAAGAGCGTCTGAGATGCAGAAGGCCAAGGATTCCACCAATAATTGGACCCGGACCAGGATTTGGGATTATGACCGTATCTGTGAGATGCTGCCCCACCTGGAATGTCGTTCAGCCTTGGTGAAGGAGCTTCTTGGGAGGCGGTACTTCATCAGAAACATGCCCCCTGAGACCATGGCCGTAGACTCTGAAGGTGACGGCACCTCAGCAACTGCCACCATATGTGTTGGCACCTCTCCCCCGTCTTCACCAAAAGGGACTGATGACAGCGACTTCACCTCTTCTGATCTGGATGAGAGGACAGGAGACCGTTCCTTGAAAAAGTAAGTATCATCAATTATAAAGTAGAATTTATGATCTAGACTGGACTACAACTGACCCCAGTATACGTGTGAAAATGCTAAAGGCAGGTCTACATTCAAAGTTTCCTGATGATGCCAGTCTCATTTCGGACTACACAAGGTACCTCACGGACAGTGTCCGTGTCTCCAACTGTCAACACCAGGTAAGATCTCTTTACACATATATTTTCAGCCAGAACACTACATTTCAACAATGTCTACTTTCTTCTTATGATGTTAATGCTAAAATGTATTTATCATCGTCTCTCTCAAAGGTTGACAATGTGTCACGCTTCCTGCGCTATTTGCAGCCCAGGGTGGATGAGCCAAATCTGGACTTCCTCAAGAAGAGCATAGAGACACAAGATTTCTTGAAAAAACTACGACTGACAGACATGAGCACATCCACCATTCTGCTCTACATCCAGAGCATGATACGGTTCGTAAAATACCTGCAGATAAAGCTGGATCCAGGAAAGGAAGGCGCAGAGCTTCACTCCATGTGCCAAGCGTACAAGGAGCTGCTGCTGTCACTCAGGAAGCCGGTTGCCAAGGTTCATTTACATGAACGGGCCACCATGAAGTAAGTACTATTCACTCGCTATTGTCTTGTCACCACTAATGTATTTGTTGTTTACTACTGCAATCCTGACTGTGGTGTGTTTAATGACCTGTCCCCCGTTTTCTCTATTTTCTTGTTCAATCTAGAAACAATCGATTAACCAATGGCATGCGCAGTGTTGCAGATTGCCAGGAAATTTTGAACGTTGCAAAGGATGACTTCCTTTGCATCTTCACGAAGTTAATGGATGAATCCCATGTCGATGTAATTGAAAACACGTTATTCCGCTATTACTGTGAAGCGGTCATGGTGTTTCGTCACTTTCAGTTCCCAGGAGCTGTGGAGGGCATGACTGTAAGGGCATCTAGTTTACCAGCTTGAAGGAGTTTGAATACGTTGTAATGGTTATTTAGAAATGCATTTAAATATTTTCTGTGTGTTTCAGGTGAAAGACTGGAAGAGTAGAAAGCATGTTGGTGACAGGGCTGTGATTTGCATCCGCCACCACAAAACAAAAACACAACAGATTATCACACTTGCCTTGTCACTGGAGGAGGAAGCTGTACGTTTTTTAGCAGCCAAATATGTTTTACCACTGTTGTTATAGTATGATACATTACTCCCAATGTTTTGCAGTCAAGTAATTGTCTTTCTTGTTCCCACAGTGGTTACAGTCGTACTACGATAACATTCGCCCTGGAAACCTCAAGGATAGTTGCAACACATTTTTTATTACATCCTATGGCAAACCTTCTCAAAGGGTCACAAGGGACATGGCCCGACTCCATGAAATGTATGTTCCTACCTACATGCATGTGCTGATGAGTAAATGTTAACACTTTATTGTATTTCACCCCATCATCAAACACATCACAATTAACGTTTCATGTAATATGTTCTTACTGTAGCTACAAACTCCAACCTGCCACTAGTAATGAGGTCCGAAGGGCTGCCGAGACACACGCATCAGAAATGATGGAGAACCAAAAGGTATGCAATCCCGTTTTATTCAACGTGCTCTATAAATAAACATACTTGACTTGTGTGTTTCTTAGAAACAAAATACCAATCTATGTATTTTAGACACCTAACAAAGTTACCTGGATGCTCAATCACATCAATTCCACACCTTCTATAATTCCCTCAGTACAAACGACAGCAACGAGTTTCTTTTTTTGTTTACTGGCAGGATTTATTTGGTTCATCCAGACCGTGAAAACTGTAATCAAAAAACATAATACACAAATACAATAATCACTAGTCAAAATAATAACAAGCCATACAGTAATATCCCAACATGTGTTAGCCCTTAACGGTGTTAGCCCTTAGCTGTATCAAAACAATTTAATACAAACAAGAACAGAAAACACACACAAAAAACGTCAGCAAAACATACCTTAGTAGCTGCATTGCATGAGGAAAGTTGTGTAGCTTGGCATTACTCTGTAGGATTGTTTATCTTGATGCTAAGAGCTATTTTGCAGATGCATCAGCACTGAAACACATGTACTAAATCAGCGGACTTTTTTGATGACTGTTACGCTAAAGTATGTCCTGACGGAAACGGGCGATACAAAAACAAAGGCCTTCCGCCTTAGAGAACTTTGGTTCCTACCAAAATAAATAACTCAGAAATACTGCGCTGACTGACACAGAGGCAGTTACACTCCCACCAAAACATATCACATGTATATGATTTTCTTCAACTATTGAGAGACAACATACTGCGTAGAAGGATAAACAAAAAAAACTAAACTCCAGTCCTTGGCTTCCCCAGAGAACGATCACCATGACTGCACCTGTAGTGAGACAGATAGATAGAGAGAGAGGGGAGGAAAAGAAAGAGAGAGGTCGGAGTCTTCAGTCTGCTTCCATCAGTGTCACCGTCTTATGGATGGGCCTTTCCAGGTGGACAGGTTTGGAGATACGCTTTCCTTTCTCATCAAGGGTTGAGTCGCTGATGAGCAACTTGAGTCTTCGCACCTTCCCATCCTTTCCTGGGTACACTTCGATAACCTTTGCCATCCTCCACTGGTTACGTGGTGTAGTATCATCTTGCAGGAGTACAACATCGCCGACCTTTGCATTCCTGCGATCTTTGGTCCACTTCTGTCTCTGTTGGAGGCTCAGGAGGTACTCCTTCTTCCATCTTGTCCAAAAGTGGTTGGATAAGAATTGAACTCGACGCCATCTCTTGCGTAGGTATAGATCTTCCTTGACGAACTTCCCAGGAGGTGGAGCGAGTATCGTGGACTTCATGGTCAAAATGTGGTTTGGTGTCAGGGGCTCTGGACTGGATGGATCATTTAGACAATCAGTGCTCAGAGGTCTACTGTTCACTATTGCCATGACTTCATACAGGAACGTTCTTAGAGAGGAGCAGTCAAGCTGCGTAGCTGACTGTTCTGGAATGGACGTCAAGACACTTCTTATGGTGCGAATTTGTCTTTCCCAGACGCCACCCATATGACTTGAAACTGGGGTGTTCATGATGAACTCACATCCAAGCTGCTTGAGCTCTTCCTGATCCATTTCTTTCAATGCTTCAGCAAACTCTCGTCTTGCTCCGACGAAGTTTGTTCCTTGATCACTTCTTATCTGACGTACCTGTCCACGAATGGCGATGAATGAACGCAATGCGTTAATGAAGGCATCCGTGGTCATATCGTCAAGCATCTCAACGTGAACCGCTCTGGAACACATGCAGGTAAGTAACAATCCATAACGCTTTAGCTCTTTCCTTCCTTCCTTTACGTAGAATGGTCCAAAACAGTCCATACCGCAGTAGGTGAATGGAGGAGCTGTTTCCATTCTGTCCTCTGGAAGGTCTGACATTTTCTGCTGTTCAGTGCATCTTCTGAACTTCCTGCACTTAGTGCACTTGTAGATATGGGATGATACAGCCTTGCTGCAGCCCAGTATCCATATGCCATTAGATCGGAGCGCATTCATGGTCATTCCTCGTCCTTGATGGTACACTCTTTCATGATAGTGCTTGACAAGTAAAATTGACACATGACTGTCCTTTGGAAGGACCGCTGGATGCTTCACCTGTGGATGTAGGGCAGCATGAGTTAAGCGGCCTCCAACTCTGAGGACACCTTGGTCATCCAGGAATGGACTTAACCGGTGCAACTTATTGGCTTTGCCCTTGACTGGCGTCTCCTTGTCACTTTGGAGTAACTGTATATCTTGTGAGAAGGTTGCTTCTTGAACCATCTTGATTATTGTCAACTCCGCTTCTCTCCTTTCCTCCAAACTGCAGGCATCACAGGACTTTGGCTGAAGCCCTTTAATTTCTTTCACATGGCGCTGGAGTCTGACGATAGCTTTCACCATTTTGGACCAGTCTGAAAACTTGTGTAGGCGATCTAGCAGCGACTTGACTTCTTTCGCCTGGGTGTCGAGAACCTGGACCTTCTTAAGCTCAGGATCGTCATATGTGATCTCTCCCACCTTGATATCTCCACTTGGTAACTCCTTCTGCCAAAGAAAGTCTGGGCCTGTGAACCAGTTAGAGGATACCAGTTGCTCTGCTGTGAGACCTCTTGAGGCGTGGTCTGCTGGATTATCTTCTGAAGCCACATACTTCCATTGTGTAGACTCTGTGCTTTGCTTGATGCGTTCGACACGATTTGCCACAAACACGTGAAATCTTCTGGCTTCATTATTGATGTAACCAAGGACCACTCTTGAATCAGTCCAGAAGACTTCTTGTAGGCATTCTATTTCCAGTTCTTTCTTGAGCATGTCACTGGTGCGGACAGCTACCACTGCTGCTGACAGCTCGAGTCTTGGTATGGTTGTGACCTTAGTAGGAGCGACTCTCGACTTTCCCATTACAAAGGAACAGTGGACTTCACTTGACGTACTCACTGCTCTGAGGTACGAGCACTCTCCATAGCCTGACTCACTGGCATCGGCGAAATGGTGGAGTTCGTAGTGTTGGACCTTGAAGCTTGATGGAACGTAGCATCTTGGAATCTTCACCTCGGCTAGATTCCGCAGGTCTTGAAGCCAGCTTTCCCACAGAGGTCGTAGGTCATCAGGTAAGGTGTCATCCCAACTGAGCTTGTCACGACACATCTGCTGCAGGATTCAGATTCAGATTCAGAAGACTTTATTTGCCATGACATGTGAACATGTATGGAATTTGCTTTGGTACAGTGGAGTTTACAATAGGACAGGTGCAAGACAGGACAAGACAGTGCATACCAACATATATAGTGCAAAAATGAGTAAATAATAGTGATATAATCTATCAATGACAGCAGACCATTAGGTTACTGAGGGGGGAGGGGGCAGTGCATTAATTAGACGGATGGCCGTGGGGAAGAAGCTGTGCAAATGTCTGGATTTAAGAGTCCTTATTGACCGCAACCTCCTGCCTGAAGGGAGCGGGGCGAAGAGACCGTGGCCTGGGTGTGCAGGGTCAGCCATGATCTTCCTGGCCCTCCCCAGAGCCCTGCTGTTAAACAGGGCCCCAAGGGGGGGCAAGGGGCAGCCAATCACCTTCTCCGCCGAGCGTATCACCCGCTGCAGCTTGGCCTTGTCCTTGGCCGCTGCAGCGGGGAACCAGGTGATGATGGCAGAGGTGATGATGGACTCGATGATGGCCGTGTAGAAGTTCACCAGCATGGATTTAGGCAGCTTGAATTTCCTGAGCTGCCTCAGGAAAAACAAACGCTTCTGTGCTTTTTTAGTGAGGGCATCGGTGTTGGGCCCCCACTTTAGGTCCCGAGAGAGCGTCACCCCGAGGAATCTGCATGACTCCACTATGGCGACTGGGGTGCCTACCAGTATGATTGGAGGGGGAGGGGGCGGGTTCCTCCTGAAGTCCACTATTAACTCCACTGTTTTAAGAGCGTTTAGCTTTAAATTGTTGTGATCGCACCAAGAAACCACCGAGTCGATCTGGCTCCTGTAGGCAGCTTCATCCCCCCTGGAGATAAGCCCTACCAGTGTGGTGTCATCTGCGAATTTGAGGAGCTTGACCGACTGGTGGCTGGAGGTGCAACAGTTGGTGTAGAGGGAAAACAGAAGGGGAGACAGGACGCAGCCCTGCGGGATCTGCTTTCCCAACAAGATGAACGGTGCCACAAATCCAAGAGGGTCGTAGACTGAAGCGACTGTGGACAGGACTCCTCTTCGAGTAAGTGGATTCTCCTTGACGATTACTCTGAACTGGAACTCATCAGAAGCCACGCACCACTGCACACCGAGTGCTCTTTCCATGTGCAGTTCACCCAGTGCCATGTCCTTGTCTTTGGCAGCTGCAGCACATTCTTCTTTTGGGATTGCGTCTAGGACCTTCTTGCTGTTAGAGATAAACTTATGCAGCCGGAGTTTGCCTGTGCTGCAAAGTTCTCTTGCTTCTTTCACCAGTTGGATCGCTTGGTCTTCGGATGCTACACTTGACAATCCATCATCCACGTAGAAGTTCCGTTGAATGAACTTTATGGTGTCGTCACTAAAGTTTCCTTGTCCTTCAGCAGCGACATGCTTCAGCCCATAGTTGGCACAGCCAGGTGACGATGCTGCACCAAACAAGTGGACTTTCATCCGATAGATGGAAGGTTGGCTTTCGAGATCTCCATTGTCCCACCAAAGGAACCGCAGGTAATCTTGGTCTTCTGCTTTAACATGGAACTGGTGAAACATGCGTTCGATGTCACACATGATTGCCACAGGACCTCTTCGGAAGCGATACAGAACTCCCACCAAGGTGTTTGTCAACTCAGGACCCGTCAGGAGGTGGTCGTTCAAGGACGTTCCTTGGTACTTGGCGGAGCAATCGAAGACAACGCGTATCTTCCCAGGCTTTTGTGGATGATACACCCCATGATGCGGAATGTACCAAGCTGGAGCTTTGTGGATGTCTTCCTCCGGGACCCTTTCTGCATCTCCGCGTCTTATGGTCTCATCCATGAAGGTCTTGTAGTACTGGTCGTTTCTTCTCAGCCTTCTTTCTAGGCACCTGAGACGATGGATAGCACAGATCTTATTACCAGGTAAGTTAGGTCTTTCTTTCTTGAATGGCAGCGGCATTTCGTAATGACCGTCGCTCTTTAACTTGATGCTCTTTTCCATTTTTGACAGGAACCTTAGATCTTCTTGAGAGATGGGGCTGGTTTCCGACTCTCTTTCAACGAAGTCAGACTCCAGCATCTTGATGACATCTGCAGGTAAGAGAACTTCTTTGATCTGTGTCCTACAGACATAGTGCACTTCCTTTGTGAGGTCTGAAGAGGACGGTAGACCTGGCATCACTTGCTTCACCATGACTTGGTGACTTATTCCAATTGCATCTCCATAGTTGAGACACGGGTTGCCATATCCCACTACACTCCAGCCCAAGTCTGTCTTTTGTGCAAACGGCTGGTGTTCCTCACCAGGCACCACTTGTCTTGGAACGAGGGCTTGGGCACAGTTGTAGCCAATTAACAGGCCGACATCACAGCTTTGCTGAGGAGCGATCTCATCTGCAATGTGTTCAAGATGCGGCCATGCTTTCGCCGTATCTGGTGTGGGAATATGGTCTCTGTTTGCAGGGATAAACTCTCTTGAGTAAGTCACTGGAAGAGTGATTATCTTGTCTGAATAAAAACCTCTAACTTGTAGACCAGCTAGCTTCCGACAGGACACGATTGTGTTTCTTGAAGCCAACGTGGAGAGGTTTAGCTGAACTGGTTCACTCCTAGCATTGAGAGCCTTCGCTGTCTCGTCAAGGATAAAGGTTGTGTCACTTTGTGTATCAAGGAGTGCGTACACCAGAACTTCACGACTTGGTACACTTGTAGATGACACCCACACTGGAATTATTGTGGAGGTATGCGTGTCTCCAACATTCTGGATGACTCTAAGTGCCGTCGCCTCACGTGATGGTCTCTCTGACTGGTCTTGTGACTGTTCATTCTTCCTTTCTTTGTACTCTTCTTTGTCTTTGTCACTGTACCTTGCTCTGTCAGATCTTGTAGACATCCTTTCTTCCTTGGTGCGATCGTCATGAAGACAAGTTGGGTGTCTTCTCTCACAGGTGTCGCAGCTGTCTCTTTCTCTACAATCTCTAGATCGGTGGCCAAATTTGAGACAGCCAAAACACAATTTATTTTCTTGAACAAACTTGATTCGCTCCAAGATTGTCCCTTGCATAAACTTGTAACACCTTTGTAGACTGTGTCCTGCCTTCTCACAGAAGACACAGCTTGTGACGACGGCTTTCTCATCTGAGGTGGTTGCTAACACCTTTGCTCCAGGACCTCCGCTCTTTACACACTTGTCTGGAATCCTTTCACTTGGCTTAAGAGCATGAAGAGATGTTATTGGGCTGCAAGCGATTTTAGCTTCACGTGTGAGAAACTTGACAAACTGGCTGAAGCTCGGGAACATGTGAGTGTCTTCTTCTGCTTCTATGACTTTCCTATTCCACCTTGAAGTCACCCAGTCTGGGAGTTTAGAGAGAATTTTCTGGTTCTCGTTGCAATCATTAAGTATTTCAAGACCTCTGATCTGAGACATGGCTGCCTCACAGCAGCGCAGGAAATCGGCGAGTTCTTGAAGTTCCATACTGCCTTTGGAGCTTATCTTGGGCCACGCGTCGAGCTTCTCTCTGAAGGCCTTGGCGATGAGGAATGGATTGCCGTATCGCTCTTCTAGGATGTCCCATGCTGCATAATATGCTGGCTCTGTGCCAAGTAAAAAGTAGCTCTCTCTGGCCCTTTTAGCAGATCCACCCACATACTTGCGTAGATAATATATCTTCTCTTCAGCTGGTATGTTCTTCCTGTCAACGAGCGTCTGAAAGGACACTTTCCAGTCGTTGAATCGGAGTGGGTCACCACTGAACACTGTAGGTTCAGGTAGAGGAATGCGACTCGCACTGATGGCTTCTGCGAGCGCTTTGACGAGAGCTGTTGTGCCATCTTCATATTTGTTTTCTTGCCTTGCTTGTGCTACAGCTGGTGGTGTAGAATGGTGCCGCAGTGGGCTAGTTTGAGGCTTGACTTCTTCTTTCTTCACCGAGACACGATGGAGAAGAACATTTATTTCTTCATCTGAGCCGTCGCCCTTAGTTGCCGGACATGAATGTATACTCTGGTTATATACTTGCTGTCGTGCCTCGGCAGCCTTTAGCTTCTTAATAGTCTCCAACCGATCTAGTTCTCTGCGCTTGGCTTCTAGCACTCTTTGTCTCTCTGCAATTTCAGCCTCTTGTTTGGCTTTTAGCTGAGCGGCTTCAACTTCCAGTCTCTGGAGCACTTAGTGTAGCGAGAGCTAGTGCCTGTCCTTCCTGAGGCTACAGACATTACCTCTTCAATGACTCGATGTTCTTCATGTCTTTGACTTGTAGTATGCCTATGGGCTGTAGCTTCCTCCCTTGCATCTATAAGGTCCATTGCATCCTTAACCATCTTCTTTGTTACTGTTTCACAGGTGTCGATTTTGCGACGTGTGTTAAGGTCAGGAACCTCAAGGCGTTTCCAATCGTCATAAACGTAATTTAGACTCCTAGAGGTATCGTGTACTTTAGTAATTTGTCCATCTAGCAGGTCGTCTGAGCACTTTCCACTCAGCGCTTGGTTGGCTTCTTTAGTGGCATCCTTCCACTTCTCATAGCACACACTGAACCGATGTGCAACCTTTATTACTTGCTCATCATGCTGTTCTTGACCCTTTTCCGTCATTCTGCAGACTCTTTGGCCTAATGGTGGCTCTTCTGAGGAAGCGGGGTTGTCCACTATGATGCCTTCAGTCGCTTGTGGCTGCACGGTTGAGCTGTGCTCGTGCACACACTCTGTCTTGTCAGGTGTGTGTGACTCCATGTCTGGGAAATGTACATCTGTAATTGTGTGCTCTTCGCCATGTCGGGACATCTTACTTGCCTTACTGTTGTTATTCACTGCTCTTTGGTGCTGCCTTCGTGAGCAGTTAAGTTTTCACTATAATTCCCTCAGTACAAACGACAGCAACGAGTTTCTTTTTTTGTTTACTGGCAGGATTTATTTGGTTCATCCAGACCGTGAACTGTAATCAAAAAACATAATACACAAATACAATAATCACTAGTCAAAATAATAACAAGCCATACAGTAATATCCCAACATGTGTTAGCCCTTAGCTGTATCAAAACAATTTAATACAAACAAGAACAGAAAACACACACAAAAAACGTCAGCAAAACATACCTTAGTAGCTGCATTGCATGAGGAAAGTTGTGTAGCTTGGCATTACTCTGTAGGATTGTTTATCTTGATGCTAAGAGCTATTTTGCAGATGCATCAGCACTGAAACACATGTACTAAATCAGCGGACTTTTTTGATGACTGTTACGCTAAAGTATGTCCTGACGGAAACGGGCGATACAAAAACAAAGGCCTTCCGCCTTAGAGAACTTTGGTTCCTACCAAAATAAATAACTCAGAAATACTGCGCTGACTGACACAGAGGCAGTTACACCTTCAGTATTGTGTTGTGGGTAGAATATTACCACTTGTATACTCTTCCTTTGCCTCAGTGTTTGCATTTAAGCGTATTGTGTTTATATAGGCTGGGTTAAGTGACCTAAGTATTCCTTTGTAATGTAGTGTCATAAGGGGCTGTGATGTCTTACATTTACATTTATTCATTTAGCAGACGCTTTTATCCAAAGCGACTTCCAAGAGAGAGCTTTACAAAAGTGCATAGGTCCCTGATCATAACAACGAGATATCCACAACATTGCAAGTAGTCAAACATGAATCATACATTGTGAAAAAAATAAGTGCCAAAGGGAAGAATCATAAGAGCATGTACAATTGAACAACATGAACCTTAAAAGTGCACGAGTGTACCTGTGGAAGAGCAAACAACAGTAAACTACCTCACAGCGAGTACAATAATTTTAAATCAGTTACAGCTAACCAACAAGAGCAGCAGGTCTCTAAGTAAGAGTCCTTTTGATCCTGGAAGAAACTAACATCATGTCCAGCACCTTTCCTAGGTACCGTTGTATTCCCGGAACAAGAGTGTCTTGAGCCTTTTCTTGAAGGTGGGGAGACAGTCAGTGTCTCTGATGGAGGTGGGGAGTTGATTCCACCACTGGGGGGCCAGATAGGGGAAGAGCTTGTGTTGGGACCGGGCGGTCTTGAGCGGTTGGACCACCAGACGGTTGTCGGAGGAAGACCGAAGGTGGCGGGTGGGGGTGTAGGGCTGGAGGAGAGACTTGATGTAGTCGGGTGCAGTCCCATTCACCGCTCGGAAGGTCAGTACCAGGGTCTTGAATCTGATACGGGCCGTGACGGTTAGCCAGTGAAGGGAGACGAGGAGCAGGGTAACATGGGAGCGTCTGGGTAGGTTGAAGACCAGACGGGCTGCTGCGTTCTGAATCCTCTGGAGAGGGCGGGTTGCGCATGCTGGGAGCCCGGCGAGCAGCCAGTTGCAGTAGTCCAACTTGGAGAGGACAAATGCTTGGACCAGCAGCTGGGTGGAGTGCTCAGACAGGTATCTCCTGATCTTCCGGATGTTGTAGAGGGTAAATCTACACGACCGGGAGACAGCAGCGATGTGGGCTGTGAGGCAGAGCTCGTCATCCATGGTAACCCCATGGTTTGGCCGGGATGATGAGGAGTTCGGTTTTGGCTAGGTTCAGCTGGACGTGGTGCTTGGTCATCCAGGCGGAGATGTCTGTGAGGCAGGCCTCAATCCTGGCTGAGATCCCCGGGATCGGTTGGGGGGAACGACAGGTAGAGCTGCGTGTCGTCAGCGTAGCAGTGGTAGGAGAAGCCATGGGAGGTGATGATTGGTCCAAGCAAGGTGGTGTACAGGGAGAAGAGGAGGGGTCCAAGGACGGAGCCCTGTGGGACACCAGTGGAGAGCTGGCGGGGGTCAGACACATCACCTCCCCAGGAGACCTGGTAGGATCTTCTGGACAGGTATGATGAGATCCACTGAAGTGCAGTGCCAGTGATGCCTATCTCGGAGAGTCTGGCGAGCAGGATCTGATGGTTAACCGTATCAAATGCTGCAGAGAGGTCCAGCAGAATGATGACGGATGACCTCGAGGCCGCTCTGGCAGACTGGAGGGCCGTGGTGACTGACAGGAGGGCAGTTTCAGTGGAGTGGCCCGTCTTGAAGCCCGATTGGTGGGGGTCAAGCAGGTTGTCCTGAGTGAGAAAGTTTGACAGTTGGTTAGATAGAGCGCGTTCAATTGTTTTAGAAAAGAAGGGTAGAAGTGATACCGGTCTGTAGTTCTGGAGGACAGCTGGGTTAAGGGAGGGTTTTTTGAGTAGGGGTCTAACTCTGGCCTGTTTGAAGGCAGAGGGGAAAGTGCCGGAAGTGAGAGAAGAGTTGAGGACATGGAGAAGAAATGTTATGATGGAGGGAGAGATGGTTTGAAAGAGAGGGGAGGGGACTGGATCAAGGGGACAAGAGGTGGGGCGATGAGAGAGAATGAGGTCAGAGATCTCTGCCTCAGATAGGAGAGAGAAAGAGTTGAGACATTTAGTAGGGTCAGTCATAGAGGGTGAGTGGATAGGTAAGGTTGGTTCAGGGAACCGACTGCTAATGTCCGCAACTTTTTTCTCAAAGAAGGAGGAGAAGTCGTCTGCTGTCGGAGTGGAGGTGGGGGAGGTCGGTTAAGAAGGGTGGAGAAGGTAGAGAAAAGTTTGTGAGGGTTTGAGGCAGAGTTCATTTTGTTCAAGAAGTAGTGAGTTTTAGCATCAGTTACATGGGCGGAGAAGGATTTGAGGAGGGAGTGATACTTATCAAGGTCTAGACTGTCGTTAGACTTGCGCCATCTCCTCTCAGCTGCTTGAAGGGTGGAACGTTCTTCACGAATAACATCAATGAGCCACGGGCAGGAGGGAGAAGATCGCGCAGGCCTAGTTGACAGGGGGCAGAGGGTGTCCAGTGATTCAGTTAATGTGGATAACAGCATGTTAGTGGCAGTGTCGGTGGGGTGGGACATTAACTCGTTAATAGGAGGGAGGGAGGATGTTACAATGGAGCAGAAGTGGGAGGGGGATAGGGAGCAGAGATTGCGTCTGAAAGTTACGAGGGGAGGGGAGGTAGGAGGAGTTGGAGGGAGAGAGATAGAGAATTGGATAAAGTAGTGATCAGAGATGTGTAGTGGGGTTACAGAGGTTATGTCAGTGATACAGTTACGTGTCAGGATGAGGTTGAGCTGTTTTCCTGCCTGGTGGGTCGCTGGTGTGTTGAGCAACGTCAGGTCGAAGGAGGTCAGAAGAGACTTGAAGTCAACGGCCTGCGTTCCTTCGAGGTGGATGTTGAAGTCCCCAAGAAGTATCAGCGGTGTTCCATCGTTTGAGGATAGACTCAGCGTACACAATTACATCATCATGAACGTGACACTTTCAACTTGTGGCTTAAATGGAAATTGGTCTATCCTCAAACAATTCCAAGTCCATTTGACCTTTTTTGTAGGAGGAGATCGATTTGGAAGTTTTTCCACTGTAATTATCACTGTACAGGAAAATCCATCATGCTGGACCTTATGGGTCCTTGAGGCTTTTTTGTTCCTCATGAAATGAGGCATGCACACCAAGTTTCAGAAGAATTGGAGCAATGGGGTGGAAATGGCATCGCTCTGAAAAGTGGACATGTGGGCGTGGCCTGTGGCACCCCCTATGTTCTGATGTGTGCCAGTCTGTGTTTGGGCGGTAGTTGTGGCATGTTGAATCAATGTGCCAAATTTCTAAACTTTTTACCAATGGCTTCATGAGATAAATTACAAGCATAATAATAATACCAGCAAAACCAATAGATTCCTCCTGACGGAGGAATCCTAATAATAAAACTAACAAAAATAATAGGTGCCACATGGCCCCTAAATATGCCACATGTATCCTCCAAGAAAAACTGCAGATTGTCCAAGAATTTAAGGCGGACTGCAATCGCAGCAAAATATGTTCACAAAAGCTACAGCTAGAAACAATGGTTTTACATCGTAACAACGGTCCCTTTGAGGGCAACCATAATGCTGATGTGGCCCTCGGTTAAAATGAGTTTGATTAGCTCGCATTGACGAGCAGTGGATTAACGATAATACTTTTTTTTTGCTCTAGTGGGACTTCAATGGTCACCAATGTCTACGTTCTGTTCATTTTGAAATAAGTCCATGTATTTATTTATTTATGTAAATAGATTCAGCCATATATTTATATGATGCTATATTTATATATTTCTAACTTTATATATATTTTTCAGTTTATTTCATAGCCATGTTTATTATTGCATTTACTTACCTATTTATTTATTTAATTTTGATTCGCACGGCATTCCATAAAAAGGAGGGTGTGGCACATCACATAGCAGATAACTTTTTTCTTCGCGACCAGCTCAATCGAAGGCGATTCAGGAAAAGGAAGAGGGTCGCTGCAGGGTTCCCAGATATCTCCCAGTATCTCCAGAGACAGGAACATTTGCTGTGTAAGTACTCCAATCCATAATCCATAACATTGATTACCAAATCATTACATTACTTACACATGGCAATGTATTTAGTGTGATAAATGACTAGCATGACTGTCCGTCCGTCATCTGCTGCTTCTCTGGGGATCGGGTCGCGGGGGCAGCCACCTAAGCAGGGAGGCCCAGACTTCCCTCTCCCCGGCCACTTCCACCAGCTCTTCCTGGGGGACCCCAAGGCGTTCCCAGGCCAGCCGAGAGACATAGTCCCTCCAGCGTGTCCTGGGTCTTCCCCGGGGCCTCTTCCCAGTGGGACGTGCCCAGAACACCTCCCCAGGGAGGCATCCAGGAGGCATCCTGATCAGATGCCCGAGCCACCTCAACTGGCTCCTCTCGACGCGGACTAGCAAGACTGATTTTATTTTATTATTTCTATCAGCAAAATACATCCATCAGAAACCATCCGTCAGGAAATTGGATGGGCAGATTAAGAAGCAGGGGTGGACAGCCAACCATCCAACTCCAGAAGAGATCCGGCAGATGTGGAAACCAGCCTCCAAACTGTCCATTGAGGGTGATGCTAACACCTACAAGAAAATAATTCAGCAGAATTGGAAAGGCCTGGTCATCCAAGACTTTGGTGGAGAGAAAGGGAAAAGTAGGAACCTTTTTCTTGGAAGGGGATAAATATGAACACTTAAATTATCCTTTTATCATGTTCAGCTCCACCCATAAGAAAATCCTATTGAAATGTTTGCCAAACTGTAATATCTATTTAGTTATTTTGATAACTAACTAACTTAAAATGTTATCTTCTCTTTATTACAGGAGTGGTTACAACCAAGCCTTTTGCAGAAGGTGCAATTGTCTGTGATTACCATGGAATCATCACCACAGCTGCTGAGGGGAGAGAAATGATGAGCCACAACTCAGAAGAAGACATGCGTGGCCTGTTTTTCTTCAGAGCTGGGCAGATGGAACTCTGCATTGATGGTCACAGTCCATGTGAGTGTCACAGAGCCGACACTTTTGGCAGAAGGATCAAACATTCTTCGAAAAAGGGAAACCTGAAGCCACTTCACTGCGTCTTCAACACAGGAGAAGGTGAAAAGCAAGCCATCCTCTTCAAGGCTGTGAAGGACATTGACACAAACACTGAACTTTCTTTTGACCACGGTGCCAAGAGGAAGTTGTTCAGAGGAGAGGGCCTGGACCTGAAATGGCTGGATGAGTAGAATACTCATGTGGATGAGAGGACCTAACATCTTTTTGTTACAACATCAACAGGCCCAGTGTGTATCCCCTGTACTGGGTACCTGCTGGGACTAACAATACATGTACACTTATGTAAATAGTTGTTAATTGCCTTCATTTTTTAATTCTTAAAAAAAGGTTGTGCATTAATTATTTTGGAAATGTCTTATTAAAAATTACACATGCCCACTTATGTTAATAGTTGCATACTTGAATACATTTTCTACTCCTATATTTCTTTATTTATGTTATTTTGATGTTGTGAATAATTGCTTTTGAAAATTCACTTTAAAATGCCCTCAGCTTGAGCATGTGAGTAGGTCTTACCTGAACACCAGGCTCAGCTGAACACAAAAAGGCCAATAAACACTTGTTCATTCTCACTGAGAACATTTCAGCTCAAACGGGTCAATTAGGCCCCCAGACTCTCAGCTCACATTGCCCTGACACACAATTCCAGGAAGGAAGGGAAAATACTTGTAGAGGCTAATGTCGATAGTTTTTTGGTGTTCAGTAGTAAGTCTCTTTTTGATGCAGTTGTGTTTTATAGGTGAGACTTAACAATAACAAATTAACTTCAGTTCATTTTACTTTCTGGCAGCGTCACAGACAGAGGTCTAATCTAGCACAAAGGCCCCTATACTTGAAATAGACTACCAACGTGCTATCATAACCAGTACCGTATTTTTTGGACCGTAAATCGTTCCGGAGTATAAGGAGGAAAAAAACATAAGTCGCACTGGACTATAAATTGCATTTATTTAGAAATGTATTTCACAAATTCCAAGACCAAGAAAATACATTGTGGCATCACCAGGGGACAGGTGGTGGAGGGACGGTATATTCCCAACCAATAGAGGTGGCCACACCCCAACCTGGTGGCCGCGGCCCACACCACATCCCCCAGAAGCCCACACCAAGGGGACAGGTGTAGGTGTGTCAGCCACCTAATTAAGGGGGGAGGGGAAGGAGCAGAGGAAGAGAAAGCCAGGAGGAGAGAGAGCACATGGGAGAGAAAACGGAACCAGAGAGCAGCAGATTAAATCCCAAGCCCGTTGGGTGAGAAAAGGACGGCCTTAAAGGAGAAGGTTTTTTTGTTGAACTTTTTGTGGACTTTGTGTTTTTGGGATCTGCTGAAGCAAATAAAGTGCCATCCTCCTGAGAAACCAGTGTTGGAGTTGTCCTTCCCGCCCTGTTGCACTGCCTCACTATTGCCTGCCCTGGTCGGCTAGTCTCATGACGCCACAGATGGTGGAGGATGCGGGCAGTGAGGCGGAGTGCGGATGAACAGGGGTGAGGACATAGAAGACTTGACCAAACGTTTTTCGAGACTTCAGACAAGCAACCCCCAAACGGAAATGGAGCAGCTGCTACAGATACTAGTGGAAAACCTGAGGGCTCAACAAGAAACCAATGCAGCCTTGGTACAACAGCACACCATGGCAAATCGCTTAAAAGAGCTGGAGATACAACAATTGGCCGGGGCAAAGCCAAAGGCTGGGGATTTTATCCCAAAACTGGGAGCAACTGATGATGTCGAAGCTTACTTGTATGCCTTTGAGTCTACAGCCACTCGGGAGGGGTGGCCGAAGAGGCAGTGGGTTGGACTTTTGGCCCCTTTTCTCTCCGGGGAGTCACTCAAGGCCTTCCAGGATTTAGAGGCCAGTGTGGCTCAAGACTATGACCAGCTAAAGGAAGAGATCCTGAGTCGCCATGGCCTTACCAAATTCAGCCTGGCGCAACGTTTCCATAACTGGACCTTCCAGAATGGGATAACCCCCCGTGCCCAAATGCATGACTTGATTCGAACTACTAAGAAGTGGCTGGAACCAGACAGGAGAGGTCCGGCCGCCATTATAGAGACACTAGTGATGGATCGTTACCTGAGAGCCCTGCCTTATGAGGCCAAACGGATAGTGAGTTCCCAACGGTTAACAACCCCTATGGAGCTAGTGGAAGCCGTAGAGCAGTTCCAGGCTGCCTCAGAATTGCTCCGCCCAACCCCTAAAGAGCGGGTAGCTGCAGTTCCCGATCCGCCCAGCGGGGCGCGACAAAAACGAGCCAAACCAGTCAGCTCTCAGCCTAGCCCCCTGAACAGAGGTGGTTATTCAACGCAGCCACGGGGGTCCTGGAACCCAGAGCCTCGCCAGTGCTTTCGATGTGGCGAGTTTGGCCATATTTCCTGGCAGTGTGGAAAGCCGGACGAGCCAATGCCCTCCGCCGAGGCCACCAGCAGCAGCCATGTACACTTTGCGGCCCTCCTGGGAGAAAGTAAAGACCGCAGACCGACACGCCCAGTAACAGTAAATAAACAGAACCTAGAAGCATTGCTGGACTCTGGAAGTGCCAGGACCCTGATCCATGAGTCGGTGTTGGAGGCCTCTCCCCCGGCTCGGGGAGAACCAATTCCCCTCGTTTGTGTCCATGGAGACACCCACGAGTGTCCAAGTACCGTGGTAAAGCTAACCACCACTAAAGGAACGTTTACGGTGGAGGTGGGGGTTATCAAGAACCTGCCCGTTTCAGTCCTAATCGGACGAGACTGCCCAGCCTTCTCACTGCTATGGGAGGAATCCCAAAGGAAACTCAGTCGGGAACCCCGAAAACGTAAGGAGAAAATCAAATGTAAAGGGAATACAACCTGGGTTAATCTGGCTAAACCCCGCTCTGCTGCCCCTGTTTTAGCTGAAGCCTTTGCAGTGGAATCAAGTGACGCAGAATCGGCAAGGGATGACTGGGGGTAACTCGGAGCCAGAATCGGGGCCCATGGAAGAGGACGGCGGGGCCTCTAGAATCCTGCCACAGCTCCAAGGTCAGTACGGAACAGCCCAGCTACAGGATCCTTTCCGAGCAATGCCTTCAGAAATGTTCAGCGGTACTAGAAGGGAACTTTAGTGGGGACACCCAGGTTTTACTTTCAATTATTCGCTCCCCGGTACTCTCACTAGGGACACGCCATCGCTGCCTCTCCCCCTCCCCAGAAGCCAATTTTACTAAAAGGCCAGTCAGTTGACTGGCAAATAGAGTGACGTCTGCCTCTTGCAGAGGAGGGAGGGAATTCCTCCTACTAATTAAGTCCCGTTGTAACGCATCTCTCCGTCTTTTATCTTCTCGCTCCTAGAAGCACCTCTTGGAAGGACGTTGTAGACGCCTAGTTAACTGTTCAAGCGCGAACGAATACCCCTCGGTGGTACCGACTACGACTCCTTAGCCTACATTCGCTAAAAGCACAACTTGAGTTGAGAAGCTGAAAGCTAGACCCCTGTCACCATCACAGTCCAGATGATAGTACACATACGAGCTTGCAATCAATTTATTAGCTGGCCTGTCAACTCAAAAAAGCCGGCTGTTAATAAGCGGAGGAGGAGAGCAAACATGCAGTAAGAGCCTGAAACTTACCCTAACCCCGGAGGGCTCGGGGAAGGGGGACCCAGCCTCTGACAACAGTCCCTGCGTGAATGCGTGAAACACGATGTGGGGAGAGCGGATTAGCCACTACCGATTGAATTACACTGCCTTGGGCTGGAACACGCTCCCACAAGAGCGGGCCTAGCTAAGCAACCCGGCTACCGCGAGCATGCCGCGCGTTTTAAACCAAAAACCCGCAAACCGACGACCTGAACCAACAGCGAAAACTGTTCGCAGACAGAAGATCCCGTAATGGGGGTGGGGTCCGGGAACCAGACCCAAAAACGACTCGGAGCTAGCGGAAGTTCCGGGGGGGGATCGCTCCCCCCCCGCTCCCACTACAGGGCACCACTGGGTGATAGGAGGTGGACCTCCACGAAGGTTCCCAGCGGATCGCGCAAACAATACCGACACACGTCGCAGGCTAGCCGCTGGCAGAGCATGACGACAGCCGGGGCGGTTTACTACGAGTCGGGAGACGGCAATTCCCATTAGCCTCGGCTCTGATGAGGACGAGGAGGATGTTCCTTTCCCCCCCGCACCGCGTCGCCTATGGTGGTATGCGGCCATGATGCACCAAGATCCCCGAACCACCGGCAAATCAGCTGGATCCTCCACGAGGCCTGCCCAAAAGGGCAGCGTGCGCGAAGCTGAATATCCGAGTGTGGCCCCCCTCTCTGAGACCCCAGGTCCTAGAGAACCCGCAAACTTCCCGTACGAGGGCAAAGCGGCTACCCAAAGGCTTAAAGCCTCCACCAGCCTGCTGCTTACGGACTTTCCAGAAGTGCCGGGGGAAGAGACTCGGTCATGGAGCCAAAAGCCGCTCTTCAGCTAAGAACCCTGTACAGGGTTGGATCGTGGATCGGCGTGGATTGTTGGCCCGGTAGGAGGAAAAGGGTTTCTCCCATCCCGGCCTCCGGTTGACCACACATTGTGGTCGTCGCCACCACAACCCACGCAGAAGTCCGCCATGACCTTCGGACCTGCCCCCTACACTGCCGTCCTCCAAAGCTCGAATGCTTACCCAGTGCACGAATGAAAAGTGCTACAACGGCGACCACGGCACGAACGGTTGGGTCTTGAGTGAGAGTTGAGAGCACTACACGACATCATCGCTGCTGCTAGCTTCCAGGCAGAGCCTGGACGGTTCGACATTGTCAACGTTACCCACCCCAGCCGTGCTTTCTTGCTGGGCTGAGCTGTGCGGTCGTGAGGACCTGTGGCATTGCGCCTTCAAAGGAGCGCTGTCCACGGTCCCGGCAGAAGGCAATGGCCTTTGATGGTCGCCAAGAAAGAGCAAGATGGCACTGACATGTCCAGTCCTCTTGAGGGAAAAAACCCGACTCCTCGCGTGCCGGTGGACCCCAAATAAGGTTTGTTTGGCCAGCGTTTACGAAAACTATGCTTGAAACGACTGGGAGGAGACGAAAACGAGGGGAAGGTGCGGAGCTCGCACTGGTCTAATACCAGAAGAGCGAATTTCACCCCACCAAAAGCACCTAGCCAGTGTCCCCAGCCCCCGCGCCACTCGAGGCTTACAGAATCCCCGAATCGTCAAGCCCAAACCACGCGGGGACGGCGGGGGCCAGCCAGAACAAGCCGCCGGAGAATAGAGGTGAGTGGGGGGGGAGGAAGCACCCGCACGGAGCGCAAGCAAGCGTGGTCGTACAGGGCCCTTCGGTACTCGCGGAGCCCCTGAAGAAACGGCGACGCTACCTAGGGCGCTGTCCAGCCAGGGGGGCGTACAGGCAGGCCCCGGCCGACGCGTCACCGTCACCCCACCTAGATGTTATGTTCCAACCCAGTTCAAGGACGGTTACAAAGGCATGTTGTTCCAAGCCCTGCAAAATGGGTGCAGAAGCACGTTCGGCCTTCACAGTTCACGACCAGAAAAAGAAAAGAAGGGTCCAGACAGGCAGGAGCCGGTGGAGCCGAGCACTGTGTTCACTGCAAAGCATGCGGTGCAAAGAACACACCAGTGCCCCCAAAATCACTCGTGTCCCCCTTTCCCCAACAAAAGGAGTGTTCATTAAAAAAATGTTTCAAAGCGGCATCAGGCTACGAGTACAAAGGGCCGCCGCTCACGTGAAAACAGAAAAAAAAAAATGATAAACAGGGAAAAAGGACAGAAGGTAAAAAACGGTGACTGGTGGAATGAGCGCGTCCCGTGTGCGAAGCCCCATGGAACCGTTATGCCCGGCAATTCATGACAGCCCGGAACAGCGGGGCTGAGGCGATGTATGGCCGGCGCCCCCAACAGGGGCGTGCATTGGTGGTGCATTCGAATTGGGTTATAAACAACTGTAACCCCGACGGCTACAGACTCAAATTTGGTTCCACTACTCCTCGTCAACGGGGATAACGCAGTCGCAGGCCAGGGGACGGAAAAAGCCAGTGTTTACAGGAGGAATCACCTCCCTAAAAGACAAAATGGCAATTCAGATAGTGCCACCACACCGGAGCCACAACCAGCGGTGGCTTTTACTCGACCCGGTCTTTATTAGTCCCAAAAAGATTTCACACGAGGGAGGGAGCCTACGGCCGCCGATATTAGATTCGACGCGCTCTGGAACAACAGATACATGAGACTAGTACAGTTTCAGGAATGCTGACACACACGCCGCTTAATAAGCTTTGTGCGCCACGGAGATGGTTCACCAACGCATAGATTTGACACGAAACGACCTCATTTCCACATCCAACTTTATCCGCCTCACAGAAAATATCTCAGGTTCCGCCTTCCAGGGCTGTAACGTACGAGTATTTGGTTCTCCCGTTTCGGCCTTTCATAAGCCCCACGGGTGTTTGTGAGTGAGGGAGGGGGGGGGGCGGGGGGGTGCTACGCGCCTCTCACGGGAGAAGGGAATGCGTGTGGCAACGTACATAGACGACTGGCTTCTAGTAACACTAGTCACCCACAAGAGGCTTTCAAGGCGAAACCCAGATGCTTTGTAATATGCCAAAAACCACCTTATGGCCCGGGTTTCCAAAAACGTGAAAAAAAGAGTGTTTTATTCCTACTCAAAATAACGTACATAGGCTTGTGCCTCAAGTCAGTGAATTTCAAAGCACCGTCTACCGCGGAGAGGGTGGATGCGAAGCATTCAGGCTGTCTCTGGCCACTCTTCTGGCGGGGACGATGTTGAAATCAGAACGTTGCCTCCAGACATATTACGGTAGGATGGCGCGCGATGGTGTAGTCACACTTGCCGACTACCTATGAGGCTGGTTCAGCGATGGGTTGCATACTCAAAACTGAAACCGACCCAGCCCACGGCCATATTGGCCAGAGTTATGGTCTCCATGGCGTGCGAATTGGCGCTGCGCCCTTGGAGACGCGGGCCCTTTTTAAATCGGGGCGTTACCCATGGGAACTATCCGGCAAGGAAAGTCCTTCGACAGAGAGACCTGCCATCGCGAGCAGGCTGTGGGAATGCCGTATACGAATGGGCAGATCGATAAATGGCATGTGGAGTCACATATGCAGTGTGTTCACTAAACTGCATGGAACTTCAAGGCTGTCGGCGCTGGCGGCTGTGAAACATCTTCTCCCTTCCTCAGCAGGGCCAAACATGTTCTAGTCAGGACGGACAACACCACGGTAGTGGCATATATACCGACCCAGGGGGGGCTACGCCCGTCAAATGACACCCACCCGTTGGCACACACAAATGAACATGTGGAGCCCGACACTCACCGGTTGTCTCTGAGAGCACACACGTGCAAAGGCGCACGGAATTGGGGAGCAGATTGATTCAAGGAGGCGACCCCGCTACAAGGATGGAATCCACAGGCGAGGTCGTGGCCCAGATCTGGGAGAGATGACTGGTCGAGCGGGAGATCGATCTCTTTGCATACAGAGGAAGAGCACTCAGTGTCCTCTTTATATTCCCAACCGTCGGAGCGCCCAGTGGGGATGGATGCTCTGTGAATACGCACGTGGCCTCGCGTCCTCCTGTACGCTTTTCCCACTAGAGCTGATCATTCTACTTCGCCACGATCGTGCGAGAGAGGGGTCATGCACTGATCCTATAGACCCACGTTGGGGGGAGGAAATATTGGTTGAAGAAATAGTCCAAGTGCGTACAGCCACCTTGGCCTTGCCTTTCCGCAGGGACTCCTGACGCAAGCGCACGGAGATAT